>CM076579.1:979346932-979835190 GCA_034641835.2 Pinus albicaulis | reverse complement strand
GCAGAATGAGAGGTTTACCCGTTGGTCCTACGTTTGAAGTAGATCCACGTGGAGTTCAAACTCCCTGCAACCGTCCTTCCTCCTTAACCTGAAATTCAAGAAGAAACCAGCACAAAGGACAAGTTGTACAGTATATTTCTACTCTATATGTTAGTGAGATTCATATAAAACATTCAATAAATCATAATGGATGCATGTATAACAAATATTCTTCATACATTAAAGCATACACTAACACGTTTATTTCGAGAACAGCATGATACTTCTGTATTATAAATAGTACGTACAAAAGTAATCAAGAGGAGAGATCACCTGATCCTTCCAAGGCCTTCGCAGACCGTCGTCCGGATCCGTCCAGCCCTTGCCTCGCTAAGACTCCTTCCAAACTGGTGCATATGAGATAACATATAAAGGGATGTGTATCTCAAGGAAACAAGGGTTTCCTACGATGAACTGGGAAAGTGCAGGAGGCACGGGGAATCATACTTGGATAGGGAATACCAACAGAGTATAATATCAATAATTCTCTCCCTCCCTTAAGCCATACACATGAGGGCTTTTTATATTCCCTCCAAGTAGTTTCAGCAGTTGGAAACAGTTGGCCACGGGCTGGGGTGGTTGAACTACCTGAGTAACCATCAACCCAGCGCGAAATTAGGGATTTTTATATATTTTTTAATCATTTTAATGGCATACGCGGAACAGTCTAGCTGTACTCACGTATACACGCGGAAAAGTATGGGCATAGTCGCGTATGAGGGAATTTCCACTGTTTTTAAGTGAATTTCTCCAAGTCTGTAGGAATGGGTGCCCAAAAAGCCATAAAGCAATCATGAATCATGTCAAAGTGAGAAATGATGCTATAACAACTGCCAAACTACTCCAGTATCAAATAATGGAATAGCAGCTGAATTATGTATTAATCATATGTAGCAGAGTTTACAAGTAATCATACTCTATTTTAATTAACAAGAGTCGATGAACAATTCTGAAAATTAGAACAGGAAAAATATCTCCCTAATGGCAATACATGCTCTCCTTTTCTAATCAGAAAGAGGAGAAATTAAATAGTAAATGTGATCCCTCATAAAAAAATTGTATTTTTCCCAACAAATTTATCAATAAGAAAATATATTTCCATCAATCATTCAATAGGAATAAGTTGAATTTGGTATTGCAATTGATATCATTTGGAAAACGGCCACAATAGTGAATCTAGGAAAATCATCCTCAGAGAACCTTATGTTTCTCTTAATACAAACTGAATTTTGGCAAACCATTCTTTTATAAAGTTAACTCAGTCCGTTCTAGACAAAACCCATGTTTCAGATTTTCTAGATTCTTCTCCATTTTCCTAGAATTTCTAACGCAAAACAGACACTTTTTATTCCAGCGAATTTCTGAGTTGGAATATTTGATGATGAGCTGAAGATCAAATCTGCAATCTGGAAAATATCTTGGAGGCTAAAATGGTGAGTGATGTTACAAAATATATTAATAAACCATCATTGGTAAAATCATGCATAATAATCATTAATTTATTAATAATAAAGGAGAGGAAATCATATTTATCCATAAGAGCATAAATAGTTATAAGATGGAATTATATGATAAACCATGATAAATGATGTGATAAATAATAGTAGAAATGAATGAAATAAGTGTTAAAAAGTGATAAAAATAATAACATATTAATGGCCCAACACACCCCCAAACTGAATATATTGCACGTCCTCATGCAACCCAGAACTAAATATATTGCATATTCTCATGCAATGCTAGAAAACAAAGAGAGATGTTGCTACAATCTATTGAAATCTATGCTTGGTGTAAAACAACATGGAATAAGGGAGGTGTTGAGAATGAATAAGAATATCAATGGATGATAAAGAATATTACTGACATGGTCATAAGAAAGAAATGAAGGAAAGAAACACTACCCCAAACTGAAAGATGATATGTATCTTAAAAATGGGAAGTGGTAAAGATGTGGAATGAATGATGATAAATAATGGTCAATGTATTTTCATGAAATTCTTCTAAATTTGTAATAAATCACAAAATTATGTTATTTTACCTCAAGTGTTACCTCCAAAAAAAATGTGGAATGACATGTGGGGACTGGCATTTGTTGAAGTTGATGTAGGCTGAGCGGATACTGAAAGTAATGCAAAAGGTGGAAGCCATGCAAGCACATCATGTCTATAGAATTGTGCGCATTTGTGAGTTGCGCAAGCCTTTGCTGTTAGTTGCAATAGTGTGGTCGTGTTGCGAATAGAATTTCCCCCCATATTTGTTGTTCTCCTGTAACCAAATCATGATTCTGGATGCAATTTTCTTAAATCCACAGTGTTAATTATGAAGAGCAACAGATAAGATGTATGCCAAAAGTTCAATCAGAAAAACTTCTGTAGAAATGCAGTATGAATATTGGGATTTGACCGACATGCAGGTATACTTAAAAGGCATACATGCCCCCCTGAAAGATGATAGGTCACCCTTGACCGGCAAATAGAAGAGCAGCGTACTGCACAATGATTGTACAACATGGAAAGGCATACATACTTATAATATGATCAACAAATTATCACATTACTGAAATCAATGCATATTTTGAAATCGTGAGTAGATATGGAAATTTTTATGTAATGGTTTGAAAATAAGGGAAAATGACAGCTGATGTGAAAAAAGTACTTATGCAGTCATTATCCACATAAACCATTATGATTGATTTATAAATAAATTTCATTCATAAGAGGTTCCGAACAAAGGGTTTAGGAGCATACTCTCATTTGATATTAGATAAAGATATAAGAAAATGGTTTATCATTACTATTGATTTGTGAAAAATATGACTCCAATACCATTAGCAAAACTCTATTTCCCACAGTTGTCTATAACCTTGACAAAGTTTCTTTCTCACCCTTGGAACCATTATCATTTATTTATGCCTAGGGAAGTGTTGTGTGATGTCATGATGGAGGCCACTGTGCTGGCTTGGGAACTAGCTGAATCACAATGCGATTCACCAGGAAGGAGTGAAAGGTAGGCAGGCCGGCTCGTGATGAGACCTCTTGTTCTAAGGACTTTTTATTTTTTTGAGTAGTCCATTGGATCATATCCCTAGTGTGGTGGCCATAATGGGAATGCAACTTCACTTCTCCCTTATAATCATGGTAAGTTGGCTCTTGATGAGAACCCCTATCCTCCATCTGCCATATCATAGAATTGTTAGTAATCATATAGAGATTTTTTTCTTCTTTTTTCATGTAGTACTTCCCATTAGGGGAATTTTGAGGTCTAAAATGGGCCTCCTAAGGAAATTATAAAATAATAGTGGAAATAATAAAATAAGATTTGATGACATCATCAAATTTTAGAGGGAAAAATGAAAAAACTACTTTTTCAACTCATATTTTCAACTTATATCCCAAAGTTTTTACTCAAATTTCGAGTGGGAGTACTCGTTTGATGAAAAAATTAATTCTTCATCCAAGGAGTACCCATGTTGCATACTTTTGATGGGTCCTGCTACACGAAAAATGGGAAATACATGAAAAACGTGATTGTAATCATGTTTTTATGTATTTTTCATTTTTCGTGTAGAAAGGTCCATCGAAACTATGCAACATGGGTACTCTTTAGATGAGGAATTAAATTTTTCATCCAACAAGTACTCCAACTCAAAATTTGAGTAAAAACTTTGGGAGATAAGTTTAAAATATGAGTTGAAAAAGCAGTTTTATTATTATATTATTTCTTAGTATTTTTACCCTTTTACTTAAAAAATGGTGAATCATCCCCATGGTTGATATCATCATCTTGAATCCTATTGGTTCTTATAAAGTTTATTTTTTTGTACATTTTTCTTAGGAGGCCCATTTTAGACTTCAAAATTCCCCTAATGCTATTTATGTATAGAGAATGGCTCAACACTTTTTAAGAGTAGGGATGGCGGAAGAAGTCTGAACATCTCAATAGAGAAAGTATTCCCTTATTCTTATTCAATAAATAAAAATCAAAGAGAGTTATGAAGATTTAGGGAATAACCAACATGATAAAGATAACCGATCATATTAATTTTAGTGAAAATAAAGACAGCAAAGTGATATAGATGGTTGTGTCCTTTCCTTTTCTTATCCCTACAAAACAATTTCTTAAAAATTACAATTTCTTTTGATTTGCTAATTCCAGTAACCTCTAATTTTTGTGTCCTTGCATAAATTTTATGTTTTCATTTAAAAGAGTCATGAAGAATTCACAAAAATCCTTAAAATGTTGTTCTAAAACAAGAAAAATGCACTCAAAAAGTATTATTCCTTAGATGGAATAATTGTTGCTCCTTAAGAGGAATAGCAAAAACAATCTGTGAAAATGTTGTTCCTTTTGAAAGGAACAGCATAAACAATCGGAAAAAAATGTTGTTCCTTTTGAAAGGAACAACAAAAAAAATCCGCGGAAATGTTGTTCCTTTGAAAAGGGATAGAAAAAACAGTTGGCAAAAAGCATGTCGTTCCTTTTGAAAGGAACAGCAAAAAAAAGTGGGAAAAATGTTGTTCCTTTGGAAAGGAATAGCAAAAACAAGTGGAAAAAACTACTGTTCCTTTGAAAAGGAATAGCAAAAACAAGTGGCAAAAACTATTGTTCCTTCGAAAAGGAACAACAAAAACACGCAGCAAAAACAGTTGTTCCTTTGGAAAGGAATAGCAAAAACACACAGCAAAAGTGATATTCCTTTTGAAAGGAACAACAAAACTATTCTTTCTTTTGAAAGGAACAGCAAAAATACGCAGCAAAACTGTTGTTCCTTTGGAAAGGAACAACAAAAACACATGGAAAAACTACTATTCCTTTTGAAAGGAACAACAAAAACACGCAGCAAAACTGTTGTTCCTTTCCAGTTCCTTTGGAAAGGAACAACAAAACTATTGTTCCTTTTGACAGGAACAGCAAAAAGAAACACACAAACGTGTTGTTCCTTCAGAGGAACGGCTATTGCTCCTTAAGAGGAATAGCAAACAAATATAAGCATGCAATATTGCTGTTCCTTAAGAGGGACGACTACTGTTCCTTAAGAGGAAAACAACTGTTCCTTAAGAGAAACAGCATGAAACATAAATGCACACAAAAAAGTGTTCCCTATAGGGAACAACAAAGAAAATGCACGCAGAAATTGCTGTAGTGAACAGCAAAAGAAAAACATAGAGGAAAGAAAAGAGCTAATGTACAATCCATTTTCAAGTAAATCCAATCAAATAGAAAGGAAAATTTATGTACAGGTTTCAAGAAAAAGTAATTTTTTACAGAATTGGTGCTGCCGAATAATTGTCTTCTGCAATTGAAACTTGCATGGTGAGGTCCTTATTGTGCAATTTCCAATGGAGCGGAAACTACAATTTGAAGGGATCAACACCTGAAACACAAAAACATAAAAGAAATAAAAAAATAAACAACACTTTATTAAGTTACAACAGCTATGATGTTATTTCCTAAGGGAATATCAATCTGTCAATGGAAAATAATGATATTTTTGAAAAATGTTTTGGCAGCAGTGACATGAATCTTCAAATGGAAACCAATTCTTCATTTCTTCTGTTATGAATCTGTTAGGTAATGAACTAGATGAAATGTCCTTGTTTCACTAAAATTTCTTTCAAGAATCGCTCGTCCATAAATTGACCTTCTTTGTTCTGCTAAGATCTGCAAAAAACGAGTGTCTACCTGCAATAAAACATTAAATAATGGAGAAAGAGAGGTGATCGGGCTCCCCTAATCCAAGAATTATTCAAAAAAACTAACAAGTAGTTGCTATCTAAAAAAACTGCACGGACAAAATTAATTTATTACCTGTGGGAGAGCAATGGCCAATCATACTAACCAACAGTGTTTCAATTATAAATTCTTTTTTTTTTCGTCTGATTTAAGTGATTCCAAAGCCAGATGAAATTGAATTCATGGATATGTCTTCAATAGAAATGAGTTTTAAAAATTTCATGTAATGGTATATTAATTTTTCTTAGAACAACCTGCATAATAGAGTCATTTTCGATTTTCCAGCTCATACCAACAATTGATATTTCAAGCATAAATTATTCGTTTGATGACGGATTAAGCTGATTCAAATTGGAAATGAAGGTAGATTCATTTATTTATCTCCAATAGAAATAGGTTTTGATGACAAGAATAATTGATGGGTCGAATACACTAGTGAACAGCCGAAAAACAGAGTTTCAAGAGTGTTGATTTATGATAAGCAGTCAGTATTTTGGTCATAAATTCCTCATACGATATCGAAATCGAGTGATTAAAATTGCATTGTCAACTAGATTCACAGAGGAATATACCATAGAAATAGGTTTTAAAAATATAGTCAATTAGGCCTCCAAAAACTGATTGTCCCAACTTTGTTCCTGAGCTGCCTACTAGATACCTTGTCAATGTTTTGGTTATAATTTTTTTGTTTCAAATCCAAATTGAGTGATTCAGATTGGGTGACTGTCCTACTCTATTTTCAGAAATTTCATCAAGCCCACAAGCCAAAAAAATATGATATTCAAGAAATTTTTTCATATTGGTGATAAAAATGAATATAAGTGTTTGTAGAATTTTTATTTTCAATATAATGCATCTACATACACAAATAAATTAAAATATTTATCATCAATGTTAATTTCCACAGCGTGTTGCAACAAAAACAATTATTTTTACAAAAATTAAAAAAAATGTGTTTACTTTATTTCCTTATTTATTTTATTTTTTCACTAACCTACTCTGATTTGAAAAATGAACATGATTTCGTGTAAGAATATTTTCAGTGTAACCATTTTAGAAATAAGGCTTCAAGTATGTACATACCCAAATTTTAAAAATGCATGTTAATAAAAATTAGAGCATGAGAAGCCAACTTCCCTTGAAAATATGGTGCCAAAAATTGTTGAAGCATGGAGTGATGCTGCAAACAAATGGAGTGAAACCAATCTTCAATGTATCCCTTACTTTCTTGATTTCCCATAGCCGTCATATCATGAAGTTATTGAGTGTTTAAAATGGCTTCTTGATGCGGGCTAGAAGGAACCTCATTTTCTTTCATAGCCTCTACAATTTTTTGATTTGAGACATTCTGAATCTCAGTATAAGTTTTCTCCAATGGTGCATATGAGATATAATGGGTGGGAAGGGTGGGTAAATTTTGCAGTTCAACACTGTAAGCATGTTGTACTGGTTTGTTATGGTCAGGGTGTGGAATGAGTTGAGTAGGAAATTGTGTAGGGAATGGAGCATTTTGATGATGTAGTTGATTGGGTTGAATGGATGATTTTGATAGGAAACCAAGATGTTGTGGAAGAGCTGGTGGAGAATATGGAGGATTTGTTTGTGCTACAAGATGAGGGAGAGTACTCATGCAATCATAAGATGAACGATGCCAAACTTGTAGACAATATTGGTGGTAGCTATATTGATATTGGCATGGCTGCCCTAACATATGAGTATTCCATAATGGATTATGCAAGTAAGAGAATGGAAAGGAAGTGTTTTGAACCATACCTATAGGCCACGATTTCTATGGTTTTGACCTTGTTGCAACTTCCCCATCTCTTTGATATGCTACTTCCATCCTAGATAAGGAAGAGTGAGTATCTATGGGATGCTCCTTTTGGCAATGTGGGAAATACACTTCTTCAATTTCTTGATTTTTCTGAACCTGTAAAATATCCAATTGTCAATTTAGACAGTTAATAAAATCATATTTAAAATTTTCAAATAAAACATTGATTTCAGCTCTTATGTCTCTTGTTCTTGTAGTAAATTTGGAAAAGAAAGAAGAAACTTCTCTAGAATTCTTACCAACCTTGGAAATTCCTCTTGAATACCTTATGCACAATTCATAAACATCATCATATGATAACTGAAAAACATCACCTTTTCCTATCATATTTAAGAGTTCTGAAAAATCATCTTTGATTCCTTTAAGAAGGAGTGTTTTCAAAGTGTTTTCAATATCTCTTTTTCCAAATTCTTATGCTTTGATTTTTGAAGGTTACATTGAAATCACTCTACATAGTCCTCCAAGCTTTCATCTTCACCTTGTATCATACCAAAAATATCTTCATTGGATTTGCAGTAGTCTTGGTACTTCTTCAAGAATATGTTCTTCATGTCCTCCCATGTTTGGATGCAGTTCCCACCTTGGCTCATGAACCATCGGAGAGCTGCTGCTTTTAGAGTAAGAGGAAAGACTTTCAACCTTTGATCATTAGTACAATAATCATATCCTCTACAAAGTATTTCAAACTCAAATAAGAATGTATCTGGATCTTCATTTGTCAAACCATAAAAATTTGGTAGAGACGATGGGGGAATTATGTGCATTTGTGTCACTCCTCCTAGATATTTGATAGGGAATTCAAAAGTTTCAATGTGAGCCATTTCTTACCATAATAGAAGATTTTCTTCATGTGTTTCTTTAAGGAACCTCCTTCCAATGTTCCTGTCAATTCGTTAGTGAAATGGGTGGTGCTTACATCACCACTCGAGTGGAATTACAAGATTTTTTTCAAAAATTCTACCTCTAAAATAAAAACGTTCATTACTACCTTAAATTCCTAGCAATTCTGCTGAAAAGCGGGCAGAGGAGCAAGCACTTTACTTTCTCATTACGTAGGTTCTTACCTTCAATTTTTAATACCCAATTCTTTCACAACAGACAAACATCAAACATACATCACTCTCTGTGAAATGGCAACACTCTCCCCGGCAACGGCACCAAAATGTTGGGTGCTAAAAGGTACCTTTTTAAAACTCCTATTTATCCCACATTAATTATAAACCTGAGCAATTCCTCTTATTTCAAGAGTGTGCATAGTATGTGCACGCTATAATCCCAGAGAGTAATGTTTCTTTAAAATGTAGTATAGATATTTCACATACAAGAGTAAATGGATGCTGAAAATGAAATCTAATAACAATAATATGAAACTCAATGTTCTGAAATTCAATCACTCACTCAAAAATTATCAGTCAAGGATGCAATAGTAATAACTCTTTCCTCTAGCAACTAATATAAATGAAATAAAACATAACAAGATCCTCAATTTGAGAACTTAGACAATAATATCCAATGTCCTTTACAGTTGTTGATTTTACACTCCACACCAAAGAAATTAAATAGAAATGGTAACTGAGCTAAATCACTAATGCTGCTAATTAAAATAAACTAAGAAAACTCTCTGTAATACATTCAAAAGAAAACGAAACTCTTACAAAAAGGAATAAATAGTAAACTAGTTAGCAGAAATGAACATCAAATCTATTTACTAAAAATGAACAACAAATGGAAATGAATAGAAAAATATATCTAATGGAAATGAACAACAATCATGAAATGAACATCAAACTCTATCCAATGGATTTGAACAACAAATTCTATTAAACAGCAATCCGAAATGAACAACAATCAGAATGAAACAACAAATGGAATGGAACAGCAATTGGAATGGAACAGCAAATTCTAAACAACGAAGCTCTATTAAAGCATAACAAGATAAGTTATACAAGGATCAAAATTCTTGTTAAATTGGAAAGGAACGGCAACGCAATTCAACAATGCAACACACCAAGATTATAAGAAATAAAACAGTAAACTATTAAACTTGAAACTATAATGAAAATAAATGAAAACCATCACACAACTATAATCGAAAGATAATAATACCGATGGCAAGTGGATCCACCAGGGTCGGGCCCTTTGTCGCTAGTGGAGCACTGCCAAACTACTCCAGTATCAAATAATGGAACATAAGCTAAATTATGTATGAATCATATGTAGCAGAGTTTACAAGTAATCATACTATGTTTTAATTAACAAGAGTTGATGAACAATTCTGAAAATTACAATAGGAAAAATCTCTCCCTAATGGAAATACATCCTCTCCTTTTATAATAAAAAAGAGGAGAAAGTAAATAGTAAATTTCATCCCTCATAACAAAATTTGATTGTTCCCAACAACTTGATTAGTAAGAAAATATATTTCCATCAATCATGCAATAGGAATAAGTTGAATTTGGTATTGCAATTGACATCATTTGGAAAATGGCCGCAACAGTGAATCTCGGAAAATATTCCTCAGAGAACCTTACGTTTCTCTTAATACAGACCAAATTTATGAAAAATGTTCTTCCATAAAGTTAATTCGGTCCGTTCTAGAAAAAACCCATGTTTCAGATTTTCTAGATTCTTCTCCATTTGCCCAGAATGTCTAACGTAAAATGGACACTTTTTATTCCAACGAATTTCTGAGTTGGAATATTTGATGATGAGATGGAGATCAAATCTGCAATCTGGAAAATATCTTGGAGGCTAAAATGGTGAGTGATGTTACAAAATATATTAATAAACTATAATTGGTAAAATCATGCATAATAATCATTAATTCATTAATAATAAATGAGAGGAAATAATATTTATCCATAAGAGCATAAATAGTTATAAGATGGAATTATATGATAAACCATGATAAATGACATGATAAAGAATAGTATAAATGGATGAAATAGGTGTTAAAAAGTGATAAAAATAATAACATATTAGCGGCCCAACAGATGCCAGGTAAGAAATGTAAATGGATGGGTGGGATTCTTCTCCTAAAAAAATATTTATACACTTGCCAAAAGAATATGTAAGTGGTTTGGATGTACAAGCAAGGAAATGGGTGCCCCATTAATATGAATGATCTTGCACGATGATTTCAAGAGGGTGTTTTACTAAGGGTGGGGGACTCATTGGTTAGTCTCAGTGCGAGAGTAATGAGGCGGATGAAAATGTCATAGATGGGCTATTCTTATGAGGGTGTGATAGGCCAAATGTGAAATTCGGTGATGTGATTTTCGTGATCTACTCGTAAAGAGTGGTGGCCTGAGAATAGGGTCTTGACATCTGATGATAAAATTGACTGATGTTTGATCATGGATGTATGAATATGAAATGGTTCCCGGTCCATATTTTTGTCTGCTTGGCTCAAAATATTGGTGTATGGTCTACATGAGTGGTGGATGCCATGAAAGGTGTGGCTCTACCGACTAGCAAGGGTGTTTATCATGTGCAAGGTGGGGTGAATTAAACCTAGTTTTATTCTTCTAAGGAAATGATGTCAGGATATGAAAATCTTTTTGGGAAGCCTATCATGTTGGGGATAGAATTATACCTTCTCATGCTTTTTTTTGTCTAGGACATATAGTGATTTGGCGTGCCTACAAGATCTGTAGCCAATACCCCAAGTGAAAGCATATTTTCCATACAAGTATTTTAAAACAACTTGAATTTAAAGTGATAAGATAGGGTGTACCTGAACTGTAGTATGGAGTGGGTGGGCATTGGGCTAGAAAATGAATTTATTTGAAACCGAGATTTATGGGGTCGAGATTGAACATGATGAAGTGTTGATCATTGTGTTTCTCGCGGTTTTGTGATTGGGTACTCTGAGCTTCAGTTATTGGCTTTTAAAAATGGTAAAGAGAGAAATATGCAGGCCAATATGGCCCATTTTCAACTCATTTAGGCTTTCTGAGGGTCTGAGGTCAGAGCATAGCTAGCTTCCTAAGATTTTCTTGTTGTTGCGGTCAGCCATAGTACCCGGGATTCGCATGGTCAGTGTCAGGTAGGAGCTAAAACATATTTCTATTCATTTTTATTAGTCTTGTGTCTAGGGGGTCCATACAAGTGGGATCTTGTATGGATTTTATGCCCTTTTTTGGGCAAGACCACATGGGTGATCAAAGATGGTGCACACAATCCTCGGGCAAAGGTTTTTCTTTGTGTCAGGACCTCATGGGTAGTCAATTTTTATCACATTGTGTCACCCACTTGTGTTTTTTATATGCATGTAGTCAGTGTGAAGAGAGAGTTAAAAGGTGCGGGGAAGTCACTTTTTGAATAATTTTGGTGTTTTTTGTTTTAAAAACTCACTTTTTTAGTGTTTTCCTTGCTGAGAGGATGTTTTGAAGAGAGCGGGACTGACCTAATCTCTGCACGACAGTGGACCAAAACCGATGTGCATGAGATACATTGGCTCAGTATTATTTGCTCAAATTCCTGGAAGGTAACATACTAATATCTTAGGATGGGTTCTTGCACTTCCTGGTCTAATGCTGGAACAAGTGGCGACATGTTACGGTCTTTCATTGGAGAGATATGGTGATCCAACCTGAGACAAATATTTACTTTGTGACAGGTCTCTCACCTTAGGGGGAGGAACTCCTATATCCACTCCCTCCTGGGGGAGTGAATATTCATTACTGGGCTGAGGAGGCGGGGCACTCCAGTCCTAACCCCATTACATGAGGCTACATCCGAGTGAGCTCTATCATTGATTTGATTGAACGAGCTTCTTTAGCGATGATAGTTCACCTATCTAGGTCAAAATCAACCTACCGAGTATCAGATCTGCATATTGAGATGTTGCGTCGACTCTAGGCTAGTCACTTTTTTTATTGGAACCATTATGTTTATCATGGTATGGTCACCTAGTTGGCTAAAGCACAGAGCGTTTCTGTGAAGAATTTTGCATATGAAAGAATTCTTTGTAGTATCATGTATGAGTGGGTTGTGATATTACGACCCTTTATGGAAATGCCTCTAGGTCATCCGAGGGATCCTCGGATATGCTGATAGGCACCCGTGATTCCCCGCGATGATGGGGGTGAGGCAGGTCGATATTGGCATGTGACGATAGAGGCATGGTTCGAGTCGAAACCATAGTTATTCATTGAGTTTATATATGCGGGGATGGACTTTCGGGGGATTCGGACATGGGTCCACGAAAAATTTTAGGGGCTAATATTCGTAGGTGGGCTAATTTTCCATGCTTTTTCGAAAAAAAATATTTGCCAATTTCCCCTTTTTTGAAAATTGATTCGCCCAAATTTTATAATATAAAATTATTTACCCTAAAAATCACCAAAAATTTATATATACTAATATAAAATAATTATAAACCTAAATATTTCCCCAAAAATACTATCAAAAAACTTACAATTTACATATTGGGGACTAGTAATATTCGCCAAGGTTTCTAAACTTTAAGATAAACTTCCATTCTTAAAATATTCCCTGCATGGGTCGCCCTCCTGACTGTGCATGGGGACCGGCAGGTATGACCTTTTATGTTTTCTACAATTTGAGAGTTATATTTTTGTATGTATATATCTATCTCTATTTGATGGTGACGCTGATATTTTTTTTTTGGTTTCCTTTATAGATGTGGCATTGACAGGGTGTCCTAGTACTCACTTGGTAGGCCATCAACATATGAGGATGGATCTTCCTAGGGTAGGTCAGGCCCAGCTTAGGGGTAGGTCAGTGTTGGGGGTCCCTCTAGGGAGGGTAGCAGCGCTACAACTGCTGCTGGGGATGTTTTCCTCTTCACACATGCTAAGGTGGTTGAGGCACAGGTATCCATGGTTGAGGAGCTGTTGGATAATACTAATATCTAAGTACTAGCGGGAGAGGCATGAGCAGGCGATGTTGAGGGTCGAATAAGGGTTTCTGAGGCCCGAGTCGAGGCGACAGATGCTTGCTCTTGACTTGGAAAACTCATGGAGTCGGCTAAATAGGTTGACTCATGGTTTACCAACTAAGGATTTCAATGACCTGACTGATATATGGTTGGAGACGGTGATGGCCTAGGAGAGGGTGCATTGCCCGACTTTGCATCAAGCAACACTTTCTACCACATGTGTTGCTCCTATACTAGCACGGGGTGCTCACGTGGGTCCAGAGGACCCACCAGGTGAGGCTTATCCCTAGATATTGTGTATGATCATGGAAAGCACCCAATATGAGGATGATTCCTTGCATTGGTGATATGTACAATTTTTTACTGATGTGATAGTCAGTGACTTATTTTTCTTTTAATGGGACACATGTTTTTTTATGTATATATGCGAGATGTATTTTCATAGCTCTTATGCTATGTCTATGGTTATTTTTTATATGTTTTTATATATTTATGATGGATGTTATGCTTATGATGAAATTTTGTTTTATGGATGATTGCTTATACGAGATGCATTCCAGTCTAGGATATGGTTAGTTATGCAATCGGCTACTTGTTTTAGATCTCTTGGTATATGTGTAAATATAATATGATCAAAGTGGCAGACTAACCATTGTGCATGCAAGTACTTCCTGAATAAGTTAGAATCTTGTACTTGAAAGGCTTGGTTTAACAAAGATACAACTAACTCGGAATCAAGAAAGACATGTAAATGGCTAATGCCCTCGTTTCAGGCATCGCTCAACAACTCGATGACTGCATCATATTCCTATTGATTATTTTTGGCTGACCCGATACATACTTTTTTCGTGATGAATGTTGTTCGATCAGGAGAGTATATGTCCTAGGTGGCTACAGCTAAATTGTGTGAGCATCGAGAGGCTCCATCAAGGAATCTAAAATAGTAGATGGGCAAACGAGCCATATGTGACACAGGAGTGTTGTTTTTAGAATAACTCCATGATGATTATGATAATCATAAAATATTTATGTTACATTCATTTTATCTCTAGGGTATTCAGGCTTTCCGCCTTATGTGTGGAATTTTTGAGGTAGAGCCCATTGATGGGATTGGCTAGGCATGTACCATTAGGCTTTAACAAAATGTATTCTCCTTTGAGGAGACAGTGTTTTATGATGTAAGGACCCTTCCATAATGTTTCGAACATCCTGGGTCTTAGGGATTCTTTCGCTACATCATAACAGAGGTATAGCTACCCCTCGGAAAATGAGTGAGGGGTGATGTTGTGGTCGAAGGATTCTTTCACTCTTTTCTTGTGAGCCTAATTGTGTTGGAGATATTCTCATCGAATTTCATCTACGAGTTCTAATTGTATCAAACGTTGCTCTAGAGGCTAAGTATTAGTGAGAATTTTGATGGTTGCATGTAAGTTGGGGATTTCGTGCTCAATGGGAAGGGCGACCTCCACTTCATATACCAACTGGAAAGGAGTGAACCCTGTTTAGGATTTTACCACTATGTGGAATTCCAATGAGGATGAACACACCATATGGTGCTAGTTGATTTTATGGTTATTTACCATGCGTTACAACATTGTTTCGAGTACTTTGTTAATACCTTCAACCTGGACATTCGACTTGGGGTATTATGGTGATGCAAACTCGTGCGTAAACCTAAGGTGGTGGGATAGCTCCTGGAATATTTCATTCTTAAAATGCTTTCCATGGTTGGAGACTAACTCCTTAGGGGCACTGAACCGTGTTATGACATGATTGAAGATAAACCGAGCTGTGGTTTCTGTGGTGTTATCCCATGTGGGCATGGATTTTGCCCATTTGGTGAAATAGTTGACAACAACTATGATGTATTTGTGGTTGCCAGATGAAGTAGGTTTTAAAGTCATAAAATTGATGCCCCATTTTCCAAAGGGCCCTGCTACAATGACGATGTGTAGGGGAGCTAGAGGGGCTCATGCCTTGTGATCATAGCATTGGAATCGTTCACACCTTTTTACTTCTTGTATGAAATTGTGGAATAGCGTGGGCCAAAAATAACTGGCACGTAAGAATTTTTGGGGACCCCACTATGGCAGTAATTTAGGGCATGCTTAGCTTGGTCCCGAGTGAGGCATCGACGTAAAATGGTATCAATTTCTCTTCGATAAATGATGTCCCCCATTAGAAGATATCAGGGGGCCTGATGGCATATGCACCTTTAGTCATTACCGGTGATTTGAGTTTTTAACCTTTGGGTTCACAGAAATAGAAGAATGTTGCCATACCAAGGGTCCTCTGTCGTCACTAAGAAAAAAATTTCATCAGGTAGTGAGTCATTAGCTGGAGATCCTTGGGTCTCTTTTGGGAGATCACTGATGAACTCAGCTAGGATGAGTGCTTTCTTGCTCTTGGGGGAGTTGAACTATAGGTCAAATTTCTGCAGTATAACTATCCATCAAGCATACTTATGGTTCATCATATGGCGAGTTAATAGATATCGCATGGGGTTGATAGTTTCTATGATTATTGTGGTCCTTAGGATGACGTAATGCCAAGATTTTGTACAGCATGTACCAAGGATAGGGCTTTTTTCTCTTCTGTCTCATACCTCAAGGTAGGCCCAACTAGGTTCTTGTTGATGTAATAAATTGTGTGCTCTTTGTTATTGGGTCTATTCTAGAATAACGCCCCAGCTATGGTTGTATATGATGCAGATAGGTATAAGGTGTAGTCTTTATCGTAATTGGGTGGGTTGATCAAGGGGGCTCAAGAAAAGGTGTATTTCAAAGCCTCAAATGACTTTTGAGTCTAATCATCCCACTTGAAGGGAATGTGCTAATGGAGTAGACATGGGAAGCCATGTGCTCAAGTGGCATAGTTGGGGACAAAGTGTCATAAGAAGTTGGATTTTCCCTGCATACTTTGTTGTTGCTGTAGTTTTTTGGGTGGTGGTACCTCTTTGATTTCCTGGACCTTGAGGGGATCGACTGTGATTCCTTATTGAGATACTATGAATTCTAACAATCTACCTACATTAATAGAAAAGACACACATCAGAGGGTTCAAGCATAGGTTGTAGTGTCGACATCATTGAAATACCAAACACAAATCTTCCAGATGGTTAGCTCATTTCTTGGATCATACTGTGAGGTCATCCAAGTAGGCTAAGATAACATGAACCAAGTCATGGAAGATATAGTTCATGGCCCACTAAAAGGTGGCTCTAGAGTTTTTAAGACAAAATGGCATAACCTAATATGAAAATTTTCCCCGAGGAGTGGTTAATGCAATCTTATATTGATCTGTAAGCAAGGAAAATTTTAGGGGCTAATATTTTTAGGTGGGTTATTTTTCCATGCTTTTTCCAAAAAAAAACAAAAAAGATTCGCCAATTTCCCTTTTTTTTTGAAAATTGATTCACCCAAATTTTATAGTATAAAATTATTTTACCCTAAAAAATGCCAAAATTTTATATATACTAATTAAAAATAATTATAAACCTAAATATTTTCACAAAAATATTATAAAAAATTTACAATTTACATATTGGGGACTAGTAAGATTCACCAAGGTTTCTAAACTTTAAGATAAGCTTCCATTCTTAAAATATTCCCTGTGTGTAAGTCTAATTTGAATTTGATTGTTCCTCGAGAATCCATCCATGAAGGACAAGGCCTCATGATCAGTGCAAGCATAAATGACTTGGTCGATGAAAGGAGTGGGGTAGTTGCCTTCGGGACAAGCTTTTTTAAGTCTCTAAAATCGATATAGAGTCAAATGATGCCTTGTTTCTTCATGAAGGGTACAAGGCTAGAAACCCAAGATGTGTAAGTGATTGGGTATATGAATCCAACTTTATGAAGCTTGTCTATTGTTTGTTTGATCGCTTCCGCTTTAGATGGGTGTAATTAATGTTGTTTTTGGCAGAGCTATGGTACGTCAAGTCAAGTGTCAAACTGATGCTCCATGATGGTGGGGCTTAACCTTGGAATTTCTGAATAATCCCAAGCAAAGATATCCCTACACTGTTGTAATATGTTTGTATATGTGACTACCTCATCTAGGGATAATGCTTCCCTAGTGAGATTTCTTCGGTTTTTGTTGGTTTTTCGAGATATTCACATTAATGGTCGGAAAAATATTCAACATATTTCCTTCCTCAAACACATCAGGAGTTGGGATAGGGTTCTTGAACCAATCTACCTTTACTAATGGAAGTAAGTCCTTGGATTCAATTGTGTAAATATCTTGATTTTTTGTGTTGTTAGGAATGAATTATTTTTCTGGAAGAAAAAACGAGCGGTGATGGGTTGTGTCCCACGAACAATATGGTTCCAACATGGCCTATAATATATCCTCATTAGAGTGAAACAAGATGTCTAAGGGGGAATTGTTCTGTGCGAGGCCATGAGGAGTTGGTTCAGGCCTAACAGTGCTAGTTTAAAGACAAGAATATGATTCTATGGTTGATTTCATGGAACCATATGAGGTTGACAGGGTGCAGACGACTTGGTTTTTCACTCTCAAAGGTACTACTACAATTTTTATAGTTGCAACAGTCTTGACAACAATGAATGATTATCAGGTAGCACGAGTCATGGTTCACATGCATGATGAGATGAGTCATATATGGTGTTGTGTGTCATCATCACTAAATGGTGGAAGAATTTCGGTGATGCTTGCATGTTTTTTAGCCAGAGGAGATTCATGCCCTCTTGGCAGTGTACGAAGGGTACAGGTATCTTCCTTTATGTGAATATTTTGATGGATGTAGAGGTGTTGAAATGTTTGTGACATAGGGAAGCCTTTGTATCATGATCATGGCTCATGCAAATGTTGAATGGATTATAAGTACTCATCGATTATATGGTATGAGATCCAATACTACTCATCATATTAGAGGACGATGATGGGGGATAGTTACAAGAATGTGAAATTTTTCCTTTTTTTCATCTCCTAGTCTTAGATCTTTTGTGATTTGGCTCCTTTGGGAATTTTTATTCTAACATTTTTCTAGCTGCTCTTAACCTTGGAAGGTAATGGAAATTAATCGTATGGTGAAATTGCAAGAAAATTCAGAAATAACAACGCGTGATCTTCTCTTCTTTAGAGAAATGAATGTAAGGTATGGGTGTGACCATGCGAAGACTGTCAGTGAACTTATTAAGCTCCTGACATTGATTTAACATGTGGTCGTTTTTATCACATAGAGCACATGAGATTTTTTATTTTCTTCTCACCTTGTTCGTATTCCAATGTGGATGGTGACAACGGGGGGCAGGCCTCGTTGTTAGCAGCTGCCTATTTTGTGGCATTAAGGGAATTTTGAGGTCTAAAATGGGCCTCCTAAGAAAAATGTACAACCAAAATAAAATTTATAAGAACCAATTGGATTCAAGATCATGATTTCAACCATGGGGGATGATTCACCATTTTTTAAGTAAAAGGGTAAAAAGATTAAAAAATAATAAAATAATAAAACTACTTTTCCAACTCGTATTTTTAACCTGTATCTCAAATTTTTTACTCACATTTTGAGCGGGAGTACTCTTTGGAGGAAAAATTTAATTCCTCTTCCAATGAGTACCCATGTTGCATACTTTTGATGGACCCTGCTACATGAAAAATGTGAAATACATGTAATGTTCCAAAATTTTCCGACAATAATTTGGAACATTAATTTTTTCATATTTCACCTAGGAGGAGAATAAATGGGTAAGGAGGACCATGCATAATAAAAAACTCAATAAAATCCCTCTAAGTATGAAATGGGATCATTATTGGAGCTATTTTTCACACCCTCATGTGTGAATAGGGTTATTTGCAAGTGGACAAGGTCAAGTTTGACCAAGTCAACAGCGTTGGGCCAAGAGGTGGAGCACATTTAGAGAAGCAGCATAGTATGAATGAGGAAAGGGTTATTTGGTGGAGAAAACCATAAAAGGAGTGGGACCCATAGACAGGGGCTTTCATTTGTTTAAAAGGAGGGTAAGGCAACCATTGTTTCTCGTGCTTACGTTTATTCATCTCAATGTCTATTGAGACAATTGTGCATTCTCTAATGTTTAGCAAGAATTGCCAGAGCAATTCCTGTTTAAGATTCCTTATCCTTCTTGAGAGGTCTCTTGAGGGATTTCTCTTCATTCTCCTCACATCTAGGCTTCAGGCCAAGCATCCTCCATCAAGACCATGTTATTTATGTAGCAGAGTAATGTTGTGTTGCTGGGTGTTGCCGTGAGGGTTCACTACACCATCTACTTCAGCTATTTTTCAGAGGAGGAGTCTCTCTTCTCTTTGAGATATTGGATTGGAGGCATCCCAAAGCTCATTTTAGAATTTGGCATCAAGGCCAGCTCATTCCATTTCCCTACAATGCAGTTTCATCCAGTGACTGCATTATTCTAGAGGAGCATTTGCAATAGGGCTTTGCATCACATTTGGAGGGGAAGATATTTGGTGAATGGATCAGCATTTCACTTGAAATATCCATTGGAGGAGGCATATTCATTTTGAGCATCATATTCAGCCATCTCCATCCAGCTCTATTTCTGAGTTGTTGCTGCTACCCAACAACTCCGACATTTTGCAGATTTTGTATTTATTGCCAGTCCTTCCAAGATTGACAAGAGGTATTCTTTGAGAGTTGATATCTTCACTCTCATTGTTGTATTGGGCCATAAATTTGTTTATCTATGTATTTGAAATATGTAGCATGCAGTTTCTCTATAAAAATCTGTTGTCATAGCTTGGTATGCATCATGTAGCAGTGGATTTGTCATGTATTTTGTACTTGTTTCTTGATGGTTGAGCATTTCCTATTTCCTATAACATTTCCTCAAGATCTTGTATTCTATTGTTGCTGCTATTATTTAATGAGAAGGCTATGGATTTCTCTCACATTTTTATGATTTGAGTGTTGTTGCTGCACATTATTTTGTTTGCTTATTTTTGGACCTCCAACTCTAGAATATCTTGAGATATTCTCATTGTTGTAGAAATTTCCTAAAAAAGGATCGCTACAGTGTTATCAAAGCATGATCTCTGGCCCAACCAGTGGATCTCAGCCATCATGCTATCAAGGAGAGAGAAGACGAAGACTCCATTATATGGAGAAAAGAGGGAAGAAGAGCTTACAAATCTTCTTCTAGAATCTGTACAGAGAATTCATGAAGAATTTGAGAAGCTGATGAGGGAGATTGGTACAGGATCTCCAAGAGGATTTGAAACTGAGTCAAACTTTAGATTTTCTTGTAGGTAATGTGAGCATGCAGTTACACCCTATGATATACATCGTATTCACATGGCCATTTTTTCCATGAGAGAAGAAGGAGAAGAAGAAATGTAGAAGGGAGGAACTCTTAGAGGTTTTTTGCATGAGTATGAATCTCAAATGCAGAGGTTTAGAGATCATTTTACTTTTCTGGAGTTTTGCAAGATCATGATGAGAAGGAGAAAGCAACATGATGATGATATATTTCTTCTATCTGTCTTTGATGGTTCCCCTACTTGTTCAGCCAAGTCTTGGATAGAAGAGCTAGACACCGTTTTGTAGAAGTATCAGATTTCCAAAGATGAAGCCATCAGAGTAGCAGCGCTGCACTTGGGAGGTAAGGTCTATGCATGGTGGTTATTTGAGTCATTTACTTTGAAAAATGTAAATACCTCTTCCTATGAAATGTTCATTAGAACTTTGATGAAGAGATTTGGTAATTCTAAAACACATGTGAAGGAAACAAACACATTCAAACAAACAAAACCCTTGCATGTGATGGAGGAAACCATAGACTCAAAAACATTTTAGAGAACCATGAAGGACGCTGATATATTTCATGATGCTTTATTGGAGGCAAGATCTTCATTTTTGGCACAAATATGCAAAGAGATCTCTTTTTCAAAAGAGGATCTAATCAGTGGAGGGTTGCCCACTCATATTGAGGAGGCTGAGGGCAACAACGTTGTCATTTCTACAGCTGATCTAGTACCTCATGTAGAGGAAGGAGGAGCTCTTTCTCCAACTAGAGGGATTCTTGCATCTTTGCAAGGGAGTCCCTAGGATCTCATTCATGGAGGTCCAAGCACAATCAATGAGCAGCATGATTGTGCAGCACTGCAGTTGGAAGAAGGAGGAAGGGAGGAAGAGCAGCATCAGGTGATGAGAGGCACACACCCTTCTCTATTTCAGAGAGCTAGTGCAAAGAGGAGGAAGACTGTATTGTGCTGTGAGAGGAAGGGCAAGGTTGCTCAACCATATATACAGTCCACTCTTGACATTGATGTCTCACTGCATAGAGGCATTCCACCAGGGAGGCCACCTGATCTATCATTGATGAGAGACATTTTGTCTTTGGGTTTACCACTCTTGGATTGTGGATGGGTGAAGAGTTTGGAGGAGAAATTTGGCATGGGGGATGCCAAAGTAGCAGACAGTAGCATGAGGAGGGCTACACATGCTAGATCACCAGCACTATCTCTGAGGAGGATTGATCCTTACTGCAGATATCAGCTCTTAGTTGAGTACTCCAAGGATCTTGGTGCATGCATGATTCTAGATGACCCAGAGATAGATGACAGATACATAGTGGATGATATAGTCATCTATTCACTTGGCAGAGTCTTCTTGACTAGAGGTTCTAGTCTCAAGGAGAAGCTATTGCATGCAACATATGAGGACTTCTTTTCCATACATTTTGATGCATATCTTGCCTTGTCAGAGGAGTTCATTTGGGAGGGCATCCAGCAGGACATACATCAGCATATGGAGAGATGCATAGCCCGGATGATGATGGTGAGGATGTGACAGCCACCTTCCTACTCATTAGGAGTAAGGGAGCATTTTCAGTTGAGCCATTTCAGCTCAAGCCTTCGAGTATATGATGGAGAATGTACAATTTCACCTTATGTTTTGTACTTCTTGTCTTTTTATGAGTAGCATAATGTACCAAGGAGGATTATTTCTTCTTGCATATTGTATATTGATGTACTTGAATCCATTTTTAGCATTGATATTGGCTATCTCATTGGTGGTTTGTGGGGAGGGCCACATGATTTTTTGTGTGCACAATTGACACCCCTTTGTACTTTCATGTTCACATCTTGTAGGATGATTGTGGCAGCAAACAAGTGGCTAGAGAAGCACTTGTTTTTTATTGATTTGATGTAGGCAGGGCATGCACTACACTGGTTCCTTGTATGGGGCCTTGATCCACTTTCCAGTTGTCATTTGGAAACTTGTTCTTATTGTACTATGCTTCCATGTATTGTTGTTATGTTTATGTTCATGGGAGGCTTTAATTGGAGAGTGGGCTTGAGATTGAGGATGCCCATTAGGAGCATGATTCTCCTTACTATACATGCTGTACATTTCAGGAGGAACCATGGGCCAACCATGAATGGCACATTACATTTCTTTCCTTCTTGTGGGAAAAAACACTTGAAGACTTTGAGGAGGCACTCCATGGATCATAAGGAAATGGAGGAGTTAACACAGTCAACACTTTTCCCTTTGAGGATGAGGGAAGACTCATCTATGAGCCACTCCATTGATATGAGCAAAACATATGGCGAGAGTATTGTTCATTTTCATGATGATTTGTCTATATATATGCATATCTTAACCATATATGTGTAGGTATTTGCTCGAAGAAGGATTATTTTTCCTTATAGATTTGATGGTCTACATAAGGCCATTATGGATGATCACTCCATAAGAGGATGTGGGGAATATATTTCTCATGGAGAATGTACTCACAATGCACATTACATCCTTCACTTTCTCCAGATTTGTGAGAAGACCAGGGCAGCAAGAAAATGGTGGGAAGGCCACCCATCATTTTATTTTCCATGGCAATGGAGACTCAAACTATGTTGGATACATCTGAGGGACCATTATCCTTATCCTTTACTACACATGGCAGCCAACATGATTCTCCTTGTGGTTCCCTTGATTGATACTACTAGAGCTTTTCTAGGGAGCATGATTGGAGGAGAGACACATTGGGTGGATGAGTCCTTGGAGGAAGAAAACTCCCACACACTTTCTACTACATGTTCTAAAGGGAGCATGAAAGATGGTATGGCCACTACAGTAGCTCATTTATTTCATTATGAGGTGAGAGATATGAGGGATATTATGCCATATGATGATGACTTCCAACTCATCACATATGAGATTATTTGGGCCAACATGTTTCATAACGCTGGAGGAGAGATCCCTAGCGGTCTAATCTCCATCTTCCCACTTGAGGGCAATACCATTTCAGCCCAGGATCAGCATACACTCTACACTTATCCTAAGTGGAGAGGAGGACAGCATGGGGTAGGCTATTTTGTCTACTAGGATTATATTTTCAACCCACCTACATTGCCGGAGCCAAAGGTGGAAGACAGTTTCCAGGAGTTGCCTACTTGGGAGGTAACTCATTTTGCATGGAAGATTGCTTGGGGGATGAAGGATCCACATGAGGAAGATGTTCCTCAATACATTATAGACTCCATGCCTTGAGGAGAGGCTATCTAGTTTTGTCCTTGTAGTTTCTTGGGGACAAGCAACATTTTGGTGGGGAGGACTGTAATGTTCCAAAAATTTTCGACAATAATTTGGAACATTAATTTTTTCATATTTCACCTAGGAGGAGAATAAATGGGTAAGGAGGCCCATGCATAATAAAAATCTTAATAAAATCCCTCTAGTTATGAAAGGGGATCATTATTGGAACTGGTTTTCACACCCTCATGTGTGAACAGGGTTATTTGCAAGTGGACAAGGTCAAGTTTGACCAAGTCAACAGCGCTAGGCCAAGAGGTGGAGCAGACTTAGAGAAGCAGTGCAGTATGAATGAGGAAATGGTTATTTGGTGGAGAAAACCCTAAAAGGAGTGGGAACCATAGAGAGGGGCTTTCATTTCTTTAAAAGGAGGGCAAGGCAACCATTGTTTCTCATGCTTATGTTTATTCATCTCATTGTCTATTGAGACAATTGTGCATTCTTTGCTGTTTAGCAAGAATTTCCAGAGGAATTCCTGTTTAGGATTCATTCTCCTTCTTGAGAGGTCTCTTGGGGGATTTTTAGCATCCTCCATCAAGACAACATTATTTCTGTAGTAGATTAATGTTGTGTTGCTAGGTGTTGCAGTGAGGGTTCACTACACCATCTCCTTCAACTATTTTTTAGAGGAGGAGTCTCTCTTCTCTTTGAGATATCAGATCGGAGACATATTGGAGCTCATTGTATACTTTGGCATCAAGGCTAGCTCATTCCATTGCGCTACAGCAAATTTTCATCCAGTGACTGTGTTATTCTAGAGGAGAATTTGGAGTAGGGCTTTGCAGATACATTTGAAGGGGAAGATATTTGGTGAAGGGATCAACATTTCACTTGAAAGATCCATTGGAGGAGGCATATTCAGTTTGAGAATCAGATTTATCCATCTCCATCCAGTTCTATTTATGAGTTGCTACTACTACCCAGCAACTCTGGCATTTTGCAGATTTTGTATTTTATTGCCAATCCTTCCAGGATTGACAAGAGGTAGTCTTTGAGAGCTGATATCTTCACTCTCATTGTTGTATTGGGCCATACATTTGTTTATCTATGTATTTGAAATATGTAGCATGAATTTTCTCTATAAAACTACGTTGTCATAGCTTGGTATGCATTATGTAGCAGTGGATTTGTCATGTATTTTGTACTTGCTTCTTGAGGGTTGAGCATTTCCTATTTCCTGTAACATTTCCTCAAGATCTTGTATTCTATTGTTGTTGCTATTATTTAATGAGAAGGCTATGGATTTCTCTCACATTTTTATGAGTTGAGTGTTTTTGCTGTACCATTATTGTGTTTTCTTGTTTCTGGAACCCCAAGTCTAGAATATCTTGAGATATTCTCATTTTTGTAGCAATTTCCCGAAAAAGGATCATTACAATACATCAAAAAACATGATTGCAATCACGTTTTTCATGTTCTATTTTTTCGTGTAGCATGGTCCATCGAAAGTATGAAATGTGGGTACTCCTTGGATGAAGAATTAAATTTTGCATCCAATGTGTGCTCCTGCTCGAAAATTGAGTAAAAACTTTGGGAGATAAGTTGAAAATACGAGTTGAAATAATAGTTTTTTCTTTTTCTCCCTCTAAAATTTGATGATGTCATCAAATCTTATTTTATTATTTCCACTATTATTTTATAATTTACTTAGGAGGTCCATTTTAGACCTCAAAATTCCCCTAATGTAACTTGAAACTGACTATGTCCAGAATATTGGTGATGAATGAGCGCATGATGTCTAACATTAGTCGAAATGTGGGGACATAGGAGAAATGTCGAGTGTGGTGGTTATCTTGGAAAATTATACAAGATTGGTGCTCTTTTTCTTTCCAATCCTTTTGTACCACCAGGGTAATTGGGTACCATTTTCGAAATGATACTAAATTTTGTTACTAAGTGATTAAATGGTCATGTTCGTCACATAATACACAAGCTAGGACTACGCGTGTGGGGGGTTTGGGGGTGGGACGTTGCCCTTTAGGTGGATGCCTCTCTTTAGACATGTAGAGGATAGACCTATTCACTTCATTCTCCTGGGCTATGGAACTTTCTATGGACTCTAAATCTGATTCGTCCAAGTCGGTGAGATTGGTTATGGCCAGGCGTAGCGAATCTAATGCTAAAAATAATATGGGAACATATGGACAATGGCGAGGATGGTGGTTGTCCTAACATATCTTCCAAGAATATTGATTGGTTTGTAACCCTATGAAGTACACTAGATTAACCGGGAACCACATTTTAAATAACTCTAGAGCTGGACACTGCATGATCAAATGATCATGTTCATTGCATAATGCGCAAAGCTAGTCTTGGGGCTGAGGATGGTTATGGGTGAGAGGTGGGTTTTCTAGTGACCATCTCTCTTCTGATATATTTAATATGGTCCTCGTTTCTTCTGTACTTTGATTTTTATTTTTTTCCTTGGATTCTATGTCCGAGCTTGCTAAATCGGGGGTTTTCAACAATGAAGCATCGCATGAAATCAAACATTGATCAGAGATAATGGAGGTTGGGACAATGGTGCACGTGATGGTTGCTCTAGAAGATGTGACATGTGTTTCTTCTATGTCGTGATAAGCTTCTTTGGGAAACATGTGGTATTGGGTACCAATGGTTAAAAGCCCTTAATTTGGGACACTATATGATTAAGTGATCAGGTTCATCGCACAATGCGAAAACTAGGGCATGTTTTGTGGCCTTTATTTTCCTTATTTGAGTTGTTGGGTTGGAAGATTATGAGCATGATGCAGTTTCTTCTCATACGTACAATATAATTTTGGACCTGTCATCCTCAATTTACATAGAAGAGGTGGATGGTTCCCCTTGATTGGATTTTTTTAGGGATTGTAATGCATCCCTATATCGAGGCATCTGTGGGCAATGACAAGTGTAATTCCTGAATTCATCAAATATGGTGCACGCATGGTTGGTGTGTAACACCTTCCCCTGAGTATTCATGGGATTTTCATTTTTACAGGTGTCTAAGGGTGAAACATTTCCTTTGGTATGTATAATAGGTTTTAATTCATCTCATTCCATGAAAATGTTAGTAGGATGGCCTATCATATTGCGCAATGCACAAGGTTGTAATGCCCTATCGATCTTAGGGGTGTTGACCTTTTTCCCTTTCTTGTTATCCTTTGTGGTAGTACTCGTCGGTGTTCTTACAGGAGCATCTTTGGCTATTATGGCCTCTTGGGAGGTGATAGGATTCATGCCTGTAGAGGTAATACCTGGGCTTCCTAATGTGGTCAAGGGAGCCAAATACCATATTGGTATTGAAAAATTCATGTTTGGAAATGTAAGGGTTGCCATGATTTTTTCGAAATAAAACCAGGTGGGGGATACAAAAATGGTGTTTTGGAGATAATGTAAGGTAGGAACGTTGAAGCTGTGGTGCTGGTATCCATGCTACCAGTTTCTCGTTTCGGGTTGGTTTGAGTGTTTGATGACATCATCATGTACAACCGTTGTCTCTGTACTTTATGGGGCTTCCCTCGGTATGACAAGGGGTTCTCCTATGTATTATCCTAGGATAGAATATGGCTTAAACTGTCTTAGGCCAAATTTTGTATACATCATGAGTGGTTCCATGGTGGTATCCATGTATGGTAGTACAACATATAGAGCAGTCATGCATTTCTTTTCATAGAATGTGAGCTGGTCGATGCTGATGATCATATCATCATGAGGGAACATCATCACCCTAAGAATAGAGGATGAAATCACAATCATAGCATACATGTAACTTCACCCAAGGAATATATTGTAGTCACATTGTGCATCTAAGACCTCAATGTCTATAAGGACTATTTTTTGTCTAGGTTCACTGGGACATTTTGATAAATACCTATGGGGGCTGATGGATGCCCATCATATGCTCTAAGCATGATGCCACATGGTTTTAATTCAAGAAATTATATCTTTTTCCAAACTGATTTGGAAATGATGCATGTGGATTCTCCTTCATCCATAATGCAATAGCGTATGGTGATATTCTGAACTGAAATTAGTATCTAGAAATCGATGAGAGAAGGAAGCCTAATTCTTTCTTTGTCTAGATCAAAAACCATTAAGCGATGATCAGAAGGTTCAATCATGCCTAAAGCAAAAATTAAGGCCTTCTGCTATGTCCTGCATGGTTGTAGGACTTCCAATGCTAACATGGATGCTGGATATTGAGCCAAGTCATCCACCATGTTATAGCTATGAGTAGCTTTGGAATGATGTCATTCGAGCCTGGTTGGTCCTTTGAGCGTTCTTGGAAGGGGCTCAATAGGTACTTTAGAGATAGTTAACGGCATGTTAGGTGCACTTGTACTTGTACCTGATGAGTTGGTATTTGGAGGAGTGTCATAGTTCCTATTCCGTGCTTGGAAGAACAATTCTTCTCCAGCCATGTAGATTTTGTGGTTGTTCCCTTTGGTTTCGTTGTGGGTTGGGTGTTGTTTTTCAGTATTAACCACTCCCTGATGGGGGAAAGGTTCCAACATTACTACAAGTTGTTGGTCTTTCCCCCCTATCCTCGGTTACACTAGAGTTTCTTCAAATCATGAAGTTCGAGATAGTGGTGGGTGTAATGACCATATTGCCCACATATGGCACAAGAATGGTTTGTGTGTAGATTGGGTCTTTTGTATTTCCCTTTGGAGTTACATTTCTCCCAGTTCAGATTTTAGTTTGAGATTGTCCCTGCCTGAGATTACGGGTGGTGTTGTTGATTACTACCCCCTATCAAAAATCTCCCTTTTGCTCATTTTTTGGCTTTTTATTTGTAACATTTGGAGGATTATTTTTATTATACTGGTCAAAGATTGTCGTTTTCGAGCCTGTGAAGGTTGAACTAGATTCATAGATGCATTATTTTGCGTCAATGGTATATTTGGTGCAGGGAAAGGGGAGTATTGGTTCCCTTATCCCTAATCGGTGTATGAATGTTGGGGATACTCTCTTATATCAACATTTCTAGCTAACTACTGGTTTCCCTGTGAGGGAGGATATTGGCCTCCTTGATGTTGATGGTATGGAATCGCCCTATTCGTCAATTTTTGCAGAGGTGTAGGTTAACTTTGATGGTACCTAGGCTGTGATACACTCAGTGAAGAATCGTAAGAGTATCCTGTGCATTGATAACCACTATTTGGTTGACTTTGGGCTAAGGACGTTATAAAGCCATCAACAGTGCTCGACGTGCCCAGTAACTCCCTATAAGTTTACAAGCGTGGGGAATTTGGAAGGAAATTATAGATATATCCTGATTGGATATAAATGAGTTCAAGTTGTTGGGATTTGCTAATGGCATCTTTCATTGAGGTGGTTTTTCTGTTGCCACGTCTTTTAAAATATTTGCAGTGAGGGTTTTCAAAAATAATTCCAACAAAACTCTCTTGTCGAGTTTAGCTTTGAACAAACTATGACATCTCTATCATTCATGGTGATGGTTTGATATATGAATGGCTGGTGTTTTTCTGAAATGTGTAAGAATCTCCATTCCTGAGTCATGGAGAATTGAGGGTTGGAAATATGTAAGGAATGTGGTAGTGAGGGAACTAAACATTCCATGCGATGCAGATGGTTTCTCCACATACCATTTCTCTGTCGGCCCTGTCAGGGTGCGTTGAAATATTCTCAGTTGAATGGTATCATCAATGATATTATTCTATGAACACCATAGGTGGAAATTCATGATATGATTTATGGGGTCTTCTTCTTTCTTCCCTTCAAATTTTGGTATATCAGAAGGGAGCTTCATGGGCATGGGGGGCTAATTAAGGCCATGTGAAATGGGGTTAGTTGTTAACTTTGTTAGATCTGGAAGATTTAGTGATGTTAAGAAGGGTAAATTTTTATTAACCACCATCATACTCTGTTGAGAAACAAGTGTTTGAATGTGCTGGTTCAGGGTAGGTGTCTAGGGAATTTTACCCTGTGACATGCCCCGATGGATATTCCACTGACTCCCTGAAGGGGTAGCTATCCTTTTACCTCAAGGGTTCGTAGGAGGAGTTGAGTGTGGTGACCCTGCTGGGGTTTCCACTGGTGTTGTAGTTGGTTACCCTTGGGGGTTTCCAATCAAATCTTCCCTGATAAAGGGTGATCTGATTACGAAGGCAATGTGATGTCCTCTACGCCTGAAAGGCCGGAGGCCTGACACTCCTCCCTTAAATGGGGGGGGGGGGGGTTTAAGAAACTCTTAGATCGATAGGGTCCCGTTAGGTCCCCTATGATGTTTATTAGTGTGATATTTTTGTGATTTGGGAGGTAGGATAATTTCTATCAAAGAAAAATTATAATCACATGCATAAATGAAAGTGAAAAATTAAAAGGTGATTTTTCTCTTTAACTTTACACTATGTGATCAATCAAGTAAAAAATGAGGTTTCTTGTTTGTTTTGCATACTATGATACCAAAATCCTATATAGACCTAATCATCCTTACACTCTCAATGTAATTGGGCCTTGCGAAGATATCTTCTGATGGGTACTGAGGCCAACCTCCTAAAATAAATGGTGATGCCTTCCTGCAATTGAAGAATCAACCAAGGTAATTGTATGAGGAATGAGTGCTACCTGCACCATAACCCATAGGGAAGGATGCCCTATTTTTGGCCACTAAAGTACCATCATTCCACGTGAGCATTCGAGTCTTGAGCTTCTTGGTAATATGTTACCATTATCGAGCACTAGATGGGTTAGGTATCCCCAAAGAGTACCACATGCACTGGGCCTAAGCTTAACCCATTCTAAATAGGTCTCTTTAATGTTCAAGTATTCGTTCCATGGGCAAATATACGTGGTCGAATAGATGGATTTGAAGTTCCCCAAAATGTCAACATCTATGTTTCAAAATGTATTATAACCACGGTGGCTTATTTGATCCCTACCACTAATGGTTATAACCTGAACTATAATTTCTTTTATGGCCCCTATGGGGAGAATTTAGGGAGTTTATTTAATTATTATTTTTATAGAGTCTCAATTTTTCTTTAGGGTGTGTTTTGGTCAAGCAACCGTAAGAAGAGAACAAAGGTCCCAAAACACAAGGTGCCTTATGGTTCAATGCTTACCGGTGATATGTGGATATGTGATGATCCTTTACAATCATTTTCTAACTACCCTATGTGTGATTGTCCCTTGCAAGAAATTGAAATGATGTGCAGATTATGGGCCACTTACACCTTGCCTAGTTAGACTACATTTTCACTATAGGGAGATTGTAGCTCAAATTATCTTAGGAAAGATTTCATATGTGTACCCAAGCTCACCAAGAGGTACAAGGGTGGTAGAGATTACTTTCTTTCTTTTTTGACAGTTTTATCCTAGTCTCAAATCTTAATGAAAAATCTAACTAATCTAATGCCAAAATTGGAAAAAATTGAATTAGTATAAGATGTGTGGATATCATGGACCACTTAATTTTGAATAATTAAGCTATGTGTTTTGTATTCTTATTATAAAAATGATTCAATCGGAAAACATGTGTGGATTTAAGGCCACTTAATGTTTCCCTACTTAAACTGTGTAATTTGCAAAATACAATACTATTTAATTAAAACTACCTAGTTGCTAAGCTAATTCATGGTTAAGAATAGTAATTAAGTGTCCTAACAGTAGTGAAATAAAAAATCACAGTGATGGAAAAATATTAGGGGTTTCCAATCACCTTACAAATGGGAAAAATTATCAAATTTTTGACTTGCTTGTATTTCACGCGGGTTATCTTCCCACAGGCATGAAGTGCACATCCGTGAGAGCACAAGGTGCACTATCGAGAAGAATGAAGAAAAAATTGATCTCTCTATTACGTAAAACATTCACTGAGTTTGATGAGAGATGTAGAGAAAATGTAAGGGTGGTTTGTAGCAAACTGAGCAGGAAGAAGGACTTGCAAAAATAACCATTAACTCAAAAGAAATAATCCAGTGGAGTTTCCATTTTTGTGGTAGTATATTTGGTGCAAGGGTGTATAAAACACACTTCTTTAGCAAGCTGGTTGTTGCCTGCACAAGGTCACAAAGAAAAATTATTGTTTACTGTCAATGGTACAGATTTAACATAATGTAAACTAAGTTTGGAGATAAAACGAAGCATACAACACAAATAACATAACAAAATATACAAAATACAAGTGCTCGATTGAACAAATAGCCTAATAACGCAAGCTGAGAATTCTCCCTTTATTAGGTGTTGATGGTGAAAAATATACAATGTTAAACTCTTGAAGTGGGTCCTTTGAGCTATGGAACTCAAATACCCAAAACAAGGGGGGCTCCTTCCCTCAAGTTCTTGCAAGCACCTTCTCCCTCTCTCAAAGGACGGTCAATAAAAATCAAATGGTGAACCTCTCTCTCTTGGACTGAGATGTTGGATGGCCAACATATGAGTACTTCCAATCCCTCTATTGCTGGACTTTGAAATCTAGTTTGTTATGAAGCAATTTTTCCATCATAACAATGTGTCTCCTTTTTCTCTTCCCATGGCCAGTTTATATAGAAATTTTTGGAACTTCTCTTCCCTCTCTTGGCCCAATATTGCTGGTGACCGAATAGTGGGGAGGATATTCCTTTTTGGGCTGCAAACCTCCTTAATGTGGCTCGAATTCAGCTGTACTTGACAGTACTAGGTAGAGAATCACCTTGGCCAAGGTTGTCAAGTGGTCCCAGATGGTGACATTTCTCCATCTCTAGGACTATGTGGCTATTGAAGGAATATTCGTGTTGTGTACAAAAACCCTTTCTTACTGGTGCGTTGTCCATTAATTTCCATCTGAACCTTAGTAAAAATTAAATTTTTGGTCTTTCCTAAGTATTTCTTCTCTGAAAACATTTTTATGTACCTTCTTCTTAACATTTTTAATGTCTTTTTCCTGTACGATTTTCTGGTGTTAAAAATCACGATAAAGGTTTAATGATATGACAGTAGGTGACAAAATGGGTAAATATGAGATATAGACTATAAAAAAGAAGGCAATTTTGGAGGCTCAAAGGCAGGTGATGCATGCAATATTTTTAAGGTAAGTGGAATCATGTCAATTAAAGTCAGTCATTATGCAAAACAAATATGTACCTTTTTTTTATATGATGTGAGTTTCATCATTTACCAATTTCAAGATGATATTTTTTTATGTCCCATGCCTCTTTATAATGTTACATTTTCCAAAAAAACAACTAAAATATTTTCTAGCATGGGTGTTACAACATGCTTGTTACAACACTATTTCAAATAGGTTTCATAGCAATTTTTATCAGCCAATGTTGTATCAATGGTCATTATGTTAGCCTGGTAAAAAGTTTGGTGGTGGGTTCCACTCATTCTATTGAGTAATGATGATGCAGCAATAAATTTGTACCCTTCCCTACATCTCCAACAATCCTAGATAATAATTTACTAGTAGCTAAAAATGTGTAAGGAACCTACAAATTACATGAGCGAGAGGATCCTAACATAACCATCATGAAACTATGAATTTCCCTTCTACTCGTATATCTATATATATATATATATATATATATATATATATATATATATATATATATATATATATATATATATATATATATATGAATTAAAATATCATGTGACAATTGGGTTTCTTTTCATATGTCATACACCCAAGTGTGGCCTTTGGAGGATTTTTCTAGTGGCCTCTATTTATTTATTTATTAATTTGAAGGGAAAAGGAATGTAGGAATGACTCACCCAACAGAGATTTCTCCCTTACAAACAATATCCATATCAATATCGGTCCATACTTCATTGATCTTCCTTAAGAAGGCTGCTTTTGATTAGGGTCAATGATATTATCAAGGCATGTGCCCATTCACCATCAATTGATTTATTTCATCATTTATGGTGAGCACCTTCATGGACCCAATGCTATACAAATTTTTAATTTCATGGAGTTGAACCAAATGATAAGGCCTAATATCCAGGTTCGAATAAATTCTTATCTATGAAATTATCTTTCCACCAAGCTTACTGATGCTAAATCACAATCATTTGATGTAGGGAAACTTGAAAAGGTTCACCCTATTCATTGATATAAAGAAGTTTCTATTGTTATGCCTCAAACAATTCCATACGAAGCTACATGATTGTCCTTAGGTATTGTATTTGTCTCTATATTGATAAAATAACTCTCTTTCCATGTATTGTTGAGATTCAACAAGATGGTGATCCTAGTGAAAATTAAGCACCTACACTAGGTGGGGCCCGCAGGCTATTTTTAGGTTTATGTATGTTTTTAGAATTGTGAGAAAATTCTATTTATAGTGGGAGTCTATTTATAGATGGTTGAGAAAATTCTATTTATGGATGGGGTTCTATTTTTGGAATGCATGTGCGAAGTCTGTTCATAGATCACATGCCTAAAAATAGAATGCATATCGATTATTATTATCTCTTAATAATAATTAGACAATAAATAATAATATATTCTCTTGAAGCACTTGATTTCAGTTAACTCATGTGGCAAACCAGTTGACTGAAGGAATTTTGAGTTGCAAGGTTGGTTGGTGGGACATGCAAGTGGACTTTATTTTAACTAAGTGATACAAAGTTGTAACAGAGTTGGATGTGTAGTTGTGTGAGTTGTAAAGTAGTTTAACTCAGTTAAGTGAGTTAAACTCAGTTGTGCTAGTTGTAACTAGTTGTAACTAAAGATACACTAGTGAGAGATCAATGACTTAAATATTAAATTAATTCACATGGTGTGATATCACATGCAACTAGATATTTACTACTGTTAACTACATGCATGTCAGATCGAGTGGAGACCCAGTTGAGAGATAGGGGAAAGGGACAACTTGACTATCAATTGTGACATTAGTGGGTGCACACTTGCAACCAAACACACATTAGAGATGCCAATGAGGATTTAGCAGTCAAGGTAAGGCAAGATCGAATTCATTCAGGGATTTTGATTAGCAGGGATTGTGCAGTGGAGGCAGGCTGTCAAGAGGCAGTAAACTGGTGCATGAATATGCCAATTTTTGTATGACAGTGTGAGACGATTGTATATTGTACCGAGAGCTCTTGGATTAGAGTTTTGTATGAGATTTTTTCATGATCCATGATATATACATAATATATGATAGTGGTTTTTTTAGCTTTATGTTTTCCCAGTAAAAACATATGTGTTATGTGTGATTGATCTTTCTTCATGTGTTTGCAATTAGCGATTAAATTTCTGCAAATATTTATGTAGAAGGATTATGTATTTAATAGTGGCATATAATTGTTAGATTAGATGAATCTAGGCAATATATAATTGTATTAAAATTTATACATGGTATCAGAGCTAAGAATATTGCAATATTGAAGCAGTAGCTAAGTTTGTTGGTGGAAACAATTATAATTTTCTACAAGAATTTCTTGTTGCGACAATTGAGTAAACATCGAAATAGCTTTCAATGGTTTGCAGTTAGAGTATGCACTCGAGGGAAACTTGAACTACATTGCATGGAAGGATAGGAGGAAGGCAGTGCTTGAAGATAATGGCTTGAAGGAATTCATCGACAGTGATGTTCCTAAGCCCACTTTGATGGATGTTGTATTACGTGATGCCTGGAAAAAGAAAGTAGCAAAGACGAGAAGGATTCTATTGGAAGGTGTGCAAGAAGATATTGTCTCAAGCCTTCATGGGAAAGCCACTCCATTTGCGATGTGGAAATATTTTATGGATATTTTCCAAAGTAGCATCGACAATAGGAAATTGGTGATGAAGGATAAACTCAAAAAGATCAAGATGGAGAAGGCTGATAATATTCCTAAGTATCTCAAAAAGTTTGTCCAACGTAGGGATGAAATGGGGACTGTGGGAATCACGGTTTTTTATGATGATTTGGTGAGTTTGGCTCTCCTGGGACTTCTTAAGAGTTGGCATAGTTATTAAGACTCTAGAAACGGACGGCAAAAACTACCAGATTGGGAACGACTGTGGTCAAATCTAGTTCAAGAGGAGTTCAGGCGGAACACTAGAGATGGATCTTCATCAAATCATGATGATGAAGAGTATTGTTCTTTGGCTGCCAAGGTAAGGAAAGGGAAGGGGAATAAATTCCATTCAAAATCCGAGGCTAAAGGCAAGATGCTAGCTTTGTCCAAAGTCAAGTGTTTTCACTGTCACGAACATGGGCATCTCACCACAAACTTCCCACAGGAAAAGAAGAATAAGAAGGTTGTTGGAGCTACAGCTCATGAGGCCCTTGACTCACAATTTGAAATTTATTTCTCTTTGATCGCATGCTTGGTTTCAATCGTAATGGGATTGGTGTGGTATCTTGATAGTGGTGCTTCCTTCCAGATGACGAGACATAAGGATATTTTCAGTGACTTGGAGGAGAAATATCTCCAAATGCATATAGATATGGGTGATGATGGACGATATAGTGTGAACAACATTGGTACGATTACCTTTGAGCGGGATTTAGGTAAAACATTTCTTTTGAAAGATGTTATGCATTTTCTAGGTCTAAAGTAAAACTTGATTTCTGTCGCGATGTTAGAGGATAGAGGCTATGACGTTGTTTTTAGTCATGGAAAAGCTTCCCTGTGACTTGAAACAATGATTCAAGCCAAGAGGATAGGGATTCGAGTCAAGAATATCTACAAGCTAGAGGTATATGGCTGCACTGCAATGGTGGGCAAAGAAGAAGAAGTGGTGAGCCGGGATGAGGGCGAATTATGGCACAGACAATTGGGCCATCTTCACCATGGTGCCCTAAAAATTTTGTAGTAGATTTCTACTGGACTTCCCCAGGGTACACTTGTGTAGTTAGATCAGTGGAAGGGATGTACTATGGGTAATTTTGTAAATTCCACCTTTCATGAAAAGGAGAACCATGCTTTGGTGATCCTCGAGAGAGTTCACACAGAGATGTGTGGACCATTCTCGGTTTCTTCAACAAAAAAACATAGGTATAATGTTATTTTTGTTGACGACTTTTCTCATAAATGATGGATATTATTCATGCAAAATAAGGATCAAACATTCTTAAAGTTCTATGAGTTGAAGGCATTGGTTGAGAAAGAGTTAGGGAAGTAAGTGAAGGCTCTGTGGAGCGATAATGGTGGAGAATACATCTCAAATGAATTCAAATAATTATGTAGCAAAGAAGGAATTCAGAGAGAACTCATAGTGCCTCATAACCCACAGAAAAATTGGGTCACAGATAGGAAGAACAGAATGATCATGGGTGTTGCATGATCAGGGCCTACCAATGCATTTGTGGGTGGAAGCATGAAATGTTACGGTTTATGTGCAAAACCGTTGTCCTCATAGATTACTTGGCATGAGTACACCTGAAGAAAATTTACTGGTAGAAAACTGGATGTTTCTCATTTAAAGATTTTTGGCTCATCTGTTTATGTGCATGTGACCAAGAATGCTAGGAAGAAGTTGTAGCTGACTGTTGAAGTTGGAATATTTGTGGGGTACACAGAAACAACCCACAACTATTGTGTGTATTTTCCAAATAGTCGAATGACTGTGACACGACGGGATATCAATTTCAATGAGAAAGCCATGAAGTTGTCACTTGAGAGGGAGCTAGACATACATGCAGAGAAGGAACTTTTGGTTCCCAAATATGAGCCTCTAGATGTGGATCAGCCACAGGAGGAGGTTCAAGGAGTGGAGGATTCCACTCATGCAGTGCTAAACATCAGAACTAGAAAAAGGCGTACCATAGAAGCTGAGAGGCTGAAGCTTGATGCAGCATAGAATGTAGGAGTCCCTACTTCACAATGTAGACATAGACAATCTCCTGACCATTTCACTAGATACATGGTTCTCATGAGCAAATGTATTGTGACTGAGCCATCTTCCTTTCAAGAAGTAGTGTAGGAGCCCTCTTGGGTAGATGCAGTGGTGGAGGAGTATGACTCCATTTTCAGAAACAGAGCTTGGGAAATTTTTCCAAGGCTAGTTGAAAAATCAGTGGTAGGTTCAAGATGGATGTACAAGGTAAAGCAAACTATTGATGGGAGTGTTGAGAAATACAATGCCAGATTTGTGGCTTGGGGCTTCTCACAGATCGAGGGGATTGATTATTAGGAAACCTTTGCACCTATCGCACAATATTCTTCCATAAGGACCATCCTTGCTCTCTCAGCACAGATGGGTTGGCACATTCACTAGATGGATGTGAAGACTATGTTCCTTAAAGGGATCATTGAGGAAGAAGTGTACATTGAGCAGCCTGAAGGATTTGAGATCTTCAGTAGTGAGTCGCATGTGTGTAGACTCAAAAGATAATTTTATGGACTGAATCAAGCACCCGATGCTTGGTACACTTGGATTTACAGCTATTTCACTGTACTTGGCTTCACCAAGAGTGAGGAGGATGCAAACCTATACCAAATTGTGGTGGAGGGTAATCTTTTAATCATTGTTCTTTATGTTGATGATTTAATACTGACTAGTGATGAGCAGTTGTACACTCATGCAAGGAGGACCTTCCAAAGGAGTTTGAGATGAAGGATATGGGCCTCCTTCACTATTTCCTTCGATTGGAAATATGGCAGCGAGAAGGTGAACTTTTTGTGTCTTAAGGCAAGTATGCAAGGGTGATATATTAAGTCCCTATATTAATAGTGTAGTCCCTTATTATGTTAGTGTAGCCCCTCTTATTTTTATTGTTGTACCTCTGTAATCCCCATATTGTTATTATTGTGCCCTTACATTATTATTATTAGGTTGGCTAGGATTACATTGTGGCACCACTAGGATTACATTGTGGCCCCATGAACTCCTATATATAGAAAGAAGGTTTTGTCATTTGTATCATCCAATAATTGTTCATTCATGTAATGTATTGGAGGTTTCCCCCTGGAAGTGGCTTATTTCTAAGGTGTTGATATCTCTTTTCTTCTCTTTTTGGAGCTAGTTTCACAACATTTGGTATCAGAGCTTTGGATTCTATGGTTTCGCTGCTCCAAACAGGTCATCATGGAATTTTTGATATATATTTTTTTCTATGAAGGTTCAAAAGCTGAAATTGTTAGAGTGTGAATTCAAAATACTGAGGAACATTGTCACAAAATTTCATATCTTGGTTCATAATATTTTTGGAGATATAGTTTATGGAAGTTAGGACTTTTGCAGGCTCCCGAATTTCATCTCAAAGAGCTGATCGTGGGAAAATATTCATAACTCTCTCTCTGAGCATCAGATTGGAATTATGTGAAAAATGGCCACAAGTACATGGCCTTTGTTTTCCTTTCTATAAATTTTAGAGCCGGAGGAGAAAAAAATGACACATGGCAAGTCATACAAGTTCACTCTATTGAACCAGTTCATAATTAGGTCATCGTAGGATATTGGGCACAACGATGTCTTCAAGAATCCAAATTAGGTCAGACATGTGACATTATAAAAACAATTCAGAGGGCTACCACAATGCCAAATTTCAGATATTTAATATCCGAAATCACAGAGATAATTCAGTTTCAATATTGGGCTCCTCAAAAGCAAGAAAAAGGTGTGTATTTGGTTTTTAAAATTGCATAACGTTTGTTTGAAAAATCAGATTGAAGTGATTCCAAGGGAATATTTTAGAATTTTTTTTAGTATTGGGCTCTATAATTCCTCAAAAAAATAATCCCATACCCATTAAGCCCTCAAAAAGCTATACTATGATGCATGAAGAGGAATAATTGCAATATGAGATATCAAAATTACGGTACCAAGTGCGACAAATTTTGATCTTACGAAGAGCAACCAAAGATGAAATAGATGGTTTAAAAGAAGAAATGGAGGATAATTTGGATGGTTTGAAGGATCAAATAATAGCTAATATGGATGATAAATTAGTCTAAGATCACATCGAGCATCAACAACAAGTTCTCCAACTCTCAAAGGATAACCTAACTTTGGAGCAGAATCTAATGAAACAACAGGAAGATCAACATCACATCGAAAGAAGTTTTGAAGAAGTCACAGAAATAAGAACTCAACAAGTACGATCAATTTTAGAGTATCTCAGCAAGTGGAAGAACTTTCTAGTATAATATTCTACATGGGAGGGTGAGAATTTTATACAGAAGCATCAAGAAATAATAAAACGTTGAGGACAACACTTGTTTGAAGGAGAGGGACATGTTAGTCCCTATATTAATAGTGTAATCCCTTATTATCTTAGTGTATCCCCCCTTATTGTTATTGTTCTACCTCTGTAACCCCCATGTTGTTATTATTGTGCCCTTATGTTATTATTTTTAAGTCGGTTAGGATTACATTGTGGTGCCACTAGGATTACATTGTGGCCCCATGGACTCCTATATATAGAAAGGAGGTTTTGTCATTTGTATCATCCAAGAATTTTTCATTCATGTAATGTATTGGAGGTTTCCCCCTCGAAGTGGCTTATTTATAAGGCATTGATATCTCTTTTCTTCTCTTTTTGGAGTTGGTTTCACAACACGATACTGGGTAAGTATCACATGGAGGGCTGCAAACCCATGGATACTCCTCTTCTAGGAAACTGGAGGAAAGAAGATGCTACATCTGGAGAGGTAGTGGATGCTATTTTCTATCGACAGTTGGTGGGTTTTCTCATGTATTTAGTTAATACAAGACCAAAAATATTATATATGGTGAACCAGCTTAGTCAAGAGATGGTTAAGCCTACCAAGATCTTTTGGAAGGCAGGAAAGCATGTCCTAAGATATCTTAGGGGAACATATGAGTATGGATTATGGTACAGATAGATAGATGAGGTGAATTTTCATGGCTTTAGGGATGTAGATTGGGTGGGTAGACCAACGGACAGAAAGAGCACATCAGGAGGGGTTTTTAGTATCAGATCTTAGGTGTTTCTTGGTATAGCAGGAAATAGAGATCTGTGGCACTCAGTTCAGCGGAAGCGGAATACATGGCAGAAATTAAAGTTGCATGTGAGGCTATCTGGATGAGAAAGATCCTAGTTGGTTTGTTTGCTTCTCATGTAGATCCTACAATGATTCATTGTGATAATTAGAGTTTCATTAAACTCTTGATTAATCCTACTTTTCATGATATATCTAAGCATATAGATATCTGGTATCACCATATCAGAGATTGTCTGTAGCGGAAGATCATGTTGCTTCAATACATTCCTATGGGAGATCAGGATGCAAATATTCTAACGAAAGTGCTCACTAGGAGAAAATTCGAATACCATAGAGACAGGATCAGGGTGAAGGATAATCCCTTTCTTGTTGAGAGGGAGTGTTGAGATTCAACAAGATGATGATCCTAGTGAAAATTAAGCACCTACACTAGGTGGTGCCCGCAGGCTATTTTTAGGTTTATGTATGTTTTTAGAATCGTGAACAAATTCTATTTATAGTGGCAGTTGTTTGGTCAATTTAGTGTGTCCTAAATTGCTACATTAATTTGTCAATCCGGGATTCGTAAGCTGACGAAGTGTGGCGCACTATATGTGCAAGATAACCTATCTCTTACTTTTTGTCGTTTTTGGTTTTTTTTTTTTTATCTTGGTTGGTTTCCTAATGTGAGATGGAAATTCTAAAAGAAAAGTATGGATAGAAATGTTCAAGGCAATGATGTCCTTTATAATGATTTCCCAAACTTCAAACTTCAAAAGGGTTTTAAAACATGCAATGACAAAATTAATTCCTAAAAGCAAATGAAAATGTGCCAATACACTAGTCAAACAAACAGTGAACTATTGATCATGAAACCCATTACCCTTGCTGCTGTCTAAATACAAAAGAAATTGTGCTCAAATAAATCCAAGAATTGCAAGCAAAGTAAAGCTAAAATCAAATTACATCAACTCATATTCTGACCCCTCACCATTAGTCTCGCTATGGCTTTCAGAGGTAATCATAAACAACTTGAGCAATATGATATCTAATTTGCAGAAAAATAAACTAATATCAAATTACACACTCATACTTCAATCCCTCACCATTAGTCTCGCTATGGCTTTCGGAGGTAACTAATAATGACATGAGCAATTTAATATCTAATCTAACTAGTAAAGCAAATGTATAAAACTGAAATAAATAAAACAGTGCTGGAATTAAAAGCTAAGAAAAATAAATCAGCAGAAGGACAAGATTGATTCCATGTCATTAGTCATTGTAACACTATGTGCAAATGCCCAGACTGCCTATTGTAATCTGGAACAAAGACACTGATCAGTTAACAACAATATAAAGCATGAAAAATTATAAACAGAAATAAAACGTTAATACCATAAGAGATGTAATATATACACGTGAATGACTATGGCATAATTAACGTAAGGAAATAAAGCATGAAACTATACAGCAATAAACAAAACCTCGGGGTATAGCTATCAAACACGAATTATGCTTATGAACAGAGTCTTCTCATGTATTCAAAATGCAGTCATAACAAGGAAATAATGTCACGGCACAGTGGGCTTTCTTTACAGCCAAAATTACATTACAAAAGCTAACTACTATGCGTATGAGAACGCATTATTTATAACAGAGGATGACATAACTACTTTCCTACAATCTGCGCTGATAAAAGACACGTGAACAACCACGTCCAGAAATTTAGCATTATGGCTGCCGTGAAGATTAAATCTATGGAGAGTGGGTTTTGGATTCGGCTTATGGAGCAGATCACAGGTGTTGATATGTCCCCTGGGATCATGGAACGACCACGCAAGTCTTCACGTGGTGAAAAACGGAGTTCTGTCACCGTAGGACTCTTAGGTTGACCACCGCTTGACTACCTTTGACCACGGCCTTCTTTGGTGAATTCGACTGAGCCAGTAGGACTCGGTCCATGTCCATGTCATTTCCAACTTGCCCATGTGGCTTGATTTGCCTGAAGACACCTGCAATATAGACTTTAACAAAATGGATGCGGAAAGTTGAAGCAACTGCGGAAAGTGACAAGATTCCGCAGCTCAATGAGCAAAAATCTAATTCAAACAGCAGACACAAAACATAGTTAAAAACCACTTTAAATGCTCTTTTATGATTAATATGCAATGATGTTGATGACTTAGGAGGTCCAGGTAAATGGAAAAAAGTCTAGAAAGGTGTATAGGAAAGATGCAAGTTTGGGACTCAACATACCCCCACTGTGAAGGTGTTGCATGTCCCCATGCAACCAAAATTTTGATCATCCTCCTTCAATTCATATGCTCTGATACCTCTGCCAGTACATCCAGTCCTCTTCTCCTCTTTCTTGGTGCTGCTAACATCCTGGGCTTCTTCATCAAGCATCTGAATTTGAGATTAATCAGTTCTCTACTTATCTTCTTGCATTTCTTCTTCAATTTCTTGTTCTTTTTGTGCCACAGTCCTAGATGTAGCATAGTGTTGTCATGAATGATCTTGTCCAATCTGTTTTGCTCCTTTAATGCTTCATTTTCATTTTTAATATGTCTATTTAAAACCTCCAACTCAAAAATTTCTTGTTTCAACGATTGGACTAGATCTTCTTGTGTTGTGTGAGGCTGAGTGGATGAAGTGCTGGGACCCGTGGCTGTTCTTTCTAAGGATTCTATGTAATCATACACCTCTTGCTGCTTTGGATCTATCTCGGGTGTCATTTTCGTTAGGCTGTCCCCAAAATGCTGTGGAGGAGAATTGACTTCAAAATCTGGCCAAAAAGGACTCATGTCAACATCTTGAGGACTAGTTTCAATGTTTGGCTGAGAATGAGGTGGACTATGGCCAGCTGGAGTTTTTTCAGGTGTTCCTTCTCCCAAATCAATAAAATGGGGTCCTTTTGTTTGTGCTTTCCTCCACTTTCCTTTAAGCCTGCTGCTTCTTCTTACATGCTGTGGACTACTATCTTTTTCCTTCTGTTTTTCTTTTCCTTTCTTTTTGGCCATGCCTGACTGTTCTTGAAGGTGAACTAGTCTCTCAGACAATACTTGATGGTCTTTTTCTGAGGAAGGGGTTTGATGCACAGCCTCAATGCTTCTTTTCTCTTTTGATTTTGTTGGCTTTTTACCCTCAGTTTTTTTCTTCTTCCTTTTAGACAATCTTTCTTCTCTACTAGTTCTTTCAACTGTGTTAGTAGGAGTGCTTTGAGTTTTATCATTTGTTCTCTTTCTTCTACTTCTTTTTTATGTACTACCTTTAGGGGTTTCTTGGGGTTCTTCAAAGAAATTTCTAATTAAAAACTGCTCCCAGGTGTCCTTTTTCTCTTTTAATTGTTTTTCTATCAAGATTTTCACGAGACCATGATGATACAAATGTGCTTCTACGTCCCCCAGATGCTTTTGGACGGTTACAGACATCTTTTTCAAACTGTTTAGTAAAAATTATGGCAGATTGAGGGTCTGGTTGTCCAGGAAATTCATCAACAGTCGGGTATGATACATGTACATTGATCCAAAACGTCCCTCACACGTGATAAAATTTTGAATAACCAACAGTAAACTGGCCCACTCTTTTAAAGCATGAACAGGAATTCCCTTTTTGAAAATGGTGACATCCATACCTGGGTTACGTAGGATCACTCTCCAGGCTTCCTCGCCAATGCTCTTGTTCTTGAACCAGCGTTCACATTCTTGAGGGAGTTCTGTAGCAGTTGCTATGGATGCCTCAGTCACTGTAAATTTGAGGTCCCCAATTTCCACCTCTAGACTGTTGAAAGACCTAGCAAAAGCTTTTGTTACCTCCTTATTGTAGCCTTTAAACTTTTGAATAAACCGAAGCCATTTTTCCTTTTTTAATATGTCTTTGACTTGCAGGTATCCTTCCATAAATTTGGGTCCCTCTGGTTCTGCCCTCAACAACCGACCCATCTTTCCTTCTGTTCTTTAAAACTCGTCTGCGTGAGGAGGGTTTAGCGGAGGTACGATGGCTGAGTTAGCGGAAATGAACAGCGCTTATGAAGGAGACCAGTGACTGTAAGCGGATACTAGAGAATAGGTACACGGAATGAAGCGGAACAGAGAAAAAAATGGGGTGAAGGCTTATGTGAGCATGGTGGAAATGCAGTCGTGAGGTCAATAGAATAGTAGGGGGAGTAAAGTGCATCCGACAGTATTTAAAATTGGGTGGCTGCAGAGTAGACGCAAGCACGTTTATGAAATGGCTGCGGATTGGATGAGAGAAGCCGTAGTCAAATCAACCACATTCCATAATTACAGGTGGAGTATCAAAGTATAGCCGAACACGAGTGAAGACCGGAGGCTTGATTATGAGACTCTTTAAAAATGAATGCAAGGATTATGGGGGAATCGTATAGAGATTGTGGAACGATTATGGAATTATCAATGCAATCATTGCATATAATGGAGCTATGGTTTATAACTATGTAAAAATGTGCTTGAATTCCATTTGAAATAAATTTCTACTCATACCTTGGAATTCTTGCCATTTTTCATTAGTCTTCAACCAGTTGCTCCTCGTTGATGCTTTTGAATGCCTCGTGTCTTCAAAATATGTCCTCATACCTGCATTTGATTTTATTATTGTTGAACTAACATCTGACTGATTTTTTTTTTGAAAAATAGAGTGGTGGCTGCAGAAACTGCTTCTAGCTATGGAAACTGGTGTCAGCTGTGGAAACTGACACAGCAATTATTTGGGTGAATGGAGATGGATAGATGATAACTGACTGAATGAAAATGGTCATGAAAGAAAAATTTTATCGGTGAAATGAAATGAAATATATGAAATGGAGTGAAATGAAATGAAGTGGAGTGGAATGAAATGGAGTGAAATGGAGTGGGTTGTCATAAAACTTGTGAAATGAGAGAGAGAGAGAATTTTTTTTTTTTTTGGAAAATATAGGGTATCAGGTGTTCCTGATTTTCACCCTACATTTTCTGTATAAGGCTACCAATCAGTGATTGGTTTTGAGGCTTATACAATTTTATTTTATTTTTATTTTTATTTTTATTTTATTTATTTATTTATTTATTTTTGAAACTGAAAAGAACAAAGGCTAGGCTGGTGGAGAGAAATGAGAGAGAGAGAGAATTTTTTTTGGAAAATATAGGGTGTCAGGTGTTCCTGATTTTCACCCTACATTTTCTGTATAAGACTGCCAATCAGTGATTGGTTTTCAGGCTTTTACAATTTTTTTTATTTTTTTATTTTATTTTTTTAATTGAAAAGAACAAAGGCTAGGCTGGTGGAGAAGAAGGATTCTTCTTCACCAGCCTCATTGCAGAATTATCTTGAAACATCTTGACAAATTCCTCTTTTGAGAGTGGCTTATGATAGATCTTTAATATGTGGCCATTCACAATAAGAGGAGTTTGAGATTCATCAATGGTCTTGATTCTTACCGCTCCATTGCTAAAGATCTTGTCAATCTCATATGGCCCAAGCCAATGAGTCTGAAATTTTCCTTGAAAATCTTTAAACTTGGAATCAAATAACAATGTCCAATCTCCTTCTTGAAACTTCTTCTCTTTGATATACTTGTCATGCCATTTAGCTCTTTGATATTGAACTAGATCAGTTCTTAGAATTGCTTCTTGTCTGATCTCATCTAGCTCATTCAACTGCTCCATTCTATGCTTTTGGGATTCTGATAAGTCCATCCCCAACTGAACTGCTATCTTGAAGGTCTTGACTTGGAACTCAATGGGGAGCAAGACTTCTTTCCCATAAACAAGTTCATAGGGAGAATGTCATGTTGTATTTCTCCATGTAGTTTTGTAGGCCCACAAGGCTTCAGGAAGCCTTTCTGCCCAATCTCTTCTATGTAGATGAACAGTTTTGGTGATGATACTTTCGAGAAATTTGTTGGTAGACTCCACTTGACCATTTGCTTGCGGATGGTAAGGAGTAGATCTTCTATGCTTGATTTTGTATTCTTCCATCAGCTTCTCCACCAGGTTAGATGTGAATTGGCTTCCTTGATCTGTCACAATTTCTCTTGGAACACCAAAGCGAGTAAAAATATCCTCATAAAGAAAATTAACAATTGAATTTTCAGTAGCAGATACTAATGCTTTGGCTTCTACCCATTTAGTAACATAATCAGTACAAACCAATATATACTTCTTTTGCTTAGATGGTGGATTAATAGGTCCAACGAAATCTAAAGCCCATTTTTCAAAGGGTTCAATGAGTACCTGTGGTTGCAATGGCATTTCATTTGAAAGGGTAGGTTTCCCTACTCTTTGGCAGTTGTCACACCTTTTGACATATTGTTTTGCATCTTTGAAGATGGAAGGCCAATAATATCCTAAAGAGAGGATTTTATAGGCCGTCCTTTTGTCTGCAAAGTGTCCGCCGCATGGTTCATCATGACATGCCTTAAGAATATCAGGCATTTCATCTTCCCTGACACATCTTCTGATCACAAGATCTGGCCCTGTTTTAAACAATTCGTTAGAAATCCATGAATATTTTGAACTTTCCTGAATAATCTTTCTTCTTTCACTTGGAAATAAATGTGGAGGCAGTTTCCCTGTAACCAAATAGTTAGCAATATCTACATACCAAGGGGTCTTAGTAGTTACTGCAAACAAGTATTCATTAGGAAACTTATCCTCTACAGGAGAATCTTCCTTAGTATTCTGAATCCTAGACAAGAAATCAGCTACTGTATTTTGTTTCCCTGGTCTATCCAACACAGTAATATTGAATTCCTGCAAAATTAGGAGCCATCTTGTCACTCTGCCATTAGTAACAGGTTTTTTCATTAGATATCTAATCGCAGAATGATCGGTATGAATAAAAGTTTCATAGCCTGTTATATAATGTCTAAACTTATTGATTGCATGAACAACAGCTAAAAACTCTTTTTCAGTTACAGTATAGTTCAACTCTGTGGGAGTCAAATTTTTACTAGTATAGTAAATGGCATAAGGGACTAAATCTTTTTGACCCAACACAGCTCCTAGAGATGTATCTGAAGCATCTGTAGAAATATGGAAAGGGAGTTTCCAATTTGGTCCTCTCAAGATAGGTGCTTCAGATATTCTTGTTTTCAAAGTTTCAAAGGGTGATTGACAATCAGGATCCCATTTGAATTCACAGTCTTTGGTAAGCAATTTGAAGAGTGGAGATGCTATTTTAGTGAAGTTTTCTATAAATCTTCTATAGTAACCAGTAAATCCTAGAAAACTTCTAACATCTCTTTGAAAATTTGGAATAGGCAACTTGGAGATGACTTCAACTTTTGATCTATCAACCTTAATCCCATCTCTTGAAATATGATGCCCCAAAACAATACCTTCAGTAAACATCATAAAACATTTTTCATGGCTTAATGAAAGGTTTGTTTCTTTACATCTTATAAGGACTTTTTTCCAAATTTTCTAATGCCTCTTCAAATGAATTACCATAAACTGTAAAATCATCCATATAAACCTCTACACAATCATGGATTAGATCAGAAAAAATTCCTAGTACTGCTCTTTGGAATGTTGCGGGTGCATTACATAACCCAAAAGGAAGCACTCGATAGGAAAAATTCCCCCATGGATAGGTAAATGTGGTCTTATCTTGATCTTCAGGTGCTACCTGAATTTGATTATAGCCACTAAAACCATCCAAAAATGAAAAGTACTTTTTGCCTGCTAATGTATCTAATACCTGATCGATAAAGGGAAAAGGAAAGTGATCCTTCAAATTTGCTTTGTTCAATTCCTTGTAATCAATGCATACCCTCCATTTACCATTCTTTTTAGGTACTATAACCAAAGGAGAAACCCATCGGCTATCTGAAATTGGATAAATGAAGTTTACATTGAGAAGTTTTTGGAGCTCTTCTTTCACTATCTCCCTAAGATTTGGATTCATCCTTCTATGAGGTTGTCTGATTGGTCTACTGTTTTCCTCAATATAGATATGATGGATGCAAGTCTTAGGATCAATACCTTTCATGTCAGTATACTCCCATGCAAATGCAGTAGAATGTTTTTGCAAGGTTTTGGTTAGTTCTTCTTGTTGTGACTTTTCCAAATGTTTGTTGATATTCAATGTTTTTCCTGGAAAAATCTCAATAGTAGAACTACCAAATTCTTCCATAGAGTAAAGAGACATTTGTCTTGATGATAAATATTCTATGTCAGATTCCAACTGAAATTGTGTGGGGTCATATTTTGAAGATGTCTCAAAATTTTCTAATATGTTCAGAATTTGACTATCCTCACTGATTTCAGAAATGGTAAAGACAGGTTGTATAATGTCCTCATCATCGACCCATTCATTGTCTCCTACTTCTGTGATTGCTCTTGCTGGAGGATACAAATTGAATTTCTTTGTCAAATTACCATTAGAAATGTACATGTCTCCAGATCTACAACTAATAAAAGCATCAGCTGTGGCTAGCCAAGGTCTTCCTAAGATAATTGGATGTCCTCCTAGATTATTCTTGGGAGTCAAAATCATAAAGTCTACTGGATATTCCCAAGAATCTAAGGAGACTGAAATGTCTTCTAATACACCATCTGGTTTAATAACTGATCGATCTGCAAGTTGCAGTAAAGTAGGTGTAAAGAGAAGATTAGGAAGTTTTAACTGTTCCATAGTCTGTCTACTCATAATGTTGATAGCAGCCCCTAAGTCAATCAATGTGTTTGGAATTTCTATCCATTTATATGTGTCTTGACAATTGGACTTCCTGGATCTACATACTTCTGCATGGTAATTTTTCCCATCATAATATCTGCAATCTTTCCTACCAGGTGGATTCTTCTTGTGTCTTTTAGTTTCCTTCCTAGTCTTTTGAAACTCAACTCCTTTATTGTTTTTGCTAGAATAGGAATCTCTAGAATGGCTTGTAGCAAGGGAATCTTGATACAAACATTCTTCAATTCATCTAGAAAGTCATAGTTAGGCAACAAGATTTGTTTTTCCACCCCCTTGTCAATTTGTAGTCTTTCAGGAAAAGGAGGTGTATATGAAGATGTTGGTTGCTCAACTATAGGAGTTGTGGGTGTTAACTTTTCTTTTTCTTTTTGCATGCTTGGATTTTGAAGAGATTCTTCCTCAGAACCCTTATTGACTTGAAGAGAATCCTCCTCAGAGGTATCTTGCTCTTGAATATCTATAGAAGGTTTTTCTAAAACTCTGCCAGATCTGAGTTGTACATCGTTGAGAGGAACAATCATATAGGTAGGAAATTGTTGTCCTTCTACCATGTAAGTATTCTGAGGATTTTTATTGTTAGGATTTGGCAATGGCTGAGCTGGAAGTTGATTTGTCTTTTGTTGGTATGGGAGCATGAGTTGAGGATTTGGATTTTGTTGAGAAAGTTGTTGTTGTGGAAATGGAAATGAAAGTTGTGGATTTGGGTTTGGAAGTTGTGGAGCTTGTTGATTTTGAAAAGATGGAGGATATTGATAAAATTGAGCAAATCTCCCATAAGGATTTTGCATACCTTGTACCCATGACTAATATGAATTTTGAGGTTGGGGCCAAGGTTGTTTCCAAGGATTCCAATTTGGTGGGGGTTGAAAATTCATAGGGTTGTTAAGCCCTTGAGTTTGTTGCCCCTGCCAAGGTCTTCTTGCAACAAAACAGAGAGATTCTACTGAATTTGGATCTTCTTGAAAGACAGCTTTGAGTCCAGGAATTGAAGGAAAATCCTTGGTCTCATGATTCTCTGAGCAAATCATACATGTTTCTACAATTTTTGCATCCAAGGGACATTCCCTTAAAGCATGTTTCTTCCTACATTTCGGACAAAAGATGGCTAGAGCATCAGTTTCTGCTTTCTGCTTGTTTTGAATTTTTAAGGGTGTCTAGTTGTTCACTAAGGCTCCCTAAGATATCAGTTTTGAATTCTTCAAGCATATTGTTGTCCTCTACTTTACTTATGATCCGATTCATGATTTGTTTGCCTGATAAGGAAGGATCTCTAGGCCCTTTCTGTTTGGAATTTTTTTCCCCTTGAGAGATGGACATGGTTAACATGTCGCAAGTGGAAGTTGAGAAATGTCTCCTTTCCCCATCATGTTTAAAATATCTATCATTCATCTGCGAGTGGCTTTATTTAGAAGGGCTTTTCAAATTTCCCTCTGTCTGAGTTCACTCTCTTTGTTTTCTTTTTAGTTGTATTGAAATCTTTCAAGTAAATCCTCCAAATTTTCATCTTCTTTTTGCACCATTTTGAATACCTCATCCTTGTGATTGGTGGGCATGCAATAATCCAGGTATCTATCCAAAAATGTTTGTTTCATATCATTCCAAGTCCTAATAGATTGGGTGACTAATCCCATGAACCATTTCAAAGCGGCTCCCTTCAATGTTGAAGGAAGCAGTTTGAGTTTTTGAGAGTCTTCCATATAGTCATAGGTTTGGCACACGACTTCAAACTCAAACAGAAATGTTTCAGGATCCTCACTTCGCAATCCATAAAAGTTGGGGAGGACAGATGATGAGATGTTTTTCATCATTGTATGAGTTTCCTCATCAACTATAGGGAATCCAAACGAGTTGTCTCCTTCCCTATTTCTTCCATTATTACCTCCACCTCCACCATTGTTGCCTCCATTATTTCCTCCTCCTCTACCTCTACCTCTACCTCCGAATCCATCTACTACTTTCTCTATCATGATAGTTTCTTCAAAGTCCTCAGAGTCCTCTGGTTCTTCTATCAAGGGAGGATGAGAGGGAGTTTCTTCCTTTTCTTCTTCAAGTGATTCTACTTCTTTAATTACAATATGCTCTCCTATAGAAGTAAAGAAAGGGTCTTCTTCTAAATGAGATTTGGTAGATGGTGTAGGAGAATCCTCTAATTCAACTGCTCCTTGAATTCCAGGAATATTAAGGCTAGGGGTAGAGGGTGGTGAATCTTGTCTATGCCTTGAAGAAGATGGAGTTGTGAAAATCGAACTCTTGGCTCTAGCTATAAACCTTCCCCTAGAATCTCTTGCTCTATGCATGTCATTTTTTTATTTTTAAGTTGGGCTAATAATTCTCTTTCTGATCTTCCAGGTCACACTAGGTGCAAGGAGAGAGCATACTTAAGAAATTATTGAACCAATAACTCTCTTTTCTGATCCTCCAGATCACACTAGGTGCAAGAGGAGAGCATACTTCAAGAAGTTATCAATTTTTCCCTTCTTTTTATTGTTTTTTTTTTAAAAGAAATTGGCTACCTAGTTACACTTCCCCGGCAACGGCGCCAAAATGTTTGGTCAATTTAGTGTGTCCTAAATTGCTACATTAATTTGTCAATCCGAGATTCGTAAGCTGACGAAGTGTGGCGCACTATATGTGCAAGATAACCTATCTCTTACTTTTTGTCGTTTTTGGGTTTTTTATTTATCTTGGGGATTTTTATCTTGGTTGGTTTCCTAATGTGAGATGGAAATTCTAAAAGACAAGTATGGATATAAATGTTCAAGGCAATGATGTCCTTTATAATGATTTCCCAAACTTCAAACTTCAAAAGGTTTTTAAAACATGCAATGACAAAATTAATTCCTAAAAGAAAATGAAAATGTGCCACTATACTAGTCAAAAAAACAGTGAACTATTGATCATGAAACCCATTACCCTTGCTGCTGTCTAAATACAAAAGAAACTGTGCTCAAAGAAATCCAAGAATTGAAAGCAAAGTAAAGCTAAAATCAAATTACATCAACTCATATTCTGACCCCTCACCATTAGTCTCGCTATGGCTTTCGGAGGTAATCATAAACAACTTGAGCAATCTGATATCTAATTTGCAGAAAAATAAACTAATATCAAATTACACACTCATACTTCAATCCCTCACCATTAATCTCGCTATGGCTTTTGGAAGTAACTGATAATGACATGAGCAATTTAATATCTAACTTGCAGAAAAATAAACTAATATCAAACTACACACTCATACTTCAATCCCTCACCATTAGTCTCGCTATGGCTTTTGGAGGTAACTGATAATGACATGAGTAATTTAATATCTAATCTAACTAATAAAGCAAATGTACAAAACTGAAATAAATAAAACAGTGCTGGAATTAAAAACTAAGAAAAATAAATCAGCAGAAGGACAAGACTGATTCCATGTCATTAGTCATTGTAAAACTATGTGCAAATGCCCGGACTGCCTACTGTAATCTGGAACAAAGACACTGATCAGTTAACAGCAGTATAAAGCATGAAAAATTATGGACAAAAATAAAACGTTAATACCATAAGAGATGTAATATATACACGTGAATAACTATGGCATAATGAACGTAAGGAAATAAAGCATGAAACTATACAACAATAAACAAAACCTCGGCGTGTGCAGGGGCCCTCTGCACAATCCTCGAGGAACAACTATCAACCACGAATTATGCTTATGAACAGAGTCTTCTCATGTATTCAAAACGCAGTCATAACAAGGAAATAATGTCACGACACAGTGGGCTTTCTTTACAGCAAAATTACATTACAAAAGCTAGCTACTATGCGTATGAGAACGCATTATTTATAACAGAGGATGACATAACTACTTTCCTACAATCTGCGCTGATAAAAGACACGTGAAAAACCACGTCCAGAAATCTAGCATTATGGCTGCCGTGAAGATTAAATCTATGGAGGGTGGCCGTTGGATTCGGCTTATGGAGCAGTTCACAGGTGTTGATATGTCCCCTGAGATTTAGGAATGGCCACGCAAGTCTTCACGTGGTGAAAAATGGAGTTCTGTCATCGTAGGACTCTTAGGTTGACCACCGCTTGACTACCTTTGACCACGGCCTTCTTTGGTGAATTCGACTGAGCCAATAGGACTCGGTCCATATCCATGTCATTTCCAACTTGCCCATGTGGCTTGATTTGCCTTTCATTTGTTACCACTTGTGCCTCGCTATGACTAGAGCATTGCTAGAAATAGAGTCGAGCAAACAATTTGTCCTCTCCCTAAACAAACAAACTGCCGAATGTATTTCTGTGTGAACAAAACTTGATGGTATATGTTTGATTCGATCACTTGGTGAGAACATTTTGTTGGGATCTGCATTGATAAAATGATTCCAGTAGTAGAGTATCGCTCAAGTTGCAACTCAGATTCAATGGTTCATTGTTTTGTGTGTTGAATGACCCTATGCATTAAGTAATCTGTGACCCATTTATGTGTGCATAGCTTGAAGACCATAGTTCAATTGCTGTAATAGGTAGATGTCATTATTAAGTGAAAATTTTTTCTTGAATCAGATGCACTTGGGTTGAAGAGGTAGAATTTTGTTTACCTTAGAGTTTGGCTGATCATAAAATAGGAGTGTGAAGATTCATTGTAGAGTGATAGCTGTAGGTCCTTTTTAGGTTTTATCTGGAAATTCACAAAGAGACAGTGTGTTGATTAGGTGGAAGGAAATGGATGATGCATAGAGTAGTTTTGAGCAGAGAGTTTTCTCCATTCCTTTTGCATGTTTAAATCAATGTTTGTAGATTGCCTTGTTTGCATAATATTAGGGTTTGCTGTTGAATTAGTGAGATCCCTTAGTGAAAGTGTGTATTCCTTGAAAACAAAGTTTTAACTAGCTTGGACTGATATTTGAATTAGTGTGTTAGTTGGTATAAAGCCTCACGATTCCAATCCACAAGAGTGACAGAAAGAATTGAACCCTTGCAACCTGATTCAAAAGAAATTATTCATTGAAAATTGAAACCTTTTTGAAAATTCCAGAGAGTGATTATATAATTGCCCATGATAATGTCAACTGTGAAATTAAAGAGTTAAATTCATATTTGTCTCTATGCACCATGTGTTGATTAAATTCATGACATTGTCATGTTGCCAAATGTTCATTGTAATAGAAGCCTAAGTAACCTTGCCCAAGCATAATTGGAAAATTGTAATTCAAAGCTAATTCCCAGAGAACAATTGTGCATTTCGATAGCTTGAGTCTGATTCCGTTCGGTTTGCAAGGTAGAATTGTGAAATTAAAACTGCCAGAAGTAACTGATACATATACAAATAGGTTGGCTAGGTATGAAAGAGTGAAGGCTTTCATGACTGAAGTCTGTGTGTAAGATTGATATTCAAACCAATATGATGGTACATCTTTCCGCTTAACCCTAGTATAGTGAAACTGGCATGGAGTGTTGTTATTAGAAATAATTCGAGATACCATTTTTAATTGCAAGTTTACTGTATGAGTGTGGGATCATTTATAGGTTTAATCATATTAGACAAATTCCTTTCAAGTGTGACCTCCAAAGATCAGAATTAGTGTGTTTGAGATTTTATTCAAGCGGTGAGTTATTGTTGTTGTTGATGGGTAATGGTTTTGATTCCAGATTTAGATAGATAGAACGAAGATTTCCAACTAGGATTTGCTATGAATTGATTTATTTTCAAGGTGTGTGTTTATCGGTGTTTTTGTGTGACTCAATTCTCAAATCAAATAGCATAAAGAATCATTAAAACTCTGATGTACAACCTGAATCAAGAAGTGCAGTGCAGCTCGTGTTTACTATCCTGGATTGACAAATTAAATATTAGGAGGTTTAACCTAACAATTATTTCTTCCAACATTTTGGCGCCGTTTCCGGGGAGTTGCAATTTTTGATTCAGGTAACTATTATCAGAGTTTCAGGATCTTGCAGGGTTGTCAAAGGGTGGAGAGTGTACGGTAAGATGTGAGTGAAGAGCCACGCATCCACTTTTGTGGGGTTGCTCCAAAGTCTGACTGATCACTGCTTGTTATTAAGTTTTTATTTCCTTTTTATATGCATAGAATTAAAGGTATATTTATTTCCAGTGCTATTTTTCTTGCAGTTAGCAATTTAAAAAAAAACTCAAGCTTTGAACGATAAAACATTTTTGGGGTGCTGTAAGAACCCTCTTTCTATACTAATCCATGTCGTGTATAGAGAACATCAACCAGCACAATAAATTCAAGAATGACCTAGAGCTTGAAGAATGTCCCTCGAAATACTTTCTCAAGTCCTAGCAGTAGCTGGGATATCTACCTCTCAGGAAGAGTTCATCTTCACCGCATTTAAGAAATTATCTGTCTCTCCGCAGCTGGAAAAGGATTTGGAAGTCTCCCTTGATTCCTCTTGCCTATCTATCAAGGAGGTCGATGCATCATATACCAAATCTGATGGGGAGCATCCAGCTGAGCCTGAGATCGAAGAGATTTCACCATGCCTAGAAACAAGCCTTATGTGCATTCCAGAGACCGATTATCCAAATTCTTCAGGCATGAAAAAGGAGGACATTCAGAGTGGTCCAAATGAAGAAGTGAGCCAATACCACCAGGATTACATCGAGCGTTGGTTCCAGGTCACAATCCAATCAAAATACCACTCTCATCTTCAAATACTATTGGTACCATATCAATTGAAGCGACTGGTTTCTCATACTATGGTATGTGTTGAAATTTATTCTTTCAAACTGAGTGTGAGTATATTTAGCATGATCTTACGAACATGGCTGCATTGGAAGTACTCCTACACTTGAAGGAGGCCTTCCTCTCTCTAGATTAGGGTAGGGTAGAAATGAATAAAATTGTTATATGAAATAAATTTGTTGTTATGGCATTACTCTTGAAATTGAAATTCCTCAGGCATAACCATTGAAATTTTTGTCATTATGCACTCTTGTGGTAAGACTTGTCGGAAGAAATTCACTCTTAATACCTCATATTTTATAAAGTGACTCTGATTATTGGTCGAGATTATTCATTGGGTCAGTTAGGGCAATTGTTATTGTTATACTTCCCACTCATAAATCTTAACATACTATCATCCAAGAATCTTTTCAAGTTTCTCTTTGAAGGTATTTGATGAAAATCCTGCTATGGTGGACCACTCCTTTAAAACCCTAATGAGCTCTCATAAGAACCCTAGCATGACCTACTTGAGGAATATTCCAGTAATTATTTGAGTTATTTTTTTCTTGAGTCTTTAGGGTAGAAGGATCAACCAGTAAAGATTAGTAATTAAAAACTTTTCACGCCATCCTGCACTCTTAAGGAGTAGATCTATCTCCCCACTTATTGAGTAACCTCTAAGGTTAATCATAATCAGAGTCTACAAAAATATTTAGGGGAGGATATGAGGTCTCGTAATGAGCTGACCTACCACGATCATGAGACCTAACATGCATGACATTACTGCTCCTGGTCACCAAGCCAGAGTAATGGATTTTAGCCCAAAAAGATGGAAGACAGGAGGTCTCATCACGAGCTGGCCTGCTCATCCATGTTACTTCGTGTGAGTGGCACTGCCATCATCTGGTTACCAAGCCAGCATAGTGACCTTTATCTAAAATTCAAATAAGCTAACTGTGAATCTATATCTAGTAAGTGGGACATAGACATTTCGTTAGGTTAAAAGGCATCCCTGTCAAGGCTATAGATGCCTGCTGGCAGCAGGGCCATGCCTGTGGTATCAAAGTTAACTCTACACTATGATTTACTTGGTTGTTTTTGTCTTTTCCCTGAACTCACTATCATATCTCTCTGAGAATGGCTTTAATATCCTTCAATAGTGTGCTTTGGAGTTCTATCTTTCAAGGATGATTTGGTTTTTATGGATGTGAGACCCTTAGTGCAGGTGATTCACTCTGCTTGAATAAGAGAAGCTTCAACTATATGCTTGGGTAATGTTAAGACAATCATCCTCTGAAGGTATCATTTTGTAATATTTATTTTTCCTACTTTCGATCCATTTTAAGGTCTTGGTTTTCAAATAAAGTCACTTTTCCTTGTAATAATGAGGCTATTGAAAGTGAAGACATGCTGCTTTGGATTACCCTTGAGATGCTTTGTGAAAATTATTATGGTTAATCATTTTAGGATGACATTATCTTTGAAGTAACAACATTTTTAAGCATTCCTTTAGTAGCCTTAGCATTAGTTACCCTTTTAGAATAATAAAACTCAGCCCTGACGTCACTAGATCCCTGGTCACTACTTTTCTTATCCTGTTGATGCAAAAGAAGATGACATCCGATGAAACTTACTTACATGATCTCACAATTAGCCTTATGGTTCAAGTCCATGAAGCATGAATTTAATATAGAAACCCTAGCCCTTCAGTCTTGGTCTCTGTCAGAGGTTTTCTTGCATGAGGACATGCAAGATGATAGGCATGGGGGGGAGAGATGTTAGGCAAAAATGATGAGAATTGTCAGGTTTAATTCATATTTTTACCCTGTGCTTACTCATGTTTCTCATTTTTCACAATTGTTGGGCTTGGAGCATGATCAGGTAAGTGTTCATTATTTACCCTATTTCCTTTATTTCGATAAGATTTGCATGAAAATAAATATTGATGATGGTGCTTGTGTTTTTTCAGGAAGCCGTATGAAATCACACATGCATCAACATGTTTAGGATAATGTGGAAATTGAGACTTTTCTCCTTCTTTAGCAAATCATATCAGCAATCACACCAGCTTGAACCATTCTATCATTTACTTCATCCTACAGCACCAAGGACATCAACAACAAGGGTAAAACTTGAGGTAGAGGTGGCTTAAGATTCTTTAATTGATTAGAGATTTAAGAAAGCTTTGATGATTAACCACCACATATTTTCGTATATCTGGTTTTCCATAGACCATCCATTTGCATGCTACTCTAGGTCATAATCATAATGGTTCATGTAAACAAACACAGTAACTATGATGCCTTCCCCTCCTACATTCACACATGTTGTCAGTCGAATCATTTAGAGGGTGAATTCATTGCTGCCTTCCATGAAGGAACCATCCATAAGCATTGGCCTCACAAAAATAGACCATGCAAGCACATGTCTTCCCATCTCCATCACCACCTCATCTCATCTACCATTTCCATTGTCACCTATCATACTATTCATCATTTTCCTCCTACCATATATTTTCCTCGATTTGTGTTGCTGTTAAAATCAAACCTATGGCAATCAAATATTCATGCAGTGCTGCTTCACAAGACCTAACCCTACATAAACGCCATCCTGAAATAAAAACCTAGATATGATTAAAGTCGTTCTTTCCATGAGGACATGAAAAAACTCAGGCATGGGGGGATGTTGGGCCTCGTATATGCCAATGTTTTCATCATGAAACATCACTATTTATACCCTAAAACCCTAGGTTTTTAGCCTGTGCTATACCCTAATTCTGTCACTTGCGGCCAAATACTCTCTGTGGTTAATAATCATAAATTTCTTCACTTCTAAATGATTAAAGAATATTTTGTCATGTTTTACTGATGACGGGTTTCATTGAAGTACATTTATTACAGGGTTCCATCGCTGAAATCCCTCACAAGCCAACTAAGTATGGGAATGCCTAATTTGAGGCTTTCACACTTTCGGCGCACTTTCTAAGAATCCTAGAGAGGTTATTATAAAAAATAACATTATTATACCTCTCCATAAGTTGGATTCCAACCAGCTCATTCATATGGGTCTCTAGAAGGAAATTCCCAATTTTTCCAAATTGCGCCTCAATTTCCGTGCATATGAAGATGAAGGAAGAAATTTGGGCACATGGGTTTTGATCCCAGTATAGCTAATTTACTAAAAATATAACGGTTTTGAAAAATACCTTACGGTTTTGGATATATTCAGGGGGGACTAAGGCCATTTTATGTAAAATTTGGAAATTTCCAGCATTGTAAAAATACCCCAAACAACCCTGTTATGGAAAAATATCAATTCCTTTATTCCATATTTGTCCTTCATATGTCCTAGATATCATAAGCTATCAACCTAAGGAATAATTCAAGATGTTGAGGCTACTTTTTGTCTTTTCTTCCTTACCTTCTTTGCCCCTTTTGGCCTAATTTTGACACCTATAAACCCTCTTTTCCTCTCCTAAGTCCCTAAAATGGCCAAGACCTTCATCAACCATGGTTAAAGGTAAAAGCAGTACAAGTAGAAGTTGTTTTCACTATTCTATAGCTAGTATTAGGAATTTTTAGTGATATGCTATTTGTCAACTTACCACTATGGGCAGAACAATGGATATATTGCAGGATTTGTTGATTAGCTTTGTTGGCTTGGAGCAATTTATGTCTGTTCAGACATCCTACAATGGATATGCCAACATAGGAAGCTCCAGTTCAAGCCCCAGCTCAGCAAATTAAACGTCCTTCTAGCACTCTGACATAGTCAAATGTGGTGAAGGGCCAACAAGCCACTCTAAGCATAGTGGAGTTCGATTGATTCAAATTAGATCTTGTATTTTTTTCATTATAGTTGCAATCAGTTGTAATAGAAACTGATAGTGTAATTTAGACAAGGTAATGACAATTTCGTGGATTCCAGATCTCTAGTCCCCAATGTCTTGCTATGTCATGAAACTGTTACTAAATTTGCAATGTAAGCATGCTTATAAAGGCATAGACTCACCTTTTTATGGTAGAGGTTAATATACTACATATTTCAGCTATCCATTTATGTTGTATTGTGCTCTGGTGTTCCAAAGAAGAAATCGATTTGAAATGCTAGTGTGTTCTTGATTGCTTGAGGATTGTCGTGGGTGTGATGAGTTTCTGAAGTAGATTGTTGTAGGTGTGAACTAGTTTGTAATAAACACTTTCCCAGGTGTGGCAAGGGCCCACCATAGCCAGTTCAGTCCAGTAGAGTAGTTAGAGGTAATTCATAGCCACTGTGTCTTTAAATTCTTGATTGTAGCATTGATTTTTTTTGCAAATCGATTTGTTTTAAGTTGTATTTACATTTACCGGTGTTTCAAAGATTTAGATTATAGAGTCAATTAAATTGTGAAAGTCCATTTACGTTAGCATAGTTTACATTTGCTGAATTTCTAGAATTCAAAGATTTGGAGTGCATAGTTAATTAAATGTTGAAAATCGATTTGTTTTAGTTTGATTTACATTGCCAGAGTTTCAAAGATTTCAATTGCAGAGTTAAGTAGTTGTGGAAATCGATTTATGTTGCTGGATCTACATTTGTCGAAGTTCCTAGGAATCCGTTGATCTGAATGGATGAATACAGAGTTAATTGAATTTACGATTTTGTTTGGCTTGATCCCTGTTGATGGAATTTTTAGATATGGATTAATTTAAATCACAGAATTCACTGTCTTTAAAATCAAATTGTGTCTTGGTTTGCTTCCATTGCTGTGATGCATGAACATCACTTGAATTAAATACCGGATGGCAAATGCTTTCAAAGGTCGATCTTGAGAAATTGGTTAATTCATATGATGTAGTGTTAAGTTTCCAAATTGCTGATTAGATGCTGGAGTGCCCAGTTGTTTGATTTTCGAAATCGATGTCAGCATTGGGTTTATGTTGCCATAGTAGAGTAAGTGTATATCCCCAGGATCAGATTGGAATTTCCTATTAAAAACCCTGTGATTATAGTTGAAGGTGTGTTCGATTTCTCCCATAGAGACTACGTTTCATTTGTTACCACTTGTGCCTCGCTATGACTAGAGCATTGCTAGAAACATAGTCGAGCAAACAATTTGTCCTCTCCCTAAACAAACGAACTGCCGAATGTATTTCTGTGTGAACAAAACTTGATGGTATACGTTTAATTCGATCATTTGGTGAGAACATTTCGTTGGGATCTACATTGATAAAACGACTCCAGTAGCAGAGTATTGCTCAAGTTGAAACTTAGATTCAATGGTTCACTATTTTGTGTGTTGAATGACCCTATGCATTAAGTAATCTGCGACCCATTTATGTGTGCATAGCTTGAAGACCATAGTTCAATTTTTGTAATAGATAGATGTCATTATTAAGTGAACATTTTTTCTTGAATCAAATGCACTTGGGTTGAAGAGGTAGAATTCTGTTTACCTTAGAGTTTGGCTTATCATAAAATAGGAGTGTGAAGATTCATTGCAGAGTGATAGCTGTAGGTCCTTTTTAGGTTTTAGCTGGAAAGTCACAAAGAGACAGTGTGTTAATTAGGTGGAAGGAAATGGATGATGCATAGAATATTTTTGAGCAGAGAGTTTTCTCCATTCCTTTGGCATGTTTAAATCAGTGTTTGTAGTTTGCCTTGTTTGCATGAGATTAGGGTTTGCAGTTGAATTAGTGAGATCCCTTAGTGAAAGTGTGTATTCCTTGAAAACAGAGTTTTAACTAGCTTTGACTGATATTTGAATTAGTGTGTTAGTTGGTATAAAGCCTCACGATTCAAATCCACAAGAGTGACAAAAGAATTGAACCCTTGCAGCCTGATTCAAAAGAAATTATTCATTGAAAATTGAAACCTTTTTAAAAATTCCAGAGAGTGATTATATAATTTCCCATGATAATGTCAACTGTGAAATTCAAGAGTTAAATTCATCTTTGTCTCTGTGTGGCATGTGTTGATTAAATTCATGACATTGTCCTTTTGACAAATGTTCATTCTAATAGAAGCCTAAGTAACCTTTCCCAAGCATAATTGGAAAATTGTAATTCAAAGCTAATTCCCAGAGAACAATTGTGCACTCTGATAGCTTGAGTCTGATTCAGTTCGGTTTGCAAGGTAGAATTGTGAAATTAAAACTGCTAGAAGTAACTGATACATATACAAATAGGTTGGATAGGTATGAAAGAGTGAAGGTTGTCATGACTGAAGTCTGTGTGTAATATTGATATTCAAACCAGTGTGATGGTGCATCTTTCCACTTAACCCTAGTATAGTGAAACTGGCATGGAGTGTTGTTATTAGAAATAATTCAAGATACCATTTGTAATTGCAAGTTTACTATATGAGTGTGGGATCATTTATAGGTTTACTTAGATTAGATAAATTCCTTTCAAGTGTGACCTCCAAATATAAGAATTAGGGTTTTTGAGATTTTCTTCAAGCGTTGAGTTATTGTTGTTGTTGATGGGCAATGGTTTTGATTCTAGATTTAGATAGATAGAACGAATATTTCCAACTAGGATCTGCTATGAATTGAATTATTTTCAGGGTTTGTGTTTATCGGTGTTTTTGTGTGACTCAATTCTCAAATCAAATAGCATAAAGAATCATTAAAACTCTGATGTACAACCTGAATCAAGATGTGCAGTGCAACTCGTGTTTATGAGCCTGGATTGACAAATTAAATATTAGGAGGTTTAATCTAACAGTTATTTCTCCCAACAATGTTCCATGATCTTCTGTTTGACATCTTCAAGATCTTAGTTGACTGTATCAACCTCCATGATCTATCTCAATTAATGAGACACAATCTCCAATTCCATTCACATTAGTAGTTTCTCAGCTACCTCATTATGTAGATCTAGGCTTAATTAATCCACATTCACACACAAAAATTGGATATTTATTCATATTGAGGATTGTGGGTCCCTCCACCCTTTTATTTACTTAATTCATTAAGAAAGTTAAGAAATTTCATGTTCCAAATATCAGGTGAAAATTTGGGAATATTACAGCTTATCAAGCCATCCAATATGCATTTGAACCCTCTGCTACTTTGGTTTCAATCAATGGTACCATCCTCTCACCCATCACATATAATTCTAAATATCTCCTCGATGAAGTCCTACCTTTAGATGAATCTATTTGAGAGATCATGTCTGTAGAGGAGCAACCTTGGGATGAGTTTCACCACAACACTTCAATGTCTGATTCAAACGTGCCAGCTATGTAAATCTTGCCTTTTGACCTACTTGATATTGTTCCATCCACATACATGACTGTTCAAACTATCAATGCGGAAGGTAAATTAGGAAATATTTCCAATATTATGATCATAGTCATCCCATTCAAAGTAGGTATCATGGAAAATATACATATTGGAGTAGATTTTAGTCCTGAGAAAATTGCGTGCTTCACATCCCTTTTTAAAGAGTTTCATGATGTTTTTGCTTGGTCTTACAAAGAGATGCTCGACATAGATCCTTTTATTGAGAAGAATGAGTTCAAGAAGTTTCTAACATTCTTTTTATGGTATTTTTTTGACTCATTAAAATGAAAAACCTCGAGTTCCCTTCTTCGGTCTTGTTAAACTACCACGAACAAGAAAGAGCATTCTTTTTACAGTATTTTTCTTGCTTTTTATTTCAAAAAAAATCCAGTTTACTTCTTAGGGCTCGTTAAAATTAGATAAAGAAGCCCCGAGCCTTATTTTTAGGAACTTTTTCTAACTCTTAAAAATAAAAAAAGCCACGAGCATTCTTTTTAGGGACTTTTTCTAGCTGGTAAAATTGAAGAAACACCCTGAGTTTTCTTCTTAAGGCTACTTAAACTTCCACAAAGAAGATCATGAGCCATTCTTTTCCATATTTTTCTAGCTCTTTAAAAACCAAAAAAGACACCGAGTTTTTCTTCATTGGACTCGTTAAATTTTCACGAGGAGCATCGATATTTTCTTCATTTTAATCTTTAAAAATTCATGAAGAATATTGATTTTACTTCATCTCCTCGTACTCATAACAAAATGAGGTAGACATCCATTGAACATAGGTTTATCACTTTATCAAGACTCAATGGAATAACCTGCGGAAAAGGAACAATGTCGGGCATACTATTACCCCTTTGTTGCACCTAGCCATCAATGATGATAAAGGTACCCCCTTGGAGTTGTCTTTTATGATCTCTTTCGGAATCCCTAAATATGAAAAGATCACTGATTTTACCCTTCTGGACTCGTTAAACCTAATCAGATGGGGAAAAAATTTGGACAAAGTAGAGACTCACTCTTTATACCTTGAAGGATGATTTGGAAGCATTACCTTGAACATGGCACTCCTCAGAAAACTTCCTTTCACCTGCTTCTTGTCGAACCCTATTATTCTATGAGTTTATCCTTCATATTTCGATGTTCCTACATCTTTGAATCCTAACACTCTTTGGTGTTCCTGAGTCTAAGCTGCTAGGTACCCTTTATGTTGTGCCTTCTATTATTCAAGAGATCACGCTATCTACTACATCCTGTATCAACCAAGCCGTCATATGCCAAAAAATCATTTTCTTGTCGTCTGTTTGCACCATTTCTCTATAGTGTCTTTGAAACCAAATAATCTTTGTCTTGTTTTGTGTCAATTGATGTAGGACATATTATTGCCCTCCCTTTGACAGATATCTTCTTATCGACTTTAGCATCTTACCTAGAAAGGTGATCCATAAATATATCAGTACCCTAGAACTTGCAGACCTCAGTGGCAGGTTACCTTATGTCAGATTGGGGGTTTTCATCATTGGCTCTCGGTCAAATAATTCTATGAGTGTTTGACATCAACACCATTTTTTCACACTCAATATATTGTACTGGGCATCTTGAAGACCAACATCCTTATCGGTGGCCATACTCACATCCGTTAATATTTTTAATCATTTACTAGTAATAAGACGATTTCTCACATGTTCAGATACAAATCCTATATTATTCACATGTGTATAAATATACAGTTTAGGGAAGCGACAACCAAGACCTTGGGTAAATGCTTACATCACACAACGTTGTTTTCTCTCTAAAGCTGCATATATTGTTTTCAGAGACAACTTATTAGATTGATCCTATCATGACACAAGCTTCCACATTGTGCTTATCAGTGGACATAATGGTCATATCTCTTCCTTGATAAATCACTCTCATACAAATAATAATCATGGGAATGCCCGATTAAAGACACATTTATATATTTTTGACATATGTTGCTTGTTTTAGGTTTCCCACAGTCCTCCAAATCCTCTCTCTCTCTGCTACACATATATAATTTTTTTTGGCCACTGTCTTCATCTATGACCTCACACTTTAGGGGAAATCTATTATACTGCAAATGACCTCCCCATCAGCTCAAAGGAGAAGGACACAAGGATGGAAGGAATTGACTTAGACAAATACCTATTTTTCCATGGTAACACAACCCAGAAAATTCCTGGCCGAGTTATAATACTTCTCTACTTCATTTATAGAGCATTAGTGCCTAGGTAGATGCTATGTTTTACCTAAAGGGTCACATCACCTATGTTCCATGAAGAATTATGGGAAAATTATGGGTCAAATGAATTACATTTCCAGCTTTTTCTCAAGGTTTCAGTCCAAAAATTTGGCAATTTGTGGTGCAGGCCTTTGATTGGACATTTCTAAACCTAATTAAGCATCCAAAGAGGGAAAAATATATAAAATCATGGAAAAATCATGGAATTTTCGCTAACCATATTAATGGAGAATAATGGCAAGGTTTTTCCTCCCAAAAAGTTATAAATTAGAGGCAAGGGATTATTGTAAAAGATCGAAAGGTTGATTTTGCAAGAAACAAAATTTTGTTAGTGTGAGGTTTCATGGTTGGAATGGTTGATTGAGAAATATTTGTCTAAGAATTGTCACACTAGGATATAGAGGAGAGAGAGCTTGGAGTCATAGGGTTGAGGGAGGCTTGACCAAGTCGATTGTTGTAACCCTCCTTCATTTGATATAATAGAACTACCTCTATTTTTTCCACTTGATGTCGTGTGATTAAATTTATTGAGTTATTTGTTTGACATAAATGTTATAAGTGGCCTAGAATTATGTTAGTTCATGTTTTATTATATGCTCATCTTTGATTTTTTATTAATCATAACACTGTGAAGATTACTGGTTTCATTTTTGGCTTGAAGGATTCAGACTTGGAGATAGTGGGGTGGGCTTCCACCACACTATCTTGAGCTCTCGAACAGATCAACACAAATAATCGAGGTAATACTTATCTATTTTACATTTTCAATCAAATACTTGTATAAAAACACATCTGGTGTCTTTGTGAATTTTGCAGCTAATCTGACTGTCTACCTTGGGTCCCGGGAAGGCTCGAGATGGATCTTAATCTAGCTACCACTTGTGCATTTTACCCCTAAGAAATGACTGCACAGTTGCACAGCTCAAGCAGTTAGGGGTGGAGCTTGAGCTTTGATACTGTGCATTTTTTTGGCTCAATGAGCTCAACTATTGGGTTTGGCAATGCTTGGGAAAACTTCATAGTTCTGGGGGATAGAAAAGGTTTGGGAATTTTGGAAAATACTTCGCATTTGGTGGGGTGGATCGCATAGTGGAGCATGTAGTGGAGTGAATTTTGAGGAATTAAATATACCACACAGTTTCGTAAGGGCTTTAGGGTGGGTTTTATCCCCTCCTTTATGTAAAAGCATGCAATTTTGTAAGGGATCAAGGGCTTTGGGGCCATATTTGCTTGTTTTAAGGAGTCTATGGTATTTGGACCATGGTATTTTGATGATGTAACCTTACAATGTAATAATATATATCGGTTAAAATAATAAGAGGAGAATCATTATTTTTTATCCATATCAGAGTTATGGGTGAATTATTGTGATCTCTAATTTGGTAGCGAAGGAGAGGATTTGTGGCTAAGTGCACAGAGGCTTGGAGAAGAGTCTGCAGCTAAGTGTGAAAACAACCTGCAATTTAGTGTGTAGGCCAAGAACTGGTTGTTGTTCAATGATTCATTATATTAACATTTCTTGTGGACTTAGCCCTACACTAGGGTGAACCACGTTAATTTTGTGTTCTTGTGTGATTGATGTGTATATTTTCTTATTATCTGTTGTAGAATAGCAATTATTAGAGTTTCATTTTACTTCAGCATAGTGATGGTTTATGGTTTTATGGAATGTTTAAGTGATTAATCTAATGCGGAGAGTGATTTATAAGTGATAATATAATAATATAACATAATAATACCACATATCCTATTCATTCAAGGGTGCAGAAACCTAGTTCTATACCCTCCCATAGTCACTTCGCGTGAGACTACAATATGCTTGTAGGTCATTGCTGAAAGGGCCAATGATCAAGGGTTTCGTTGGTGCGTACTATAGATTGATCCTGGGTTAACCCAAAAAAACTCACTAATGGAGTTAGAAATTTAGATTTTCTATAAAAGCCATGTCCCACCCTGATTTTTCACTTTTCTGTCCTAAGAATTCAAATATTGCTATTGCGGAGAAGGTGGAGAAATGTTCACTATTGTATGTCATCTGAGGATTCCTTCGAAGAAATTTTTTGTCTATTTAGCGAGAAGGGATTAACCAAAGTCATGGAAGAATCATCTAATATTCCCACAAAACATCCCCAAAACTTGGATGTGTGTAGCAGAGATCCCCATGCAAAAAAAAACCAGAGAGGAGAGAACGAAGAGGAAACAAGAAAAGAGACCCGTTGAGCCTCAGAAAGATCCAAAAAATGTGAGATATAGTTAGGAAGAAGAATAGAGAGTGCGAATGGAAATAGATGGCACAAAGTTTCCGTCGCCTCTCCCACAGTATATTCCACCAAGAAAACCAAATGCAAAACTACTGACAAAGTCGAAGAACGAAAAGTATGGAAGCTTCATACCTTTATTTCTAGAGTCAGTGAAATTTATTGGAGAAAATATTATAAATATTTCGTAGCTAAAGTTTGAGGGCAATGATTTCAATGACAGAAATAAATATTTGTAGTTCAGACCATAAAAAATACTAAAAAAATGTGCACTGCCCTGAGAGTAGTGTGAGAAGGTTAGAATCCTAGTAGTGGGTGGCTGGTTTGGCATAGTCAATATTGTTGAATATGTTGAAGGTGCTTCACTTCGGCATAAGTCCAGGAAGCACAACTCATGTGAGACAACTGCTTGTGTTGGTGCACGATGGATGCTTGTGGATGGGGAAGAGGATCCCTATCATCCTAATGTTAATTTGGAGAATCACAAGACTACCTTATCAAGGGTTGAGCCCTGTAGAGGAGTTTGCTGGGAATGATCAAGACAGAGCCATAGTAGATAACATGAAGAATAGGTTAGGACAGAAGAAAGGGCAACAATGTTATGATATCAACTCAATCAATTACCAGGGTGTTCACTTCAGAGCACATATATTGGATGGAAAAATCATGATAAAGTGTCAGGATAATGAAGTCCCTACACCGGTGTTTTCATTAGCTACGCAATGCGCTAATGGGGTTCAGTATAACTGGGTCACATATCTATGTCAAGAGTTCCTGAAAAACTACTGCGATGCTCGAGAGAAAGGTACATCATTTCACTATGCATGGTTAATTCTGATAATTGTGATGCTTGCATGGAGAGAGCTGGATGATCCCCAGTTCCCTCCACTAGCCTTGGAAGCTTGTAAAGTCATGTTATATGCATCATTTTTTTTATGCCACTGATTCATTGTGAGAAAAAGATAATAGAATTTTTTTTGTTTCATACCATATGAACTTACACAAGTTGGTGAAATAACACCCTCACCTTTAACTAAGCCTATACAAGAAGTATAGCTCTGCTGTGGATTTTAAGGCTCACTTCCACATAATTTACATGTAGGCTCATAGGAACATAAGGAAGACATGGCATCCCCTACCATATTCAGTGATATAAGAGAATATCCTAACACAGATGCAACAGTGTCCCGCAAAGTGGATAACTGCGCTAGAGACACATAGAGAGGATACTCTGATAGATGAGGACATGAGGAAACTTGAGGAAGTGAGTGGGAAGGGTAAGGATGAGAAAGATTCATAAAAACTGGATAAATATAGAGATATACCCATCTGTCGTAGAGAAGAGGAAGGCATTCGCTGAGGCTTCCAAAAGAAGAAAAAAGAAGAAGAAGGAAGAAAAGACAAGGGAAATAATGCCATTGGTCCTCAATGATGAGGACTTGGACCAAATTGGGGACATAATTTAGGAAGAAATAGTAGAATTGTGGAACAAGTTAGAGGGCTGCCACACTGCACTTCTAACAACTTTCTCAAAGTGCATTGTATAACTAAAGATATTTCCATAGATAGTCACATAACCAGTGCAGGCAGAGGAGAAGATTGGAGAGTAAAGACTAGTGGAGACTATAATTGGGGCATAGATAGCATTGATACCTACAAGAGCCCTATAGTTTGACTCTGTCAAGGTACATCAATAGGCCAAAGAGTGGAGGTACGTGAATATGAACATCGCAGAAGTTCCACTTCAGAGATTACACAAGTTGCATCAAGAGATCATAGATGAGCTGAAGAAACACGAACAAATCACTTCAAAACTAAGCATTGAGGTAGAGAGAGAGCAAGCTTTGCTGAAGTAGAAGCTCGACTAGAAAATCTGGGAGAGGGATCATGTAGTATAACAATAGCAGAAGTTGAAGGAGGCAGTCAAAGAAACATGCTGTGAGGTTTCGAACATTGATGTTGGATAAGAGGAACCAGTGGAGGAAAAGTGTTAAAATTGGACAACTAGGTACAAAATACATGTTGTGATGCTTAGAAGAATATTCCAATATTTTTATTGGGTTCCTCTTTCGGAGAGGTGCAATATTGATATAAATATCATCTTGATCCGATGAGTGGAACATTTATTTTGAATTTATTTTTAATACTTACAAAATATGTGCAGGTCGGCCTTAAGGTTTTACACCCGCAGAGAATGTGTCACACACCCTTAATGATTGATATAAATAGAGTCAACATTGGAGGAAATTTCACTTATCTCATCCTCACACATTAATTCTCCTCTTCTGATTGGTTCGAGCTCCTTGGAGGCAGTTTTTGGTTCACACGTGGGAAAGAAGGATGCAGAGAATTCTGCTGTTGTTGTTGTTGCAAATAGTGCTGCTACTATTGCTACTGTTGCAACTGGTGCTACTTCTTGTTGTTGTTTTGCATTGAATTTTTTGGGCATAATTGACTTTTCTGGGGTTGACTTTGAGATGACCATGTGGTTTTTTTGACGATTGTTGTGACACATGCTGGGTTGGCTGACCAAGGAGAATTTTCTGGTTGAAGCATCTTGTTGACCGCCGTAACACACCAACACATTTATCTATTTTTGTTTTGTCTTATATTGATCTACTAGTATGTTCTATCAGCACTTTACTTGATTTTTTTTGTGATTGCTGTAGTGAAATTAAAGTTGCATCAAGCATAGAACATCTACATAAATTTACATGGTATTAAAGCTGAGGTGAAGACAAAGTCCTAATTTGTAGCAATCACCGAAGAAGAGGATGGGTTCCTCAAACTACAATGGCTTCAAGGCTGATGAAAAATTGATTGGGAAGGATGAATTCCATGCTTGGAAGATGACATTGGATCTTATGTTGGAAGACCAAGATGTCGTGGACTATGTGCAGGGTAAAATCCAAAAGCCTCCATCCATTGCAACTAATACTGCCAAAAATATACAAGAAGGGGGACATCAAAGAAAATCTAATGATCAGGGACTCAATTTAGAAGAGTCTAGTTCCCTACATCTCTGAGCTTGGCTCATTCAAAGATATGTATGATAATTTGGTCAACATGTTCAAGGCCAAGAATGTGAATCAAGTCCTATTCTACAAGAATCAATTGAAGAATCTAAGGAAAGGTAGGGACAAGTCTGTTCAATCATATTTTCTGAAGCTGACAGAGATCCAGAACAATTTTTTGGCTATTGGGGAGACAATAACCTATCGAGAAATGGTACTCACCACACTTGCAGGGCTCCCATCCAAATGGCATGTGTTCAACACTACCATTCTAAATAATAATGTGATGCCTGACTTTGATGAAGTACTTTCGAGATGCATTCAAGAAGAATCAAGAATGAAGGAGTATGAAAATTAATGAAATGATACCTATGCTTCTCATTCTAGAAAGAAGAAATTTGGTGGTCCAAAGAACAAAGGAAAACCAGGGGCCCAAGGAAAGAAGGGCAAGTGTTTCACTTGTCATAGGCTTGGTCACTATGCTAGAGAATGTCCTTTCAAGAAGGATTCTTCCGATGGTGATGAAAAAAAAAACAACCAGAGATATGAGGAATCAAATTTTGTTGATAAAATAAATGAATACATTCTTGTATCTGCCCTCTCCATTGCATCTCCACCTGACACTATGGATGTCTGGTTGATAGATAGTGGTGCCTCAAGGTACATCACTGGGTTCAAAGAAGTACTCTCTGATATGGTTGAGAAGGACACTAATCTAAAAATTTTCCTTGGAGATAATGCCACATATCCCATGAAGGGGACAGGGACTGTGACCCTCCACTTATCTCAAGGTCAAGTCCTCCACTTTCAGTATGTACACTATGTACCAAATTTGAAGACGAACATTGTGTCTATATCGGCCATGGAAGACAAAGGTTTCAATGTGGCATTCATGGATGGAAAGGTGCGCATGTGGAAGAAGAGCTTCAAGGAAGCTATCACGTTTGGTTCTAGAATTGATACACTCTACTAGGTTGGAGGAAGTTCACTTGGAGCAATGACATGAGATGCTATCTGACAGACTAATAATGGAACTGAATATGAGATGAATAAGTTCAAAAAATGTTGCAAAGAAGTTGGCATTAAGAGGGAGACCAAAACTATATCTATACTCCTGAGAAAAATAGTGTTTTTGAATGAAAGAACAAGACTGTTGTGGAAGCTGCCCATGCCATGCTATGTGACCAAGGTCCACCAAAGTTTCTGTGGGGAGAAGTTGAAAATACTATTGTGTACATACAAAACCGATGCCCGCATTATTCTCTAGACTCCAAAACTCTTGAAGAGGTTTTAAATGGTAAGAAACCTGGTGTCTCATATTTTATATTTTTTGGATGTCCTATTTATTTTCATGTGCTGAAAGAAAAGATGAGCAAGCTAGATGCTTCTAGGAAGAAAGAAATGTTTGGAAGCTACAGTGAAACTTTGAAGGCCTATAGAGTCTATGTGCCTGGTCAAAGGGAAGTGGATATATGCCATGATGTCACTTTTAACAAAGATGCTTCCCTGAAGAAAGTAATCAATCTTCTGAGATCCCACGAAGATCATGAAGCAAGGCCTGGAAATCTAGAAGAATCGAAAGATGAGACAATGTATGATGTTGAAGGACAGATGGACCCGATTGATCCACCTCCTTCAATAGGAAAGAGACCATCATGGCTCAGAGACACTCTCGAGGATGCTGAGGGACATACGACCCCAAAGGGGGACATTCTGTGAAAGCAAGAAGCCGAGTAGCTACCAAGGGTATCTGGCAGCCATGAGTACTAATGTACAATCTGAGCTTGGATCTTTTGAGGAAGCCGTAAATCATCAAGTCTGGAAGGATGCTATGCATGAAGAGTATGAGTCCATAATGAAGAATGATGTTTGGGATGTAGTTCCAAGAACAAAGGAAAAAGAAATTGTCACCTCGAAATGGATCTATGAGATCAAGCATGGATCTGATGGAAGTGTTGAAAATTTCAAGGCAAGATTCATTGCTCGTTGCTTCTCTCAAAAGGAAGGCATCGACTATGATGACATATTCGCACCTGTGGCACGATATACCACCATTCAATCTATCATAGCCCTTGTTGCTACGCAAGGATGGAGTCTTCATCAGATGGATGTGAAGACCGCTTTTCTGCATGGCGCGATAAAGGAAGAGGTGTATGTAGAGCAACCTCTAAGATTCGAAGTCCAGGATCGAGACACCCATGTCTGCAGGTTGAAGAAAGCTCTCTATGGGATGAAGTAAGCACCTAGAGCTTGGTACGAGAGGATAGATAGCTACTTGATTAATTTGGGCTTCACTCGTAGTAATGTTGATCCGAACCTTTACTTCAAGGTTGATAGAGAGAAGCCTCTCATTCTGGTGCTGTATGTGGATGACCTCTTCCTGACAGGTGCTGACCCTCTCATTCATCAGTGCAAGCAGAAGCTCATTTTTGAGTTCGAGATGAATTACCTAGGAATAATGCAATATTTCCTAGGCTTGGAGGTCTGGCAGAGACCTGGTGAGATTTTCCTTTCTCAAGGAAAATACATTGTGAAGCTTCTGGAAAGATTTGGTATGGTGGACTCCAAGTCCATGTCAATACCAATGGAGCTCAACTTTAAGAAGTTGAGTGGTAGCACTGTTGGGCCCGTGTTAGCATATCCTATTGAGTGTCGTTAACTCATAGGGGCCCTGATGTTCTTAGTGAACACCCGTCTGGATGTATGTTGTGCAGTGAACACTTTGAGTCAACACATGGTTGATCATAGAATTCACTGGGTTGGTGCCAAGAAACTCTTGAGATATCTTTGGGGCACGTTAGACCATGGGGTGAGATACACTGCCAGGAGTATGACACTCCATGGATATACTGATGCCGATTAGGCTGGCAGAATGGTGGATCGAAAGAGCACATCTGGATGCTGCTTCACACGTAGATATGCTTCGAGCAAGAAACTAAAGTCAGTAGCCTTAAGAACTACTGAGGCCAAATACATTATAACATGCATGGCCTATTGTTAAGTCACTTGGTTGCGAAATCTCTTCAGTGAGCTATTTGATCATGTGCTAGATGCCACTGTTATCCTTGGTGATAACCTGAGGGGGATTTGTTTGTCATAGAATCTCGTGTTCCACGAATGATCCAAGCATGTTGATGGTTGGTACCACTTTATCCAGTATATGGTATAGCGAGGCGCCTTAAGGCTCAATCATATAGGAACTGATGAGAAAGTCATGAATATTCTCATAATACCCTTGGGGAAGGTCATGTTCCTAACCTTCCATGAGAATCTTAGAATCGTAGAACGACCCTATTATGAGTGTCCTGTTGGACGATGAGATATTGGAGCTATGGGGATAGCTTCTTGGAGCTATAAGCACACATGGGGCTAGGCTTGCCGAACCTTGTGGTGCTTCTACCCCATCGTTATGATGATTGAGTTGGTTCACCTCTCATGATATGTGCCCCATATGTATCCTACCCATTGAGTTCCAGACTCATTGGAAGTACCTCTCATTTTGCCAATGGGGTGGGAAAAGCTAGAGACTAGCAGCAAATACTGATGGATGCATTAGAGATTGTCATACTCTCTATCTAGGATGACACGTGTCCAACCACTTGATTTGGGATCAAGTCTAGTGAGGTTTCAGACCTCCTACTAACTTCGGGTCAAATAAACTAACTTCGTGTTGGTATGTGACTCTTTGAGTCCATGTGAGGTTTCGGACCTCCTACTGACTTCAGGTCAAATAAACCAACTTCGAGTTGGTATGTGACTCTTTAATTCCATGTGAGGTTTCGAACCTCCTACTGACTTCGGGTCAGTAAACCAACTTTGGGTTGGTATGAGACTCTTTGTGAGTCCTATAGATGTTTCATACCTTTGGGCTGAATTTGTAAGCCGGGAATGATGTCTTTCTGGCTGACCCACTTCTGTTATGAAATAAAGAGGGAAGCAAAGCAATTTATGATAGGATGACTCACGATGTTTGATTGCACAAGTGGATGGAGTTCTCCCTAGTTGAGAGGGAGTGTTAAAATTGGACAACTAGTTCCAAACTCCATGTTGTGATGCTCCGATGAAGACACCAATATTTTTATTGGATTCCTCCTTTGGAGAGGTGCAAGATTGATATAAATATCATCTTGATCCGATGAGAAGAACATTTATTTTGAACTTATTTTTAATACTTTCAAAATATGTGCAGATCGGCCTTAAGGTTTTACACCCCCAGAAAATGCGTCACACACCCTCAGTGATTGATATAAATAGAGTCAACGTTGGAGGACATTTCACTCATATCATCCTCACACATCATCTCTCCTCTTTTGATTGGTTCAACCTCCTCAGAGGTATTTTTTGGTTCACATGTGGGAAAGAAGGATGAAGAGAATTCTTCTGTTGTTGTTGCTGTTGTTGATGTGTTGTTGCTACTGTTGCTGCTAGTGTTGCTGCTAGTGTTGCTGCTATTGTTGATACTTCTTGTTGTTTTGCGTTGACTTTTTTGGGCAGCATTGAATTTTCTGGGGTTGAGTTTGAGTTGACCATGTGGTTGTTTTGAGGGTTGTTGTGACACATGTTGGGTTGGCTGACCAAGGATACTTTGTTGGTTGAAGCATCCTGTTGACCGCCGTAACGCACCAACACATTTATCTATTTCTAGTTTGTCTTATGTTGATCTATTGGTATGTTCTATCAACACTTTACTTGATTGTTTATGTGATTTCTGTAATGAAAGTAAAGTTGCATCAAGCATAGAACATCTACATAAATTTACAAAAATGTCACGAAGCTTGACCTTGTACTAACAAGATACGAGGATAAGATCATGAACGTGTAATTTACATATGAGATGAAGATCAAAAAGCTACATATGAATATAAAACCAACCATTCCAATGGAAGTGCAAGATCAGAAGGAGACCGACCTCAAGGCTGCAATGGTCAGCATCTTCGTAGCAGTGGAAGATTATGGGAAGCTATTGGGTGAGATATTACATATTTGTACTTCACTGTAGCAAGATTCAAATGCGCAGATAATACAAGAGGATATTCAGCAGAAGTAGCAGCAACATCAACTAGAGGATATTCAAGAAACTGTGAGAACCTTACCAATATGACAAAAGCTCACAAAAGGTCAATGAGAGAAACTTCCCGTACAATTAGATAGAGGATCCGAGGAAGGAGGACCATACTCTGATAGGGAGAACTCAACCATGATAACATTATGCTCTCCAACTATCCCAAGTAGTGGAACAGAAGCTTCAATAACTTCGATAGATAGGGAAGGAAGTGATGTAGAAGGCTACGAGACCTGTGATAGAAGCACTGCTGGAGGAAGAACGCAACAAAGAGAAGCAGGTCACAAACATTCTATAGCAACTCAACAATGCCTACAATAGAATTGTAGTCATGGTAGAGGAAAATCGGCTAAGTGACTCGGGATGAGTCACATGTGAGTATTGGAGGTTTGTTGGGCACACCCCAACTTGGCCTAGATTTTTTCAAAAACACCGCATTTTGTGGGGTGGATCATACAATGGAGAGTGTAGTGGAGCGCACTTTGAGGAATTAAATATACCACGCAGTGTCGTAAGGGCTTCAAGGTGGGTTGAAGCCACTCTTTTTTGTAATAGCATGTGATTTTGTAAGGGATAAATCGTTTTGGGGCCATATTTTTTTATTTTAAGGATTCCATGGTATTTGGAGCATGGTATTTTGATGATGTAACCATACATTGTAATAGTATATATAGGATAAAATAATAAGAGGATAATCATGAGTTTTTATCCATATCAGAGTTATGGGTGAATTATTATTGTGATCTGCAATTTGGTAGCGAAGGAAAGCCTCTGTAGCTAAGGGTGCAAAGGTTTGGAGAAGTGTCTACAACTAAGTGCGGAGAAAACCTGGAGCTTAGCGCAAATGCCAAGAACTGGTTTTTTTTCAAATATTCATTATATTAAGAAACAGTTGGACGTAGCCCTACACTAGGGTGAATCATGCTAATTTGTTGTTCTTGTATGATTGATGCATACATTTTCTTATTATATGTTGTAGAGTAGCCGTTATTACAGTTGCATTTTACTTTAGCACAATGATGGTTTATGGTTTTATATGGTGTTTAAGCGATTAATCTAATGCACCGAAGTGATTTATAATTGCTAAGAATAAGATATCATAATAATACCACATCTCCTAGTCCTTCAAGACTAGAGAAAACTTGTTATACATCTTCCCATAGTCACTTTGGGTGGGATTGTGAGCTGCTTATAGGTCTTTGCCGAATGGGCCAGTGATCAAGGGTTTTTTTGGTGCATAGTATAGATTAAACTTGGGTTAGACCAAAAAAACCCAACAAAGAGAATTTTTTTTCTTGTTTTGGGACGACTGAGGTTCAATCTATACTGTGCACCAACAAAACCCTTGATCACTGGCCCTTTTATCAATGAACTGCAAGCAGATCACACTCTCACTCGACGTGACTATGGGAGGATGAAAAACTAGGTTTCTAGATCCATAAAGGACTAGGAGACGTGGTACTATTATGTTATCATATTTTTATCACTTATAAATCACTTCATTGCATTATATTAATCACTTAAACATGCCATATAAAACCATAAACCATCAATGTGCTGAAGTAAAATGCAACTGTAATATTTTCTATTCTACAACATATAATAAGAAAATATACACATCAATCACACAAGAGCACCAAATTAACGTGGTTTAACCCGGTGTAAGGATACTTCCACAAGAACTGTTGCTTAATATAATCAATCTTTGAACAACAACTAGTTATTGGCTTACACACTAAGTTGCAGTTTGTCTTTGCATTTAGCTAAAAACTCTTCTCGAAGCCTCTATGCACTTACCTACTGAGCCTCTCCTTCACTACCAATTTACAAGTCACAATAATTCACCTATAACTCTGATCTAGATCAAAACCGATGATTCTCCTCATATTATTTTACCCTATACATACTATTACATCATATGGTTGCATCATCCAAATACCATGGTCCAAATACCATGGACTCCCTAAAACAAGAAACTATGGCCCAAAACTATTGATCCATTAGAAAATCACATGCTTTTACAAAAGGGAGAGGCTTCGACCCACCCCGAATCCCTTACGACACTACATGGTATATTTAATTCCTCAAAATTTTCTCTGCTACACACTCCACTCCACAAAATTTGGAGTCTTTTCCAAAATGTAGGCCAAGTTGGGTTGTGCCAAATAGGCCCCCTAACACTTACATGTGACTCATCCCAAGTCACTTAGCATATTTACCTCTGACATTTACTGCAATTATATTGTAGGCATTGTTTAACTGCTACATAATGTCTGTGACCTACTTCTCTTAGCTGAAAACTTCCTTTAGTAGTGCTTCTGTCAGTGGTCACGTAGCCTTTTGCATCACTACCTTCTCTTTCTATTGAAGCTATTGAAGCTTCTCATCCATTGCTTGGGACTGTTGGAGAGCCTCGTCATGCCATGGTTGAGTTCTCTATATCAGAGTCTTATCTTCCTTCCTGAAATCCTCTATCTTCTTCTCGAGGGAATTTCCCTCATTGATATTTGTGAGCTTAAGTGATATTGGTAAGGTTATCACAATTTCCTAAATATCCTCTAGCTATTGTTGCTTATGCTGAATATCCTCATATAGTATTTAAAAATTTGGATATTCCTACAATGAAGTCCAACTCTGTAAACTCTCATCCAATAGCTTCCCACAATCTCCCAAAGCTATGGAGATGCCGACGACTACAATCTTCAGGTTGGCCTCCCTCTGATCTCACACTGCCTATGGTGTGGTTGGTTGTAGCTTCATCTTTAGCTCACCAATATTCATATCATATGTAAATTTCACGTCTATGATCTTATCCTTGTATCCTTTTATTGCAAGGACAAGATTCGTGTTGGGTCCCTATATTACTAGTGTAGTCTCTTATTATTGTTAGTGTAGCCCCCATATTATTATTTTTGTACCCCTATAACCCCAATATTGTTATTATTGTGCCCCATTATTATTGTACATTATTATTGTTAGGTCGGCTAAGATTATATTGTCACCCCATGGACTCCTATATATAGAAGGAGGTTTTTTCATTTGTATCATCCAAGAATTTTTCATTTATGTAATGTAAAGGACGTTTCCCCCTCGAAGTGGCTTATTTCCAAGGCGTTTATCTCTGTTTTCTTCTATTTTTGGAGCTAGTTTCATAACATTTGGAATCAGAGCTTTGGATTCTAGGGTTTTGCTACTCCAAACATGTCATCAAGGTATTTTCACTATAATGTTTTTTCTGTGATGGTTCAGAAGCTGAAATTTTTACAAAACGAAGCTGAAATCCTAAGGAACGTTGTGTAAAAATTTTATACCCTAGTTCACAATAGTTTCAGAGATATTATCTGTGGAAGTTATGGTTTTTTCAGGATCCTGAATTTAACCTAAATAGGTTATCATGGAATTATTGCTATAACTTTTTTCTATGAAGTTTTAGAAGCTGAAATTGTTACAGAGTGCAGATGAAATAATGAGAAACGTCATTTAAAAATTTTAGATCTTGGTTCACAATATTTGCGAAGATATGATATGTGGAAGTTAGGGTTGTTTCAGGCTCCCGAATTTCATCTTAAAGAGGTGATTGTGGAAAAATAATCATAACTATATCTCTGAGAATTGGATTGGAACTATGAAAAAAGTGGCTGTAAGTACTTAGAATTTAGTTTCCTGTGTATCAATTTCAGAGCCGAAGGACCAAACAATGAGACGTGGTACGCCGTACAAGTTTTCTCTACTAAACTAGTCTATAATTAGGTCATTGTCGGAGATTGGGCATAACTTTGCCTTGAAGAATCCAAATGATCTCAGACCTGTGGCATTGGAAAGAATATTCGAAGGGATACTATAGGACCAAATTTCAGATATTTTAGATCCAAGATCAAAAATCTAATTTAGTTTCAATATTGAGCTCCTCAAAAGCAAGAAAAATGTATGTATTTGTTTTTTTGAATTGCATAAACCTTGTTTGAAGAATAAATTTGAATTGATTCCAAGGGAATATTTTAGAATATATATTAGTATTGGGTTCTAAAATGCCCCCTAAAAATAATTCAACACCCATTTAGCCTTCATAAGGATCTACTATGACTCATGAAGATGAAGAAGTGCAACATGACATATGAAAATTACATGAGCAAGTGCACAAAATTGCTCTCTCACAAGGAGCAAAAAAAATTGAAATGGAAGTTTTGAAGAAATGCATGGAAGGGAATATGGATGGTTTGAAGAAAGGAATGGAAGGTTTGAAGAATGGCATGGAAGCTAAGATGGATGGCATGGAAGCTGGCATGGAAGCCAACATGGAAGCTAAGATGGATGACATGGAAGCTAAGATCGATGAAAAAATGGAAAACATGAAGAATGATCTAAAATAAGACATGGCAAGTTTGAAAAAGTTGATATAAGAAACTCATGATAGATAGTAGAGGAAACTCATGATGAGAACAAAGGTGAAAAGATAGTAGAAGAAACTCATGATGAGAACAAAATAAATTTTAATCGTTATTTCATAAACTCTAATGTTGGATGGAAGTCCCACCATATTCCAAAGATAGATATGAGGAAGTTTGATGGCAAGGATATCGTAACATGGATACTACAAATGGAGCAATATTCTAATGTCAATAATGTGAAAAACACACAAAAGGTACACATTGCAACTTTATATTTAGAACAAAATACATTTTTATGGTATCAATGGCTTTGCTCCCATAAAAAAAAAATCACTTGGTCAATTTTTACGAAGGAAATGATAGCACATTATGAGGATATAAAGAGCAACACATTTTTTAGCCAATTGATAAATCTCAAACAAATGAGTTCAGTGGTGGAGCTCATTGAGGACTTCCAAAATTGAATATAAGGGTAATTTATATTCTAGAGGAACACATGATTTATGTCTTCATAGGTAATTTAAAGGATAACATCCAACATGAGGTTCGTGTTTGGGAACTTGATTCATTGGACAAGGCATTCATGTTGGAAAGAAAAATTGAATGTAAAATTATGGCAACAAGGAAGCCTACCATTCACATCTATGAAGATGGAAGTGTTACTACTCCTAGACTTCCACAACCTACAAGGTTGACAACATAGCAAATGGAAGAAAAAAGAGCCAAAGGGCTTTGCTACAGTTTTGATAAGAAATACACTAAAGGTCATAAGTGTGTTGAGAAAAAACTTATTTTACATAGATTGTGAAGAGGACGAAGAAAATGAACAAGAAAATTAAAAAGAAGAGGATATACACTAGGAACCAACCCTAGAAGAAGAAGAAATGAGTCTGACCATATCATGTAATGCATTGGAAGGAATTACCACTCCTCAAACACTCAAGTTAGAAGGACATATCAAGAAGAAAAAGGTAATTATGTTGATTTATTTCGGTAGTACCCATAATTTTTTTCATTGTAAGGTAGCCAAGGAATTTAATTGTTTCCTATACCCGGCACCATAATGTCAAGTGATGGTTGCAAATGGAGGAACTATAAATTTCTCTGGAAAATTCCATAATATCAGGCTGACCATGGGGGAATATGTATTGAATATTCCAATTCTTTCCATTCCAATGGGAGGTGTTGATGTTGTACTAGGAGTACAATGGTTACAATATTAGGGCACGGTAGATTTAATTTTCAAGAAATTTTCTTGAATTTTTTTTTCAGAAGGAAAGGAAGTTGAATCACAAGGTATTGCAGGGAAGCCGACAAAGATAATAATCTCTAATGTCATGAAAAATATTCTGAAGAAAGAAAAATGATGCGTAATTTCACAATTATGCTCACTAAAAGTTCCAACATCAAAATCATCTATTTCTCTAGATCTCCAATAAGTCTTGGAAAATCATCCAAGGTGTTGAAACTCCCGAAGAACTCCCACCTATTCATGATCATGATCATGCTATTCATTTCATTCTAGGAAGTGTTCCTCCAAACATCAGGCCTTATAGATATCCTTACGTCCAAAAGAGTGAAATTTAACATATGATTGCAAAAATGTTAGAGACTCGTATAATTCAACCTAGTAAAATTTCTTTCTCTACTCCAGTAGTATTGGTGCACAAGAAGGATGGATCATGGCACATGTGTCCAGATTATAGGGAGTTCAATAACCTCACTATTAAAGATAAATTTCCCATTCCTATGATTGATGAATTATTGGATGAATTACCTGGAGAAATTTATTTTACCAAGTTGGATCTTCGTTCAGGAGATCATCAAATTAGAATAAAGACTGAAGATATTCAAAAACATCATTTCGAACTCATGAGGTTCATTATAAATTTTTTCTCATGCATTTTTGCCTTACCAGTGCACCTTCTACATTTCAAGGGTTGATGAATTCCATTTTCAAACCCTTCCTTAGAAAATATGTGCTAGTATTTTTTGATGATATACTAATCTACATCAAGTCTTGGAATTGCACACTTATCCTTTAGGAGGACACTTAGGGTTTTTAAAAACTTACAACAGGGTAAAGAAATATTTTTTTGGGATGGCCTTAAATATGATATTCAAAAGTTTGTGGCAGAATGTTTGGTTTGTCAGCAAAATAAAGTTGAGATAATTAAGACCCCGACTCGGGTCTTCTACAACCTTTATCCATTCCAAGTCAACGTTGGGAGGAGATTTCAATGGATTTTTTCACAGGTTTGCCTAAGTCCAAAGGAAAGAGTGTCATCATGGTGGTAGTTGGTAGAATTCCCAAGTATGCACACTTTTGTGAATTATCTCATCCATTTAAAGAAAGTACAATTGCTACTACATTTATGGAAACAATTCAAAAGCTACATGGAAACCCAAAGATTATTGTAAGCGAGAGAGATCCCATTTTTACTGGAAATATTTGTATGGAATTATTTTCATGTTTGGGTACTCACCTAGCTCATAGCTCATCTTATCATCCTAAATCAGATGGTAAAATTGAGATAGTGATTAAATGTCTGGAAGGATATCTTCGTTGTTTTATATCTGATAAACAAACACAATGGGTCAACTGGTTACCTCTCGCTGAATGGTGGTATAACACTTCCTTCCATACTACAACAAAAATGACCCTATTTATGGCACTTTATGGATATCATCCACCATCCATCACATCATATTTAAGAGAAAATTGTCAGGTTCAAGTAGTGGAAGATCACATCAAGCATCAACAAGAAGTTATCCATCTCTTAAAGGATAACCTAAATTTGGTACAAAATTGAATGAAACAACAGGCAGATCAACATCACAGCGAGAGAAGTTTTGATGTAGGAGACTGGGTATTTTTATGGCTACAACCATACAAAAACATGTCCCTCAAGCAAGCTAAGAACGATAATAAATTATCGCCAAAGTACTATGGTGCTTACAAGGTGTTGCAAAATATTGGTACTATGGCATACAAACTGGATCTTCTTGCTTCTTCGCAAGTGCATCCAATTTTCCATGTTTCATGCTTAAATAAGGTTATAGGTGAAAAAATTCAAGTTCAGACAATATTTCCAATGTTGGGTATGTGTTATATTATTTCCATGACTAGCCCCACACGCTGTACATTGCGCTGGGCATAGTAGGGGGGGTGGCAGCCCCCCCTATCGAGGCCCGACGCAGCGCCTCGGAAAATGTTTTTTGTGTGTGGACACAATCATAGGTGAACCCACCCATGTTTTTTGCATGATTTTGCACATGGTTTTGGGGTACGATGGTTTTTGGCCCCTCGTATTTTGTAGATCCGGTCAAGGGAATTACAGTTATGTTCTAATCCGAGGTTAATGGATTTGGGTTTATGTATGCTTCGGCATGTATATATATGTGTTGTAACACTAAAAAAAATATAATGAAAAATCAATCTGGTCGTCCCGATTTGGGATCTAGGGGAAAATCTCTATTTTTATCTGTTTTATGTTTTATGCTCTCGCTATTGTTTATTTTCTATTATAAGATTCGTGTGTAGATAATTTATGTTCAGGGTTAGAACCTAAATCTGGTATCATAGCTGTTTCGGCTTCAAGGGGATGCCTTTGCTGCTAAGGGTTTTTTTCTCGGGCCTGAGGTAGACCCTACTCAGTGGGAGATTTGTAGAATCGATTCTTGCGGTGAAAGAAGATGGCAAGCGGCGGAAAGATAGAGATCGAGAAATTTAATGGTCAGAGTTTTGAGTTGTGGAAGCTCAAGATGGAGGATCTGCTGGTGGATAAAGATTAGTGGATCACGGTAGATCCAGGTACTAAACCAACGGCAATATCAGATGAAGACTGGAAGAAACTAGATCGGAAGGCTAAGAGCACAATACGGTTGTGTGTCTTAGATTCAGTATTGTTGAATGTATCTAGGGAAGCTACGGCGAAGAATTTGTGGGAAAAAGTTGGGACTTTGTACCAATCTAAGTCTCTGGTGAATAAGTTTTTCCTACGGAAAAAGCTATATAACCTGAGGATGAAGGATGGAGACTCGATGACAGAGCATCTGAACACCTTCAATACTGTGGTAAGTCAGTTGTCATCTATTGATATTAAAATCTCAGATGAAGATAAGTGCACCAGTTTTTTATGTTTTCTACCAGACTTGTGGGACACTCTAGTTATTGAAATAGGTAGCAATACAACTACCTTGAATTTTGATGACATTGTCTTAGCCTTGTTGTCAGAGGAAATGAGACGGAGAAATATGGAGGGTAAAAATGGAGATGCCTTATCTGTATGAGGAAGGTCCCAAAACAGAAACAAGAATAAGGTTTCGAGTGGGAGATCTAAATCTAGAGGGAGATATAAATCTCTTGGAAATTTTGTAAAGGTGTGTTGGAATGCAGAAAGTAAGGACACTAAAAAAAGGACTACAGATCTAAATCTCCTGAGAAAGGAAATGGATCTGATGATGCTCCTTCTGCAGAGGAAAAAACCACCTAGGATGAAGGTGGGGATGTGTATTTGGATTCTTCTTCAAATACACATGTAGATCATGAGTCATGGTTGATTGACTCGGGTGAATCCTTTCACTTCACTCCCCATAGGGAGTGGTTCTATGAGTATGTGAAATATGATGGTGGCGATGTATTGCAAGGGGATGATAAGAAGGCCAAAATCGTTGGACATGGAAAAGTCAAGCTGAAACTGCAAGGTGGAAGGATTAGAACACTTCCTCGTGTTCTGCATATTCCTGCATTGGCCAGAAATCTGATTTCTGTAAGCAATATGGATGATGCAGGTGTCAAAAGAGTGTTCGAGAAATATGCATGCAAGATGGTTCGGGGAGCACTGGTATTAATGTAGGAAGTTCGGATTGGAACTCTGTACAAGCTACAAGGTAGCACTGTTATTGATGGGTGTAACAGTTCTGTGGTTCCTGAAAGTGGAGCAAAAAGCCTAACTGTCTCTGGAGAAAAGACCATGCTATGGCATCAAAGGCTTGGACATAATGGAGAGAATGGCCTTCGGATACTGCATAGAAATGGTATGGTAAAAGGTATGTCTAATTGTTCTCTATATTTTGATTTCTGTGAACATTGTGTATATGGGAAGTAAAATCGAGTGAGTTTTCCTTCTGATGCTAAGAGGGTGAACAATATATTAGAACTTTTGCACAATGAAAGTTTGGACCTGTGTCAGTTCCATCACTGGGAAAGTTTGTGTACTATGTTTCATTCATAGATGACTTCTCAAGGAATACATGGATATATTTCTTGAGGAATAAATCTGAAGTCTTTGACAAATTTAAAGAATTTAAGGTTCTAGTGGAAAACCAGACAGATAATAAGATAAATGCGTTGAGGACAGATAATGGTGGGGAGTTCTGCAAGAAGGAATTTGAAGAGTTCTGTAAGAAGTGTGGTATAGCATGGCAGAAGAATAATCCATACACACCTCAGCAAAACAGAGTTGTGGAAAGAATGAACAGAACGTTGATGGAAACGGCAAGAAGCATGCTCAGTGGTACCAGGTTAGGACAAGAATTAAAGAGTACTGGAATAATCGCATGGCATGAAGCTAGCTGTACATCACCACTGGCCGCTTGAGGATAAGACCCCACATGAGGTATGGACTGGTAAGAAACCCTCTCTTTCACATCTAAGGGTATTGGATGTGATGCATACGTACATGTTCCAAAGGAGAAAAGGACCAAGTTGGATAATAGATCTGAAAGGTGCATATTTATTGGGTATAAGGATGGGTTACAAGATTTGGAACCAAGAAACAAGGAAGGTTGTGTACAGCTGAGATCTGGTGTTTAGAGAGGTGAAAGGTGTTGTTACACATGAAGTCCTACCAAACGAACTTGAGAAGATAGAGTTTGAGCTAAAGGAGGATGAATCAGACTCTACAATAGAAGAAGACTTAGAAGAGGAAGAGCCACAAACTCCAGCTATGAGAAGATCAGTTCGGGAAAGAAGGCAACTAGAAAGGTATAGTCCATCTGATTTATGTTCATGTTTTGCCTTAACTATAACTGATGATGATCCCAGAACTATCAACGAGGGAGTAAATTCATAGGATGGAAAACTCTGGAAGGAGGCCATGGTTGATGAAATGGAATCCTTGCACAAAAATGAGGCATGGGATCTGGTGGAGTTGCCGGCTGGAAGGAAGCCCATCGGGGAGTAAATGGGTGTTTACGAAGAAGATGAATGTAGAAGGAAAGGTGGAGAAATACAAAGCTCAGTTGGTAGAAAAAGGTTATTCCTAGGTATCGGGAGTTGATTTTGGTGATATTTTTTCTCCTGTTACCAAATTCGCTTCTATTATATTACTTTTATCTGTTGTTGCTGCATTTGATTTTGAGATAGAACAGATGGATGTGAAGACAAAATTTCTTCATGAGGATCTAAAAGAGGAGCTACATATGAAGCAACCTGAAGGCTTTATGTTGAAGGGCAAGAAAGAACTGGTATTCAGGTTGAAGAAGTCTCTGTATGGGTTAAAATAGTCACCAAGGATGTGGTATCAGAAATTTGATACCTATATACGAGGACTTGGATTCACTAGAAGCAAGGAGGATCACTATGTTTATTTTAAATTAATTGGTGACCGTGTTATTTATTTGTTCTTGTATGTGGATGATATGTTGTTGATTGGAAATGACAAGGAAATTATCTAATATTTGAAGACCCAAATGTTATCCAAATTCGACATGAAGGAACTTTGTGCTACAAACTATATTTTGGGCATGGAAATTAAGAGAGATCAGGCAAAGAGGAAGCTTTGGTTAAACCAGAGGAAGTATGTCGAGACTATATTGCATAGGTTCAGTATGTAGGATAGGAAACTGGTGAATGTTCCTATTCCTGTAGGTGTAAAGTTATCTGCTAAACAGTGTCCCAAGACATAAGAAGAAGAGGAGGATATGTCACGTGTTACATATGCAAGTGCAATGGGTAGCCTGATGTATGTAATGGTATGTACTAGACCAGACATTGCACATGGAGTGGGAGTATTGACCAGGTTTATGTCAAACCCAAGGAAGGAGCATTGTACAACAGTGAAGTGGGTTTTTAGATATTTACGTGGCACTAGTGATTATTGTTTGTGCTACTAGGGAAGACCAGGATTGGAAAGAATGTTGGACATTCATGGTTTTTTTGATGCAGACTAGGTTGGAGATCTGGACCAAAGAAGATCTACAAGTGGGTATGTGTTTAGCCTATTTCGAGGCGCAGTCAGTTGGATGATTAAAATACAGTCTGTAGTGGCTCTTTCAACTACAGAGGCAGAATACATGGCAGCCACTCTTGCAAGCAAGGAAGCAGTTTGGTTGCAGAGATTGTGTTCAAGTATGGAGTTGGTATAGCAAGCTATAAGGATAGGCTGTGATAGCCAAAGTGCAATTTTCTTGGCTAAGAACCTTGCTTATCATTCAAAGACAAAGCACATTGATGTTCAATATAACTTTTTTAGAGATATGGTTGAGGCTAAAAGGGTGTTGATGTTAAATATGGACACTTTGAAGAATGTTGCAGATGCATTGACGAAGTCTTTGAGCACTCAGAAGTTTTCCTTCTGTAGAGAAAGAATGGGTGTTGAAGAATTGGCCCAATGACTAAGCTCTCTTGTGGCCCCCTGCGGAAAGAAAACAACAAGCGGGAGAATGTTGGGTATGTGTTATATTCTTTCCACAACTAGCCCCACATGCTGTATGTTGCGCCGGGAGTAGCGCCCTAGTAAATTTTTTTTGGTGTGTGGACCCACTCAGAGGAGGAACCACCCATGTTTTTTCATGAGTTTGCACATGGTTTTGGGGTATGATGGTTTTTGGCCCCTGGTATTTTGTAGATCCGGTCAAGGGAAATACGGTTATTTTCTAATCCAGGGTTAAAGGATTGGGGTTTATGTATGCTTCGACATGTGTATATATGTGTTGTAACACTAAAAAAAAATAATGAAAAATCAAGATGGTCATCCCGATTTGGGATCCAGGGGAAAATCTCGGTGTTTATTTGTTTTATGTTTTATGATCTCACTATTGTTTATTTTCTATTATAAGATTCGTGTGTAGATAATTTCTATTCAGGGTTAAAACCTACAACTAGAACTCGATGATGAAGGAAAAATAATATTGGAACCTGAAGCAGTCACAGAAACAAAAACTTGACAACTACGAAATTGATCAATTTAAGAGTATCTCATGAAGTCAAAGAACTTTCCCATTGAAGATTCTAGATGGGAGGATGAGAATTTTATACAGAAACACCCAGAGCTACTCAAGAATTTAGGACAACAATTTTTTTGAAGGAGAGGGGCATTTTGGGTCCCGATATTACTATTGAGGTCCCTTATTTTTGTTAATGTAGCCCCCTTATTGTTATTCTTGTACCCCTGTAACACCAATATTGTTATTATTGTGCCTTTAAATTATTATTGTTAGGTTGGCTAGGATTATACTATCACCCCATGGAATCCTATATATAGAAGTAGGCTTTGTCATTTGTATAATCCAAGAATTGTTAATTTATGTAATGTAAAGGAGGCTGCCAACTCAAATTGGCTTATTTCTAAGGCGTTGATCTCTCTTTTCTTATATTTTTGGAGATGGTTTCATAACACTTCGTGACCTTGTCCTCCAATGTTTCCTCTTCTAGGACATCAATGTATCGAACCTCGTGACATGTTGTTTCGACCACCTCCTTTAGCTTTTGTTGCTACTGTATTATATGATCTCACTCCTTAATCACTTGGTCGATCTCCTTATTTAGAAAAGCTCACTCTCTCTCTCTACCTGATTTTTTAACTGCAAAGTGAGTTGTTCGCATTTCTTAAACTCATCTATGATATCCTAATGCAACTTCTGTCATCTCTATAGTGTCACTACTGTGATGTTCATCCTCACATACCTCCACTCTTTAGCCACCTTTTGTACCTCTATCTCCAATCAATCTGTCCTAATAAATGCATCTTTCCATGCGTTTCAACGACAAATTTCCTTTTTAATGGTCATATTTTCTCGGCAAACTTTGATGCCTCCTATATTGTATTGAAGCAACCCCTCTTATGTTGAGTCTCATATGAACTTTGACATAATCTAGAATGTAGCAAAGTAACTTCCTACATCAAAGCTCTCTCTGTAGAATAGTTTATAGTCCAGTGCCCACTTTCAACTGCAGGTGGCACTAATACTCTTCTCCTTTTTTTAGATTGAAGCTATAAGGGCAGGGTTGTCCTTGTACAACTTCAAACTATTTCCATTTAATCTTTCTTGAGCTAATTCTCCATTTAACCTTTCTAATTGAACTACGCCTCCATTAGTAATATGCTTGATAATGTATGGGCCCAAGCAATGCATCTTCAATTTTCCTAGAAACTTTACAAACTTACTGTTATAAAGGAGAACCAGGACTCCTACCTGGAACTTCTTCTTCTTAATATGGTTGTCATACCAAGAATTTTCTCTTTATTTCTGTACCTACTAATCGAATGCTTCTATAAATATTTCTTCCTCCAAAGAAAGTAATTGCGGCATTCTTTCCTCTATTATACCAAGGTCTACCATATCTGTAAAAGTTGCAATCCTCAAGCTAAGCATGATGTACTCCATGGGAATTACATCTTATTGCCCATAAACTAACTTGAAGGGTGTCTGACCTGTCAACTTCTTACATGTGGCAACATAAGCCCACAACATTGCTAGAATTCTAAGGTCACACTCATCTCTATTTACATTCCATACCTTAGTAAGTGCATAATTCAAAATCTTATTAAATGCTTCTACTATTTTATTATCCTAAGGGTGATAAGGGGTAATATTCTTATGATAAAATTGGAACTCAATCAATGCTTCAATAGTATTATTTAGGAATTTTGAACCTTGGTCACTCATCAAAATATTTGGACATTGAAATACAGACAATATGTACTCAAAAATAAACTTCATAGCAGTCTTTGCATTGAAGTCCCTTCCTAATTGTGCTTCATCCCATCTTGTCAAGTAATCAGTGATTGTAATTATGTACCTTGCATCAGTCCTATTTCTAGGTGGGTTGATGGGTACAACAAAATCAATGGCCCAATTATCAAAGCCCTGCAATGTAACTGTGGTAGCAATGACATCTCATTTCTTATGGAAGGCTTCCCTGTTCTTTGACACACATCACATGCTCGATAGTAATCCTTCACATATTTATGTAGTGTAGGCCACCACAATCATGATTTAAAAATCTTCTGCACATTAGATTTTCCCGCATAGTGTCCACCAACTATGCCCCATGATCCTCTTTTAGAATAATCTATCTTTCATATACAAGAACATATTTGCACAATATCTTATCTAGTCCCATATTATATAACTATGCTATTAATGAAAATTTAGCTACCGTTAGTCCTTTCTTATAGACAGTATGTCCCAACAATATGATGAAAGGTATACAAAATATGCACTTGTTTAGTTTCAAAGAGATCTGATATTGTCTACATGTATTAAGCATAATTCTTAAACTTCCAATATTTTTTCTCAACAATCCAAATACTATCGAATAATCAAAATATATCTATAATTTTTTTTTGATGTGTTCATTAAAAGTTACGACCACCAACCTAGAAAATATAGGAGTGGAATTTTTTAATCCAAAAGGCATTACTATGTATTGATATGAGCCCCATTCTGTAGCAAATGTGGTCTTATGCCGATCTTCAGGTGCAATCCTAATCTGATGATAACCTGAGAATCCATCTGTAAATGAGTAAATGTCTTGACCTCCTACATTGTCTAACACTTCATCTATGAAATGGGTAGGGAAGGGATCATGTAAACATGCATCATTCAACTTTCAGAAATCAATGTAGATCGCAATTCTCCTCAAGTCGTCTTCTCTTGCACCACCAAGGGACTCACCCATTCTGATTCTTCTACAAGTTCAATAATTCCTGCTATTATCATCTTATCAAGCTCTACTTTCACTTCCTCCTTATACTTTGGATTCAGCCTCTAAAGTATTTGTTTGACCAACTTCACATCATGCTTAAAGGGAATCTTCATGACTCCTAAATCTCCTATTATACCGTTCATCTATGAAAATTTGGTGGGAAAAATTTCTTGATATTCATGAAGTAAATCTAAAACTTGATTAACTCTCTCCTCATCCTAGTAGTCTCCTATTTTTGAAAACATAGGTTCATTCTTTCATGCTATGTTTAACTTATTTGTCTTCAGTGGCTTCATTATGTCTGGTATCTCTAGATCAGGTCCAATTACTTCGCGATATCCTTTTGAATCTGCTATGTTGATGTTGTGAGGATCTTCTTCTCCATATGCAGTAAGGTTCTAGCACTCCAATGCATTTCCTGTCTACACAACTCAATTAGGTTGCTGCCATGTCACTAGGGTGACACTCTCAAAGATCCTCTTCTCGAATACCTGAAGGACCAAATCTATTTATAGTAAATTGTCCTCAAAGCTAAATTTTAATATGAAGCCATCAAACATATCTATCATATTCACAGAACCATGTCAAGGCTTCATTTCTAGGTACCATTTCTTAGGGATTGTCTCTAATGTATGAATGAATCCATGTATCCATTCTTGTTTTGGAATCTCCTTCCATGTTGTAGTGCATTGCTAGATATGTTTCCTAGGATTAGTTTCACCATCATATTTTATCTCCATATCTGTATCTATCTGTCCAAACCTTGTCCAGACTAGTCTTCGACATTCCTACCAACCTCCTATATTATTATTGTGTGAATTCCACCATCTACCAGGGGTAGATTTTAGGGCTATATCCAAGGTTGAAATTTTTTTATTTTCTTGAACATGTTATTTATAATCACTAGGAAAAGTATTTACATCACCTAAGCCATCATAAGAAGGCACGTTACATACCTCTGACATAATAAAATGAACTGATTTGGTAATTATTGCACAATGCCTTATGGATACTTCATGCATCCTCTTCTGCCAGTTTTCCAACTCTTCTTATGAGTCTGAGGTACAAGAAATATCATTCTCCCAACTCAACTTTCCCTCTGAAGTAGGGTTACCACAATCCTATTCCTTCACTGTCATTTGATAGATATTGTTTATGTTAATTGTGCAGTATTCTTCTTTGACTAATTCTGTGTATCTTACTCCTTCTAATGGACCCAAGGGAACAATTAATCTCATATTGTTTCCTTAAAATATCATATGTCTCTTCTTCAGATTAATTATAGTCATATTTTCAAATGGTCTTCAAGTCCAATAAATGTAGGATAATGGTTATTGTCATCGATGATCTCTATTATTTAAAAATCAGCAGTAGTGCAAACCGCTCCATATCGACTATGCCACCTATTAGTCTTTCCATATGGAAGATATTTTTCTAATTTTCCATCCTTAACTGAATAGGTGACCACTATAGCTTCCGATTACCCATTAATTCCAATGTCTTCTTCATTGATACATTAACATTAGGTCCTAGGTTGAGAAAAGTTTTATCTATATCATACTCTCCTGTCTACACTAAGCCTCGTCTCTCTTTCGGTTCCCTTCCGTCGATGCAAATTATTGACTGTGTGCATCTCACTTCACTGTGTTTCTTTGGATGCACAAGAATCTATCAATTCCTAAAGCCATTCTACAACGTTTTGATCTCTGAAAAATTTCATACAAGTATATATAAAAGACATTAAAATACATACTTGATTACTGAATCTTGGCCTTGCATCAGAGCTCAATCCTGTGTAGGAGCTCGGTTTTGTATCGAAGTTGATGATACATCACAACTAATGTTATGATCTGGATTTGGCTTTTCACTAGAGGTTGAGGCTCCAACATCCATAAAAATTCGCTTGTCTTCCATAAATACTTCTTTTTATTTATGAATATAAAAAACATTAGATTTCATAGTAGTCTTTCTGACCCATCCACTTTTATATTCTTTCTTTTCATTTTCTTTATCACTACCAGTCACAACTCCACTTCTAGTGACAATTATACTCGAGGATCTTCGATCCTCCTTTCAACAGTAAACATTTGAATATTTGGTGTCGGATGTTGATAACTCTTTTATTGCATCTTCATGATAAGTATAATATTATTAAATTACATGTTCAAAGGATTTATATTAATTACATATAGTTGTGGGGTTCTGGAAGCCTCTTGAAAAATGACCTAGATGGCCGCAGTTATAGAAAATAATATGTTCATGTCCTCTGTTGGGAGAAATACTGAGAGGGGGGGGTGAATCAGTATTTAGGGCTGAACTATTTTTCTTTTCTTTCTCTTAAAACCTTAAGTTATAGTACTGCATCCAACATGTATGTACAGATATCTTATTATGTATTTACTTTAGAGCATTGCATCAGATAAGCATTAAGCATGAACAGAACAAACCATAAAATATACACAACACATAGAACACCAGGAATTAAGGTGGAAACCCAATTTGGGAGAAAACCACCGCTGCCGTAATCTCAGTCTTCAATATTTATTATAGAGAAAACTTCTTACAATATATGCTGGTGCAGACTTATACCAGCACGCAGGCACCCACCTGCAGAAGGCTACAACCTTCTCTCATTTACCAGCTGCCACTGGAAGGGAGCTACAACCCCCTCTCTGAAGACTCCAACCTTCAGCACTACTGCGGACCTTGTTTCATCAATTTTTATACTAGATTCACCAATTTCCATTCGACATACCTTGCCGGTCACCAGAATTATTTATCTTCTGTATACTCACACCAGTTCTTCATGATATTGTCCGTCATTCAAACTAGAGATTTATCATCATCAGATTATCTTCATGGGTGCATCGTGGTCTCAGATTTATCAGTTAAGAATAGAGCTCGCCTATACAGATATTATTTTTAGAAAATTTATTCACAACTCTTACAGTGCACACCTCGTTATTTATTTTTCTTCTCCTTATATAGTTTTTCCTTTATCAAAACCGTGAGTCAAAAACCGAACCACTAGTGGTATTCCTTATAGTTTTTCCCACGGGGCCTTTGATCTCTTTTTAATTTATTTATCAATTTTAAAGAAATTTATAAATAACTATATTTACAACTTTTTGAATTCCCAAGCCTTATATCTAAATTTTTAAACCCTTCGGACTTTATAGAAACATCCAACACTTCCAAATAAATTAATCTTGCGATAACCCTTTGATCCCAGGCCCACATACATAGTTAATATCCAATCGAATATGCCCATCGTACCACAGTAAACCTCGTGCACGTCCAGCATCCGATCACTGTTAGATTAACAAGCTTGTAGATCAATGACATATATGCATATCGCTTTGACCTCCGATGCCGAACGTTAACGGGTGATGGCCCACTGTACCTATGTTAAACTTCGCGCACCTTCAACAAATAATGACCGTCCGATGGCCTCTTCCCAAAACCAATGACGCTCAATGATATTGCTGGGCATCTTGGGTCGAACTATAACGTGCGATGGCGCATAATAAAAAGCGGTTTTGTAAAATCGTACAGGGACACGTGTCGAGTATTCTATGGAATCGCTCCTTATATGGAAATACTGCTTACTCCACATAGGTGGTGTGATGAAAATCGTAAACCACCTTTACTATTCATATGGTTATGGTTCTGCTCATCCACGCAGGGTTCCAATGCCTTTTAAAAGTATTATTATAATTAAATTGCTCTTTAATGATTTGCGTTATGTCATCACTAAGTGTTCCGCTACTCCATTAATTTGCGCCATCTCCCATCAACTCCCTCATCAGATACAGAGTATTATTCAATCCTTCCAATTACATAGGACATCATTCGACTTCATTACAAATATTATTCACATAGAGGTTCAGGGGATTCCATAATACACATATCCTGATGAATTCATTCTTCTCTGTGCATCGTAGGTATCCTCTGCCCATTAATTACACAGGTCATGTAAATTCCAGATTTACTCGAACATAATTCCACGGTTCTTTATCCATATACACAAATCTTGGCCAGATATTCAATTTTTCCTTCAATCTATTGCCTTGACTCTTCCTAGCAGCTCTCCCTTTTTGCCATCTCCTTTGCAAACTGTATTAAAACCCTAATTCCTCTGTTTCTTTTTCCTTCTTGTCGTTTCTTTGCCAATTCCTTTGCCATCAATCACAATATTTCCAACAATACCCCCCTTTGGCATTGATGGCAATACTCTTCCTCTGATGGCCTTACAGAAGCCCTTTGATGCTTTTCCTCCTCCTTTGACATCAATGGCAAAGATTTTGATCAAGATCCTTTAAACCCCCTGAGATCATGCTACATCTTTAAAGATAATATGACCAACAATTCATCCTTTTCATATGACCAATGCTTCACCTGAACCTGTGCATTCAGAGCACTTCACAACCAAATTAATCTTCTGTATTTAAGTAGACCTGGTCCTCTGCATGACAGAGACTATTCCCAGTTTCTGTCTGAGATATTCGAACGCTTCCCTGGGTAGAGGTTTGGTAAATATATCAGCAACTTGTTCTTTGGAGGAAACATACTCCAATTTCACCTTTTTTTCAAGCACTTGTTCACGTAAGAAGTGATATTTGATGGGAATGTGCTTGGTCTTGGAATGCATAACAGGATTTTTTGAGATACTGATGGCACTTGTATTATCACACATAATGGAGATAGGAGGTGAACATTTAATTTGAAAGTCTTGTAGGGTTTGCATCATCCAGAGAAGCTGAGTGCAACATGATGCTGTAGCCACATATTCTGCTTCTATTGTAGATAAGGCAATAGAGCTTTGCTTCTTGTTGAACCAAGATACTAACCGAGGCCCCATATAGAATGCACCACCACTAGTGCTTTTCTGATCATCAACACTTCCAGCCCAATCTGCATCAGTGTATGCATGAAGAGTAAGATCAACATTCTTTGGATACCATAGTCCAAAGTCTTGAGTTCCTTGTAGATATTTGAATATTATTTTCACAGCTTGAAGATGAGACTCTTTTGGATTAGCTTGGAATCGTCCAACAATCCCAACTGCATGCATGATGTCTGGTCTTGTCCCAGTGAGATAAAGTAGACTTCCTATCATAGATCTGTATTCTGGTTGATTCACCATGGGGGAATCATCATTAGAACTGAGATTACATCCGGTTATCATTGGTGTACTTACAAGTTTGCAATCTTCCATGCCATACTTCTTCAGGATTTGCTTGAGGTACTTTGCTTGTGATAAGAATATACCATCTGTTGCTTGTTGCACTTGCAGGCCAAGAAAAAATGTTAGTTCCCCAAGTAAAGACATTTCAAATTCTTGCTGCATATCAGAAGAAAATTTCTGACTCATAGACTCTTTATTACTTCCAAAAATGATATCATCAACATATACAACCACAATCAATAATTTGTCATTTTCAGTTTTTGTGTATAAGTTGCTATCAGCAGACCCTTTTGAAAATCTTTGTTGATGAAGATATTTGTCAAGATGATATTACCATGCCCTTGGAGCTTGTTTGAGACCATATACAGCTTTTTTAAGTCTACAAACAAGTTTTTCATCATTTCCAAAAATTAATCCTTTTGTTTGTTCTATATAAACTTCTTCTTCTAGATCACCATTGAGAAAAGCAGATTTAAAATCCATTTGATAAACTTTGAATTTTTGGAAGCTTGAAAAAGCAAGAAAAATTCTTATGGCTTCAAGTCTGGCTAGAGGAGCAAAGGTTTCTTCAAAGTCTATACCTTCTTGTTGAGCATACCCTTTGCACACAAGTCTAGCTTTATTTCTTATAACATCCCCATTCTCATTTAACTTGTTTTTGAATGTCCATTTAGTTCTAATAACATTTTTGTCATGAGGCCTTGGTACTAATTCCCAAGTGTGATTATTTTCAATTTGATCAAGCTCTTCATTCATGGCTTGGATCCAACATTCATCTTTGTTAGCTTGACTGACACTGTGAGGTTCAATAGTGGACAGAAATGCCAGATTGCTAGAAGATTCCACAAGATTCCTTCTTGTTTGTACACCTGATCCCTTTTCTCCCAAAATTTGAGATTCTGGATGATTCTTTTGAACATATCTAGATGGAGCCTTTTCAGACAAATCCTCTTCAGGTTCTTCACTGGGTTCACTGTTTGTATCATCACTATTTGATGTAGAAGGATATGCATCATCATCATATTCATCTGTTGTTTTCTTTTCTTCTTTTGGAGTTGCAAGAGACTCATCAATAACGACATCAATACATTCAACAATCTTCCGAAGTCTTTTATTGTAACACTTATATGCCCTACTCCTAGAAGAGTAACCAATAATATTCCTTCATCTGCTCTGGGTTCAAACTTGCCAATTTTTTCATCATCATTCTTGATAAAAAAATTTCTCCCAAAAATTCTAAAATGATTTATAGTGGGAGGATTACCATACCAGAGTTCATATGGAGTTTTATCACTATTTACATGAACATGTCCTTTGTTGATAATGTTTACTGCTTTATGTGCTGCTTCTCCCCAAAATGTGTCAGGTGTTCCAAAATCATCAAGCATAGCTCTAGCCATTTGTTGAAATGTTATTTTCATTCTTTCTGCAACGCCATTCTATTGTGGAGTGCCAGCTAAAGAGAACTGTCTTTTTATGCCATGTTGTTCACAAAATTCAAGGAATTCATTAGATGTATATTCTCCTCCTCGATCAGATCTGAGACACTTGATTTTTATATCTAATTCATTCTCAAATAGAGATTTGAAGATCTAAAACTTCTCGAATGCTTCATCTTTGTGTTTAAGCAGCCCATTACAACACATTCTAGAAAAATCATCAATGAATAAGATGTAGTATTCTTCACCACGTGGTCACTTTTTCCTCATAGGTCCACATATGTCAATATGAATGAGTTCAAGAGGCTTACTTGATGATCCTTTCTTGGCATTAAATTGTACCCTGGTTTGCTTGCTGAATTGGCAGGATTTGCAAATGATATTTTCAGGTAGGGTAATATTGGGAAGATCATGAACAACTTTAAGTCTACTTGATTTGTTAATTTGAGAGAAGCTCAGATGCCCCAACCTTCTATGCCATAGCCAATTTTCTGAAGATTTACTCAAATAACATTGTTCTTTGGGGTTCTTCAATATATATAGGTTGTTTGGAGTTCTTTTTCCTTTTATAATTGCTTTACCTGTATCAAGATCATGTACCACACATTATTTGGAACTAAAGACAACTTCAGTTCCTTGATCACACATTTGACTTACACTTAACAAGTTATGCTTTAATCCATCCACATACATGACTTCATTAGCTTTCACCTTTTCTTTTAGAAAAACAGACCCTTTTCCCTTAATGACCGCATGAGTGTCATTTCCAAATGTAACATTTTTTTCTTTTTCTAGAGCACTATATGCAAGAAGTTTGTCTTTATCACCTGTCATGTGTCTTGAGCATCCACTATCAATGTACCGTTTGTTTTCTTCATCTTCTGCAAATAACGTTATGCCACAATTTTCAACTTGTAATTCCTTCTTTTTCCATACTTTGGAATTTGAAGGAACATGTTCTTTTGGCTGAACTTTGCTTCTACATTCAGATTCTTCATGGCCAAAGTTATTGCAATAAGCACATTCAACTTCATTTTGAAGAGGAGAAAAATTGTTATAAGTATTCTTCTTTGTTTCAATATCAATCCTGTTCTTTCTTGCTTCTCTTGTCATGATCGTTTTATATGCAACACATTGAACAACTTTATGACCAAAATTATGACATGAGAAACATTATCCATTGAAGAAGAAATTTCTGTGATCATAAAATCTTCTATATGAATTTACTTGTTGATTGGTATTTCTTTGAAAGAAATTCTTGTTAGTGTTCTTTTAATTGAGATGTTCATGTGTTACCTGTGAAGATTTGTTATTCCCTTGCTGAGTGGCAGCATGCTGTAAACCAGCTATAACTGCTTTTAGATAATTTGATGCTGAAGCCTGAGAAGATTCTCCAATATATCCAAGACTTGTCTTTATAGGAGGAGAATGTTGTACCTTGATGATCTAATCTAAGGTTTCAGATCCTTTAGAAAATCTAAGATTCAGAGTCTTTACTTTCTCAAGTTCTTTTCTTAGACTCACTACTTCACACTCTAATTTCTCATTGTGTTTCTCCTTTTCTTCAAGCTGATTTTTCAGAGTTTCTATGGTTATTTTACTCTCTTCTAAGCAAATTTTGAGTTTATTGTTTTCATCAAGAAAATCACTGTCTTCTTGAGCATCCACAAAAGATTCCTTTTCTTCTCTACATTATTTTTCAAATGCCATAAGAAGTCTAAGATTTTGTTCATATTCTTCCTCACTATCAGATAACCCATCACTATCTTCATGAGTATAGTAACTCTGCCTAGTGCTAAAACGATTCTTACTTCTTCTTGCTACTTCCTTCCCCTTTTTATGTGTTTATTTATAAGGAAACTTAGCAGCATAATGACCAACTCTTCCACAATCAAAATATTTGAAAGGAAGCTTACCTCTGAACCGTCCTGTGCCAAGTTGAAGTTTCTTTACAAATTTTATCTGATCTTCTTCTGAGATATATCCTGATCCTTCTGGTTTTTGTACTTCCTTCCCTTTTGTAGAAGTTCTAAAGATTGCTTCTTTGACTTCAGATGGTCCTCCTCTTCTCATTTCATATGCAGTTAGTATGCCATGAAGTTGCACCACAGTGAGATTTTGAAGATCCTGCTTTTCTTCAAGAGCTGAAACTTTTGACTCAAATTTCGTCGTTAGTCATCTTAAGACTTTCTCAACCAAAGTAGATTCGGTTATTGTTTCTCCTAGATTTCTCATACGATTTACAATATCATCAAGATGTAAAAAGAAATTGGAAATTCTCTCTTCATTATCCATTTTTAGATTCTCATATTGAATTCTGAGAGTTTGGAGTTTAGCACTTTTTACCTTTGCATCACCTTCATAACTCATAATGATTTTGTCCCATATTGTCTTTGCTGTATTCAGCTGCATGACTTTGACAAATTCTAATTCAATTAGACTTCCCAATAGAGCATTGACCACCTTTGCATTTGTTTCATAATTCTTTCTTTCTGTCGGATTTTTTGGTACTGTAGCTAGATATTGATATCCTTGTTCAACAATTGTCCATACCTCTGCTCCCAGAGACTGAAGATAGGACCTCATCCTTGTTTTCTAGAAGATTAAATTGTTTCCGTTAAAGAGCGGAGGCCTAATAGATGTTGTTCCATCTTGATTTCTCATCTTGCTTGATCTTCCTTCTAGCGGCTAAGCGTTTTCAGAAGGACCCGCTCTGATACCAATTTTTGGGAGAAATACTGAGAGGGGGGGGTGAATCAGTATTTAGGGCTGAACTATTTTTATTTTCTTTCTCTTAAAACCTTAAGTTAGTACTGCATCCAACATGTATGTACAAATATCTTATTATGTATTTACTTTAGAGCATTGCATCAGATAAGCATTAAGCATGAACAGAACAAACCATCAAATATACACAACACATCACAACACATATTGGGAGAAATCCACCGCTATTGGGAGAAACACATCATTTAGGGTGGAAACCCAATTTGGGAGAAAACCACCGCTATCGTAATCTCAGTCTTCAATATTTATTATAGAGAAAACTTCTTACAATATATGCTGGTGCAGATTTATACCAGCACGCAGGTACCCACCTGCAGAAGGCTACAACCTTCTCTCATTTACCAGTTACCACTGGAAGGGAGCTACAACCCCCTCTCTGAAGACTTCGACCCTCAGCACTACTGCGGACCTTGTTTCATCAATTTTTATACTAGATTCACCAATTTCCATTCGACATACCTTGTCGGTTACAAGATTTATTTATCTTCTGTATACTCACACCAGTTCTTCATGATATCGTCCGTCATTCAAACCAGAGATTTATCATCATCAGATTATCTTCATGGGTGCATCGTGGTCTCAGATTTATCAATTAAGAATAGAGCTTCCTCATACAGATATTCTTTTTAGAAAATTTATTCACAACTCTTACAATGCACACTTCATTATTTATTTTTCCTCTCCTTATATAGTTTTTCCTTTATCAAAACCAGGAGTCAAAAACCATGAACCGCTAGTGGTATTACTTTTAGTTTTTCCCACGGGGCCTTTGATCTCTTTTTAATTTATTTATAAATTTTAAATAAATTGATAAATAATTATATTTACAACTTTTTGAATTCCCAAGCCTTATATCAAAAGTTTTAAACCCTTCGGACTTTATAGAAACATCCAACACTTCCAAATAAATTAATCTTGCGATAACCCTTTGATCTCGGGCCCACATACATAGTTAATAGCCAATCGAATACGCCCATCATACCACAGTAAACCTCGTGCACGTCCAGCATCCGATCAATGTTAGATTAACAAGCTTCTAGATCAATGGCGTATATGCATATCACTTCGACCTCCGATGCCGAACGTTAACGGGCGATGGCCCATCGTACCTATGTTAAACTTCGCACACCTTCAACAAATAATGATCGTCCAATGGCCTCTTCCCAAATCAACGACGCTCAATGATATCGTTGGGCGTCCTGGGTCGAACTATAACGCACGATGGCACACATAAAAAGCGGTTTTGTAAAATCGTACAGGGACGCGTGTTGAGTATTCTATGGAATCGCTCCTCATCCGAAAATACCACTTACTCCACATAGGTGGTGCGATGAAAACTGTAAACCACCTTTACTGTTCATATGGTTATGGTTCCGCTCATCCACGCAGGGTTCCAACGCCTTTTAAAAGTATTATTATAATTAAATTTAGCTTTAATGATTTGCGTTCTGTCATCACCAAGTGTTTCGCTACTCCGTTAATCTGTGCCATCTCCCATCAACTCCCTCATCAGATACAGAGTATTATTCAATACTTCCAATTACACAGGACATCATTTGACTTCATTACAAAGATTATTCACACAGAGGTTCAGGGGATTCCATAATACACATATCCTGATGAATTCATTCTTCTCTGTGCGCCGTAGGTATCCTTTGCCCATTAATTACACAGGTCATGTAAATTCAAGATTTACTCAAACATAATTCCATGGTTCTTTATCCATATACACAAATCTTGGCCAGATATTCAATTTGTCCTTCAATCTATTTCCTTGACTCTTCCTAGAAGCTCTCCCTTTTTTCCATCTCCTTTGCAAACTGTATTAAAACCCTAATTCCTCTGTTTCTTTTGCCTTCTTGTCATTTCTTTTCCAATTCCTTTGCCATCAATGACAATATTTCCAACATCCTCAACTAGCTCCACCACCTCGACCTCTTCCTTGGTATCCTCCTCTATCACTGCAATGTCCATTTTTTTCATGTCGGTGCTCTTCTACTTGCATTATATAAGAGTAAGCACCACGCTCCATCCTTAGTTCATAAGCCTGAGATTTATTCTCATCGTGTCCTACTGATTTACTGAATTTGCAATATAGATTCCTCATATTCTGTACATATTTCTATAAGAGGTAATAGTCTTCTGAATGATGTTGGCCTCTAGTATTAAATATTTACACCATAGGCTACATCCTACATTCAAGGGTTTCGGTGCCCCACCAGCCATGTAATCCATGAAGATAGGGAAATGTTCTTTAGAATGGCCCTCCGATCTTCACTTCATACATCATACTTCTTCTCTAACTTCTTTAATTTTCTTGATGTCTTGTATCTACAGGGTGATCTTCGCCAAATTAATTTGAATCTATTGCATGCATGAATTAGTATCTCCAATAGGTGAACCTCCCAACTTCATCACAATCTCTAGATATTTGGCTTGAATTTCTATGTTTTGTTGCATCAATGGAAATCTGATATGTGGTAGTAGCGCAACTATAAACCATTCTTTATTTTGTTGCAGAGCTATGTTGAAGCTTACCTAATCCAATAAAACCTTAAATATCTGATCAAACTACCAAACATACTCAACAGGTTTTTTTTTTTATCTCTTTCAAATCGGTGATGCACTGCGACTCAGACTTCAACTTCTTAAACTCTCTCATTGTTGTTGTTTTAATATCTACAAACATTCTATTATCATTATTTTAATAATTCATATACCATGTCAATTATTTATCTCATAACATCATAATGAGTTGTAATTTATGTATATTCTCATAATTTATCTTCTTCCATGCGCATACAGCTTCACATAAAAACCAAAATTGTTCTGGATCCTCTAATCTAGTTCCTTTGAAAATAGGTATCCTAATATCGTCAGCCATACTTCTTATTGGAGGGGGAGGGGCCATAGGAGGTGTAGGGGGAGGGGGAAAGATAAAAAACCCTATCTATTACTAGATTCTGGCTTTTGTGAAATCTCAGGCTCAAAGGGAGAACACTACGAAGTTACCTAGGGGTTATCAAGGTGGATTTATTCTCTTTCACTTTCATATCCACTCGAAATAGGACTATAATAAGTCTCTACAAAAGTATTTAGGTCTTATACATGAGATGTATTTATGGTATCTAATCTATATCTCTTTCCACTTCTCATTACTTTGATCTCTTACTCATGTTTATTCTCTCTTCTTTCAAACATAAGTAAACTAGAAATCTAATTGCAACCATAAAAATCCCTTTTTCACGGAAGCATATTAATCCAAAGTTTCAAAGATTTAAATACTTACCTCATGGTCCTTTGAAGAATCATCATTCCGCTCTATTATAGAAAAAAATTGATTCTACAACAAACTCAGTAATGAATCCTCCCAAGATGCTATCAATTGAGAAATTGACAACCCTTGAATTCCTATTTATAGTGCTCTTGAGTCATTGTATCAGTTCAGGATTCCACATCATAGGTTATCCACCCTTAAAAAAAATATTCCTTTTGGTCAACCTCGATATCCACTCGTATACATCAACACGAAAAGAAACAAATAACATATGGTATTGATCTATAAAAATGTACTTCTGTAGCCAAGATTCGAATGTTAGATGAGGGTTTCTATATTCTTGATCTGCAAATTCTCACAATTTTAGGTCTATCCAGTCTCAAATATCCTTCTTTGATGGGTACCACATCGACAAATTCCTCAAGAAGATCTTGGCCTTAGCAACATAACCACTTATTGGCTTGTTTTGGGCTGACCCAAGTTCAATCTATATTGCGCACAAAAAAAACCCTTGATCACTAGCCCTTTAGGCAACAACTTGCAAGAAGATCGTAGTCTCACCTGAAGTGATTATGGGAGGATGAAGAACCAAGGTTCTGTAGCCTTCAAGGACTAGGAGATGTGGTATTATTATGCAATATTATTCTTAGAATTTATAAATCACTCCATTGCATTATATTAATCACTTCGTTGCATTCTATTAATCACTAAAACATAGAATTTAAAACTATAAAACATCATTGTGCTCAAGTAAAATGCTACTATAATAACTACTACTCTACAACAGATAATAAGAAAATGTTAACATCAATCATACATGAACACAAAATGTTAATCAAGGTTGTAATTGATGTCAATATAACATTATTGGGATGGAAAATATACTTTTGATGTCATAACCTCATGTATCCTTGATCTTGATGAAGAAGCCTATAACCCAGATGATGTCCTTACCATTGATGTATACTACACTATTGAAGGACTATACATGAATGACCACAATTGATGATGTCATATGTGATGGCACTTGATGAAGGTCTTGATGACATGGTTGGAGACTACTTAATGACATGGGGGATGATTTGATGACATGAACAATGTTTGGAGACATGAGATTGAGGAATTGGAGATCACTTGATGACATATGATGATTAAAGACATAACAAGTGGAGACCTCACTTAATGACCTAATGACCTCATTTTGTCCCAAACACCTTATACATAAAAAAATTCAGAACATCCATCAAGAAAATCATTTTTTGTTGCCTTATAGGCGTCCTATCAACTTGGCTCATCCACCATATTAAAGAGGACTCTTTCCTCTTTCCAACGAGCCCTCATATGCCCCAAAACTCCCCGTGGTTAGGAATATATTGATTTTTAAAGTTGTGCAATAATTTTTTTTTTTTTGGAGCTGGCCTGTCCTAGCCTCTCAAGTCGGCCTGCCCTTACAGACATGTCTCTTCACTTATTTTGCAAAAAAAAACCACTATTAATAGAGGTTTGGACACATTCCTTAGGCATACTTCCGGTTCTATAAAGACACAACAAGTCTGTACTAGTTCACAACTCCTGAACTAAGGATCAAGTAGCATAAAAAGGAGCAAAATTAATCTTTATTGGGCTATACTTATCACTTGACACATGATTGTCTCTTGGACTAGAGTTGGATTGAAATTTTGACACAGAATTTGGATCTCCTGTGGTGGCTCATACCTCCTTGATATGAGTCAATATTCTGACAAATCAGAATAGTGGACAGACTTGCAAGAACAGTAAATTTTTTACGCTCGGATTTGTGGTGATAAGTACAGTCATTCACTTGCTGACCTGTGAAGGAATAAGGAATCTCGGAATTGTTGTTACAAGTTTGGATCAGCCTTGAAATAGAATTTACAACTGTCTTGAGAAAGCCTCTCAAATCCATTTGGAGCATATAACCTTAAAGCAGTTTTGACAAACTTGAACACCTTGTTGAAAGACAGTCTCCTGTAGCAGACTTGTGATTTAATCAGCCTTCTATACTTGATCTTGGAAGACATTATCTTGTACAAAATTCATATTTATGACCAGTCTAGTGATGTCATTTGGAGCAGTCTTGAGGATGATATTGAAGTGAAAGTGAAGATCTTTTGGAACTCAGTTGAAGCATAACTAAAGAATTGAATTCATCTAGCTAAAGCATACCTGAAGTTTTTTGAGGCATATTGGAGAAGACTTTGTAGGTTTATCTTGGAGATATCTTGCAAAATATTTATTGTCCAGTTGTAAGAGAAGACCCTAATTAGAGAAGTCTTGAAGACTATTTCGGAGGCTTTTGGAACCTTGTGGATCTTGGAGAGTACTTTGGAACTGACATTGAAGGTTATTGAAGTTACCTTGAAGAAGTCTCGAGGCACCTTATTGAAGACCTTGAGGCACCCTTGAAGGAAGCTTAGAAGAACATTTGAAACAATTGCAGTCTTGTGAAGAAATACCTTGCTAGGCAAGCATTGTGAAGACTCCCTTGAGAAGTTCTTGAAGACGCCCTTTAAGAGACATAGAGTAGGTGAAAAGTTTAGTGTAGTTCATTGTTTAGTGCAGTTCATTGAAGACACATTGAAGTCCTGTGGAGAACATTAAAGACCATGATGCATCGCTGATGTCATCATAAGGTGACTTGGAAATATTTGTTATGGGTGACATGAAGAGCTGTGGAGACACCTTCATGTGAAGACAAAGTGGTCATTGATGGAATTTGCATATTGGAGATCAATTGAGGGCAGCATTGGTGAAGATATTGTCACGACTCATTGAATAATATATTGGGAGCCGTGAAGAATCATCAAACATATCTTGACGAATTGAAGTTGAGGGTTGGAGCCCTAGAGGTTGGAGCCTCATAAGAAACAAGGTTTGGAGCCTTGGAAGATAAGGGTTGGAGCCCTAGAGGATAGGACTCCTCAAGAGACCAGGTTGGAGCCTATACTAGAGATAGGGTTGGAGCCCTAGAGGTTGGTGCCTCAAAGTGACAAGGTTGGTGCCTTGGAAAATAGGGTTGGGGCCGTAGAGGTTGGTGCCTCAAATTGACAAGGTTGGAGCCTTGGAAACACCAAGTCAGTCCTTGGCACAAAACAGGTTGGAGCCTGGAAGATCGAAGTCTTCATCCTAGGGTTGGAGCCCTATATCATTATTGTACTTTAATTATTATAAAGAATAAATTAATAATAGCATATATTCCATCATTATTTACTTTGTGTTCTAACTATAAGTGATATAAGTGGTAAAATTAACAATTGAAAAGAAATACTGATTCACCCCCATCTCAATATTTCCAAAAATTGGTATCAGAGCCAGTACCTTCACTCAAAGCCTAACATATTAAAGTTTTATCATTAGAACACAAATGGCAAAGCCAAGGAAGAAAGTCTCCAATCCTCCTAAAGATGTGTCTTCCTCAAACATTGAAATTGAAGTAAATCAACTTGCGAAGGCTCCATTATTCAATGGAAATTTTGATATATGGGTGGAAATAATGAGGAATTTCTTGAAGACTCAAGGAATTGAAGTTTGGAATCAGTGATTACTAATGACACGATGAACGAAGAATCCAAGGAGTACAATATAAGAGCAATGAAGGCAATTTTGAATGGGCTATCTGATTCTATGAAGGCCAATTTGGAAAATCTTTGACAACAAAAAGAATATGGCAAAAAAATTCATGATCCTCACTCAAAAGGAGCATTTACCATGACCTCTAGTCAAGAAGATGCTAGAAAGCAAGAAGGAAATCCAAAACCCATCAAGGAAGCTGAAGATAAGAGAGATGGAAACAAGGGTAAAGAAGACCTAGAAGATGAAGAGAACAAATAATACTTTGAAGAATATCTCCTGAATAAAATTATGGCTTCCATGGAAGATATTAATGTTTTGAAAAAGGAAAATGAAGAACTTAAGAAGAAAGCGCAAGATGGTAATCAAGACAAGACAAGGAAATAAGTTTACTTTGTCAAGCTTCAAGTACAAGAAAGAGATGAGGAGCTCACCAAACTCAAAAAGGAATTTCATCAAAACAGAAGAAAGCATCATGAATAAGTCATATCTATGACAAATCAATTGGATAAGGCAAAGAAAAGGGAAGAAAATTTGTCAATCCACCTTGAACAAAGACTTAAGAGTTTAAAAAATCTAGAAGCAGAGATTGGTCAACACAAGGAAGAGATCTCTTATCTTAGATCTCAACTAGAAGAATCAAGGAAACAAGCACAAGGAGCCGAGAAGGTGATGGAAAATTTTGCATTCATAGAAGGACAATTCAATGAAGAAGAAAAGGAGAGAAACACCATGATATTCCAACTGGAAGAAAAGGATGAAGAAATCTTGAAACTAAGATCAGACATCAATATTCTCAAGGCTGAAAGATGTGAAGCTACAAGAATAAAAGAAGAAATGGAGAGAAGTCTAGCAAAGGAGAATGAATAAGTCTTCATAATGAAATAAAATGTCATCTCCCTTAAAATCAAAGCATGTGAAGCAACAAGAATGATGGAAGAAATGAAGAAGCAACTAGTTATGAAAGATGAAGATTGTGAAAAGTTGAAAGGAGAAAATGTCTTTCTTAGAAACGAAGTTGAATTGCTGAATAAGAACTTGAAAAGCTCTGAAACCCTAGATGACATCCTAAGTCACCAAAGGTATCCCCTTGATAAATCAGGGCTTGGCTATGTAGGTGAATCCTCAAGCAAGAATGATAATGCTTTAAACAACAAAGATGTGAGGAATCTAGAGAGAAATGTTGATGCTCCCAGTTCCAGAAAAGGAAAGAGTCAAGATGACATTAGAAGAAACCCTACTCCAAGGAGATTTACAAATGATTTCAAGAATACAAAAGGAAATGAATATCATCAAATAATTCCAAGGAAAAAATACTTCAAAAGTACTTCAAGGAACTCTTCATCTCCCAGGTACCAGAGTATATTTCTTGGATATTGCTATTCTTGTACAAACTTTGGGCACATGGAAAATGATTGTAGGGTATATCACAAAGACATATATAATGGTCCTTTTCAATCTCCTAGAAGCAATTTTGCAAGAAGAAGTAATGATCTCTCATTCATGAAGAAATGGTGCTTTAATTTCCATAAGATTGGACATATGGCTCGTGATTGTAACTTGACTTCGGTCCCTCAAAAAGAAAAAATTATGTCAAATAAGCCAGAGAAGAAGGTTACAGAAGTATGGAGAAGGAAGCAAGTTGAATCCAGAAGTCTCTTGAACACATCAACCAACAAAACATGTTGTTGACTTGATGAATTCATCCTTGATATTCCAAGTATTTGATGGTGAAACCCTGCCAAAAGGAGACCATGCATATAGTTAGGGGGAGTTTTTGATTCTTGAATATTCTTGCAGAAAGTGATTCGTGAAGTGGGTCCTATGAAATCCTTCATGAGTCACACATGGACAATCATCCTTTGATATATCATCTCTCGAGAGAAACTCCATTGAATAAATGTAGCCACATCTATCATGGACCACGTTTCCAGAAGGAAGAGAACCATGACAGGGGGAGTAACATACCAATGAAGAATTACTATTGTTGAAGAAAAAAAGGCAGCTCGTCAAAGGGGAGTACTTGAGCACCCCATTTTCCATTGATGTCAAATGGGGAGGGAATATTGGAAGGGCAAGAATATTGCCATCAATGAAAAAGGGGGAGATTTTCGATCAAGATTGTCATTGATGTCAATATAGCATTATTGGGATGGAAAATATTCTTGTGATGTCATAAACTCATGTATCCTTTCTCTTGATGAAGAAGCCTATAAGCCGAATGATGTCTTTACCCTTGACGAATACTACACTATTGAAGGACTATACATGAATGATCACAATTGATGATGTCATACGTGATGGCACTTGATGAAGGTCTTGATGACATGGTTGGAGACTACTTAATGACATGGAGGATGATTTGATGACATGAACAACATTTGGAGACATGACATGAAGGACTTGGAGATCACTTGATGACATATGATGATTAAAGACATAACAAGTGGAGACCTCACTTAATGACCTAATGACCTCATTCTGTCCCAAACACCTTATACATAAAAAAATTAAGAACAGTCATCAAGAAAATCATTTTTTGTCACCTTAGGGGCATCCTATCAACTTGGATCTTTCACCACATTAAATAGGACTCTTTCTTCTTTACAACTAGCCCTCATATGCCCCAAAACTCCCTGTGGTTAGGAAGATATTGATTTTTAAAGTTGTGCAATAATTATTTTTTTTGGGAGCCGACCTGTCCTAGCCTCTCAAGTTGACCTACCCTTACAAACATGTCTCTTTGCTTATTTTGCAAAAAAAACCACTATTAATTGAGGTTTTGACTTCATTCCTTAGGCATTCTTTTGGTTATAGAAAGACAGAGAAAGTCTATATTAGTTCACAACTCCTGAACTCAGGATCGGGTAGCATAAAAAAGAGAAAAATTAATCTTGGTTGGATTGAATTTTTGGCACAGAATTTGGATCTCCTGTGGTGGCTCATACCTCCTTGATATGAGTCAATACTCTGACAAATCGGAATAGCGGATAGACCTACAGGAATAGTAAATTGTTTAGGCTCATATCTGTGGTGATAAGTACAGTCATTCACTTGCTAACCTGTGAAGGAATAAGGAAGCTTGGAATTTTTGTTACAAGTTTGGATCAGCCTTGAAATAGAATTTACAGTTGTCTTGAGAAAGCCTCTCAAATCCATTTGGAGCATACAACCTTGAAATAATTTTGACAAACTTGAACACCTTGTTGAAAGACAGTCTCCTGTAGCAGACTTGTGATTTAATCAGCCTTCTATACTTGATCTTGGAAAACATTCTCTTGCATAAAAGTCAGATTTATGACCAGTCTAGTGATGTCATTTGGAGCAGTCTTGAGGATAATATTGAAGTGAAAGTGAAGATATTTTGGAACTCAGTTGAAGCATAACTAAAGAATTGAAGTCATCTAGCTGAATCATACCTGAAGTTTTTTGAGCCATATTGGAGAAGACTTTGTATGTTTATCTTGGAGATATCTTGCAGAAGATTTATTGTCCAGTTGTTGGAGAAGACCATAATTAGAGAAGTCTTGAAGACTATTTCAGAGGCTTTTGGAACCTTGTGGATCTTGGAGAGTACTTTGGAAATGACATTGAAGGTTATTGACGTTACCTTGAAGAAGTCTTGACGCACCTTATTGAAGACCTTGAGGCACCCTTGAAGGAAGCTTGGAAGAGAATTTGAAATGATTGTAGTCTTGTGAGGAAATACCTTGTTAAGCAAGAATTGTGAAGACTCCCTTGAGAATTCCTTCAAGAAACCCTTGAAGAGACATAAAGCAGGTGAAAATTTTAGTGCAGTTCATTGAAGACACATTGAAGTCTTGTGGAGAACATTGAAGATCATGATGCATCGTTGATGTCATCATAATGTGACTTTGGAGATATTTGTTATGGGAGACATGAAGAGCTGTGAAGACACCTTCATGTGAAGACAAAGTGGTCATTGATGGACTTTGCATATTGGAGATCAATTGAGGGAAGTGTTGGTGAAGATATTGTCCTGACACATTGAAGAAGATATTGGGAGCCGTGAAGAATCATCAAACATATCTTGATGAATTGAAGTTGAGGGTTGGAGCCCTAGAGGTTGGAGCCTATTAAAAAACAATGTTTGGAGCCTTGGAAGATAAGGGTTGGAGCCCTATAGGATAGGAGTCCTCAAGAGACCAGGTTGGAGCCTATACTAGAGATAGCGTTGGAGCCCTAGAGGTTGGTGCCTCAAAGTGACAAGGTTGGTGCCTTGGAAAATAGGGTTGGGGCCCTAGAGGTTGGTGCCTCAAATTGACAAGGTTGGAGCCTTGGAAAGACCAAGTCGGTGCTTGGCACAAAATAGCTTGGAGCCTGGAAGATTGGAGTCTTTATCCTAGGGTTGGAGCCCTATATCATTATTGTACTTTACTTATTATAAAGAAAAAATTAATAATAGTGCATATTCCATCATTGTTTATTTTTTGTTCTAAATATAAGTGATCTAAATGGTAAAATTAACAATTGAAAAGAAATACTGATTCACCCCCCTCTTAGTATTTCCAACACCAAATTAATGTGGTTCACACCAGTGTAGGGCTACTTCCACAAGAACTATTGTTTAATATAACGAATCTTTGAAAAAAAACCAGTTCTTGACCCACACACTAACTTCAAGGCTATCGGCACACTCAACTGCAGAATCTTATCCAGGCCTCTACACACATAGCTGCAAAGCCACTACCAAATTATAGATCACAATAATAATTCACCCATCACTCTAATATAGATAAAAATTGATTATTCTCCTCTTATTATTTTACCTTATACATACTATTACATTGTAGGGTTACCTCATCAGAATACCATGGTCCAAATACCATGGAATTATTAAATAAAGTAACTATGTACCCAAAACAATTGATCCCTTAAAAATCGATGAACTTTTATAAAAATGAGGGGATTTGACCCATCCTGAAGTGCTTACGACACTATGCGGTATATTTAATTCGTCACAATGCACTCCACTGCACACTCCATTGTGTGCTCCACCCCATAAAATGTGGTGCTTTTGCTAAAATCTAGGCCAATTTGGGTTGTTCCCAAAAAGTTTCGTAGTTCAAGAGCTCATAATGAGACTTGAGCTTTGGGATTTCACGATGCATAGTGCTATCTTGGCTAGAGAGAAAGATAATGTAGTTCTCGGACTTAAGAGTTGGGCTTGAGCATTGAGGGAATTTTCTGGAATTTGGTTAAGTGGGGGATAAGTTAGATTGATGAGAATAGTGATATGAATTAACACACCTAAAAACACAACATAAATAATCTAGAATACATGAATGCATACTTCCCTTATTGCGAAACATGGCTAAATGACAAGAAAAACTCATCACCACAAAGCCTGCTCCTTGAAGCAAACCAAAACTGCACTTTGCATGATAAGAAACAATTCCCATGCTAGAATATGACACTTGATATATATGTAAATGTGAATGAAAATTTTGATATGCAAACTATGGTGAAAGTAACACATTCCAGAGAAAAGATAAAATGAAAGTGACAACCACAAACATGAAAGTGACACTAGTGAAAACAAAGGTTCGTGGGAGCAAGAGTTTGAAAAAAACTCACCGAAATGGAAATCCAAATGCTGCTAGAATGTGAGAAATTTTCTTTGTCAATGTGCATTGACTGTCGAGATGTATTGGACATCACACATGTACTATGTTTATTCGAGCTTGCATGAAAGAATATGCTCATGGACTTGTTGAAAATTGAGAATGTGTGAGAAAGTGACTTCGACACTTCCAATATAGGAAGGGATCTCAAAAGCATCAGTTGAAAATTAAGTGAATATGGAATGAACCATTTCATGATCCATAATAAGCTCCAAAATTCAGTATAGGAAAAATTTTGGAGGGTGTTGTCGCAGTGAAAACACTTGGCGACACACTAATATAACTCCAATTTCACTATTCAGGTTTCATCCTTAAGTGCAAGGAATAAGTACTTCAGGAAGTATTGGTTCACCATATAGATTAACCTATATTTTACACTTATCTTTGTTAAATATATATTCCCCTCTATCCATTAACCAACTTAAAACACATCAATATAGTACTAGTCGTGCCCTAACTACTTCGATAGGGGAGAAGGATAGTAAGTATATCAAGAATTTTAGCACATTCCCTGGTGTTTCTCCGCTACCAGTGAGCCTGAACAATACCTCAACAGACTCACCTCAAGATAACACAAGCATCACTTCGCTGCGATTGGGCCTGGAAAGTACCCCAAAAATTTTCGTGCTTCAGCTCTCTGCATAGGAAGCCTTTCTCTTATTTCACCATTTATTTATTTATTTATTATAGGATTGTGTATTGGCACTTATTCCTTTTACCGGGGTTGAAGAGGGATATCAAATTATTGAGAGCAGAAGAGGTTGTTCCTTGTTTATGGAATTTTAAAGACAACCAAATTTTTATGTTGTTTTTATAGTTTTTCTCCTTTCCCTTGTCTTCTCGGTTGAGTCGATAGGTCAAAACACCATTCAATACAAGTCTAAGTGCAGAATGAAGGTCCTAATAAAGATACAAGCTTCATAGTTTGACCAAAGGATTTCTATGTGGAGTGAATCATATTTTCTGTTCAAACATGATTGACTTTAAGACGTGTAAACATGAAATAGATAAGAGGAAATAGATAAGCCAATCATTGTTTGTTGTCATGATTTTCCTTTTCAATTTTTTCCATATTTCCTTTTAGGAAAATGGAGTACCTCCATGTGTAGTTTTATTAAACACATTAAATGAAAATACATGAAAAAGAAAGAATGTGAAACCAAAGCACAAAAAAAAAGATGTTAAACCAAACATGATGCATGCCAGAAGTAATAAAAGACAATAAATAATTGAATATTAAGTGTATAATGAGTGCAAGATGACATAAAGAGAGGGAAAACTAGATGCAACTAATCCTACTCCTAACCTAACATCTAGAAGGTCAAGGTCACATAGAATGAAATTTCCAGTGAAACCACGGTAGTTAGTCCCGACCTGCATCCAAAAAGATACAAATATTTAAAACAAATATCAACTAATGTGCAAGAGAAAATATGAGAGCTTAAATAATTTTCACAAAAAAAGGAAGGTCTTTCTTGTGGGAGGAAATATGTGTCACAACCACTACTTTCATCCAATTCACATTCTTACCTTTTCCATGGAAAGAATAATCAGAAAAGCCTCAAAAGCTTCTCGTGGATCAGTCTCCATATGAATGGAACTTCTTAGCAAGTGTGAGGAAATATTGCAACTTTTTATTTGCGACAGATCTTTCCAGGTAAGACAGTTCCAACCATTCAACGATTGGATCACAAAATTCATGATGATCTTCTTGAAAACCCTGAAATATTTGAAATTATGATTTTAAAATTAGAGGCGCAAGATTGATATGAGAATATTGGGAAGGGAAATGGATACGATCATATTCAACAATCATGTCGAGACAGTGAGGACCTGACACAACCATCAGCAAAGGATGAAGTGTCTCAACCGCTCGACAAAAAATTGAATAGTGAGATGTTGAATGATGAAGATCGAAGGATGTAAAAAAATTTCATTGGATATACTAGTGGGAGAATGATAAACTGAATGAGAATTATGAAGGACAAAATAATGATGAGATGAGCTAATTAAGGTGTCAAATTTCTAGTTTGTAATAAACAGATATAAATAATTTTCAACAATTCTATGAATGCTCTAAATAATAAAACCAACTTCCTCGCAAGCCAAATGTGACAAATATTTTTCTTCTAACTGGTGAAAAACTGTGCAAGCATATTAATTATCAAAAGAATTTAAAAGGGTTGTCAACACAATAAATACAAAATATCATTCAAGACATGGTGAATGGAGAAGAACTTGATTCGTGTGATAACTTGCACATTCATTATCACTCAAGAGGGTTTTCAGTGCGACAAAAGGAAAAATTTGCAATATAACATTCACAAGAAGACCTAGGAGCTCACTATGAAGAAATGAATTTGTTAAGTGTGATTCCTTCTACCAAATATAGTCCTTAGAAATATCAACTTCACAGTTCAATGAGTCTATGATAGATACACATTCTGAACCCGAGTTTAATGCGAGATATTTGCATGAAGATGAATGAGCTGGAAAATATTCTTGAGTTTGGTCAGAATTAAATTCTTGAAAATTTGAAACATCACACCTGAAATACCAAACATTTTTCAAAAATAAATTTTCATTGAGTGAAACCATGCAAAGAGAAGGATTGTGCAGGAGAAACTAGATCTTTCTTAGTTCGTGGGGCTTTCCAGAGTCGTGAGATCCTCAAATAACAATCAATAGAAGTTGAAGAGCCTTGAAACTGTGGTAGGTCTCAAAACTTTCCAAGATTATAAAATCATATATTGAAGGTTGTAATGGATCATGCATGGTTTGAGGATAACTTCTACCAATATTTTCAATAAGACCACTCCTCACCAAATGGAAACCACCTCTGTCACTAATTTTCTGAATTTTCAAACTTCAACAAATAGATTACTAAATTCAAAAGATTATTATGATTACAAATTCAAAGATGAATGAATCGGGGAAATTTCGTGAGCAAGGCGATTTGAAGAGTTGTCTTCATGAAAAACAAGATATGATGAGGGATGAGAAGAGTACCCAATGATTTCATTGTTTTCATTTTCATAATGGATGATCTCTCCACTTTATGCCAATTCAGAGGTTGAATCATTGGTTAAAGAATATGGAGTATCCACATTGTGAATATATTCCTCACAAACAATAGAGAACAAGGGATAGTGAGATGAAGAGAAAGTTCTCTTAAGCAATGTTCTTTGACCGAATCATATTCTATATATAATTTAAAATCTTCATGAGGAACCAAAAGGTCAGCTGATGTACTTGGGTATTCGTCATCACATACATAAACAACACATTAGGGGAATTTTGAGGTATAAAATGGGCCTCTTAAGGAAATTATAAACTAATAGTGGAAGTAATAAAATAAGATTAGATTACATCATCAAATTTTAGAGGGAAAAAACAAAAAACTACTTTTTCAACTCTTATTTTTAGCTTCCCTATGGGTTTACTCAAATTTCGAGTGGGAACACTTATTCGATGAAAATTATGATTCATAATCCAAGGACTGCCCATGTTTCATATTTGCGATGGACCTTGCTACAGGAAAAATGATAAATACATGAAAACAATGATTGCAATCATGTTTTTCATGTATTGCTCATTTTTCGTGTAGTAGGGTTCATCACAAGTATGAAACATCGGTACTTATTAGATGAGGAATAAAATTTTGCACCCAAAAATTACTCCCGTTCGAAATTTGAGTAAAAAATTAGGCAGCTAAGTTGAAAATACAAGTTGAAAAAATAGTTTTATTATTTTATTGTTTTTTAATATTTTTATTTTTTTACCCCAAAAATGGTGAATCATCCCGCATGGTTGACATAATCATCTTGAATCATATTGGTTCTTGTAATGTGTGTTTTGGTTGTAATTTTTTCTTAGGAGGCCCATTTTATACCTCAAAATCTCTTTAATGATCATCTTCATCAGAATGATTGTTGCCCAACAGTGCGGATTGATTGAAATAACTAATTTCATTTGATTCACTACCGAGATTAGTAGATTGGAAATCATCCAAGAATGGGAGTGCATCATATTCACATAGAGGATTTTGGAAGATAGAAGAAATATTGAAAGAATCTCCTCCTTCCTTCTCCCCTACCTGTATAATGTGAATCCCTTATATCTGATCATAATTTGAACCAACAACGCCAAAATCAAGAGAGTGTGGAAATCTAGTTGGTGGATTAGATTTCTCACACGGACCATGGTACAAATATTCACATCCTATACATGATAGGGGATAACAGAAATCCAAAACATATTTCAGACTAAAATTATGAACAATAACATCATATTGAAGAATGGAGGAGTTAGTCTTCACCGTAGGCTCTATGAGCCAATTTTAAATTTCCTCCATTGAATCTGAATGGTGAGAAACGAAAGAATAATTAGAATATGGATTAGGAATTCGATTTTCATATCTCCCAACTTTACAATCACCGCAAGGAGGCACTTGCATCAGGACTGGAAAAGGAGGAGGAGAAGAATGAAAAGGAATAATAGATTCCTCCTCTGAAATTAGAGGTGTCTCATGATTCACAAGAGTTGGATAGGTGAAAACTTGAAGAGGTTTAGATTCAAACTAGCTCAAAGAAATTCGAGCAAGATGTTCAAATTTTTTATATAGAAATACTGACCCATATCTTCTTCAGGGAACTCATAACATAAATGAAGGAATATATCAAAAAAATCATTAACTGGTTCATGAGGATCCATTATGGGTAAATTGATTCTTTTTTGAACATCTTAGTTATCATACTAATTGAAATATTAATGAATTTACTTAGTAAAATGAGGAAGAGAATGAATGAAAGCATATGGTAAGGTATGACACCAATTATTGACACAACCTTTGAGAGTGAGGATGAATATAAGACACATAATGTCTTCGTCATCAATTTGGACAGTTTTACAAAACCCAAGAAAATCATTTGTGTGTCTGGATAAAAATATACCACCATCGCTATTAAACTTGAACTGAGACAATGCATGAACAAGTTCCGTGGGGATTGAATGTTTTCTATGAGGAAGGTTAGAAAAACACCCATGGATTATGATTTGGGAAAGATCCATTTATGACATGATATTCAAAATAGACTCAATGGGCTCATCTTGTCATCTAATCCTCCTGCTAGTGCAATTTTTGATGGTGCTAGAAATACATCAACAAAGGGGTCTCTTGATGTGAAGTCCCAGTTAGACCTCAAACCATTTGCAGTAGGATCCCCATACAGAATATTAGACTAGTTTCCATGTATTCTTATAGATTTTCATTGCATGGTGAGTGTTCGATCATATCTATGTCAAATTCCTTCTACTATAGGGGGAAATGAAAAGGTGGGCCTCTAAGAGAGAGGTAATAATACCACACAAGAAGAGACACACACAAACAACAAGATTTGTCTAACATCCAATGGAATAGTTCAAAATGGATGTGATGGTATTTATAACCAATGAATTAGAAAGGTATATCTAATATCATGCAGAATATTCCACTAGGATGGGACAACAATAACATCCATTGCATCAATTTCTGAAGAAGAGAAGTACTAAAACAACTGAAGTAGTTCAAATATCTTAGCAGGTGAAAGAAAACATGAAATAAAAACATCCGTAGAATAGCCTTACAAACATTCATAATTCATGCATGATGAATTTTTTGACCTTGAAGGCTTCTGTTATCAATTTAAAGTTCCAAGGCACATGTATACAGTGAACATCACTACCTCCAATAGTGGATAATTGGAGTCGTGACTCCTTGCTCCACAAAAGAACTAGGTTATCTCTTTAATGTGTTGATGGTGGAGCCAAGGTGGACATTCCTTTTCTCATACAATTAGGGTGTATATATAACAAAGAGGTGATGATTCACCTTCCTTATGACTCTTTTAATACCCACGTGAATTTTTGACTTCCTATGAATTTTCAACTTGCATGACTCTTCATATTCTCAATGTTTCCACTAGAGTTCCACTTTAAAATACATTTCAAATGACAAATTGCATGGTCCATAATGATGGTATGACGTATGACAAATCATGACATGAAGTGACATGAAATTGCTGACATTGATTGCTTGATGATGTAGTAATGTCAAGCCAGTATTGTTGTTGTGTCTTGGGTGTCTTCTTTTCAGCTCCACATGGTTTGGTTATAGGGGATCTTCAATGATCTCATCTCTTGGGTAGTGATCATAGACTCGTGTCCATTTTATTTCTCTCAATAAATCATCTTGCATTCTCAGCAACAAAGGTGTCTCTCGACATGTTTTCCCCCTCCATCTCCTTATTTATCATCTTTCCATGACATGATAGAGTAATTGTTTCTAAAATTCACTCATGACGAGACAACATTAATCTGAAAACCCGTAGCCTAAGATGATGCATTTTGATCCATAAACCAAGCCCAAAGAAAGTGATATGTTGGGAAGGGAGGCTCAGTGACTATGTAGTTGTGTAGTTTAGGTAGGAAAGGGGAATATTTGATCCTTGAGATTGTGTAGTGTGCAATTCAGGCTGGTTTGAGGGACAAGGATGCATAGTTTCCAAAGACAATGGGAAAAGATGAAGGGATGGGAATTAGGAGAGCTTACTACATAGTTATAGGGGTCAAGGAAAGTCAGGCTAATTTTTATATTCATAGTTCAAGGGCTTATTAAATGAGCTTGAGGCTTGTGGTCACGAAGTGAAAATTTGAAGATGGGATGGGGGTCATGAGTGCGCAATTATTGAGGTTAAGGTCAAGGCTTGGTCACAGAAACTGCGCAGTGCAACAGTTCTCAGAGTCATGAACTTCACAATGCATACTGCAAAGTATTAAGGTCATAGATATAGGTCTGATACTATGCAATATGTAGCTTAGGGAGGTTGTATGAAGCTAGGTTGCCTGCTCAGGAATTTTTTTCTGAAAATGGATAAGTGTGGGATTGGTGAGATTAGTGTGAATGGTGATAAAAAATTGACTGGTATAAAACACTTAGAATAATTTGATGACTCAATAACATAGATAATCCATGACACATGAACAAATTATTTCTCTCCATGTGAAAGCTTTAGGCCAAGTTATGACAAGTTCGACACTAAGGATACACTTTGCGATCATCGTGACGACACTTATGTGACAATGCTTAAAAATTTGAGAATGAGTGAAAATAATACCTATATGGCTATAAAAACTCACTTAAAAAGATATGACCTCTCAAAACCACCAAAATAGGCCTACACATGTAATACACCAACCAAGTTTTTTCCAAAGGGAGAAAAATACCTCAAGAAAACACATGGAATGGCTTTCAATGTTTGCGATGACACATGACACTTTTGACATGATGATCTAGCAATGATAATTTTTCCTTCTGATATATGCTTTTTTTTTTATATCTACCTTCCAAAGCATTGTAAATATGATGGAGTATTCATGCAGTCTTAATCTTTGATCTTCTGTTGTAATCTAGTGTTTCTTCATTTCCTTGTCTAGTGATCATATTATTTCCTTAGCCGCCTAGGTGTCTTGTGGAATTTAATACTTATATATCTATTCCTTCATGATCTTGTGATATCATGATATAATTTTTTCATTTTCAATCCACTCGTGAGAAGACAACATTATTTTGATAAACTGCTGGTCTAAGATGGTACATGATGGTCCACTGATTGAGCCGGAACCGAGCGGTAGGCCAAGTGAGAGGGTTAGTGAATGCATAGTTGCATAGCTCAAGTAGTTAGGGTGGAGCTTAACCTTCGAGAATATGTAGTTTCTAGGCTCAATGAGTTTAGCTACGAGGTTTTTCATTGCTTGGGAAAAATACATAGTTCTGGGAGGCAAAGGAGGCTTAGGGATTGTGCAGTTGAGCAGTTTAGGAGATAATGACTAAGGCTTGAGGATTGAGACTGTATAATGCACATTTTTGGATTGGTTGGAGAGAAATATAGTGTAGTTTTTGGACTCAAGAGGTAGGCTTAATAATTGAGGGAATTTTCCAGAATTTTGCTAAGTGGGGGATTAATGACACTGATGAGAAAAATGATAGGAATTGAATATGATCACACACTTAGATGCTTGAAAACACAACATAAATCATCTAGAATACATGAATGCATACTTTACTTAGTGTGAAAAATTCTTGCATGAGAAGAACAACTCATCACCAAAAATCTTTCCCCTTGAAACAAACCAAAATTGCACTTTGCATGATAAGCAACAATTCCCATGCCACAAGATGAAACTTGCTATATAAAGATAAAATTGCGAATAAAAATTCTGATATGTGAACGACGATTAAATTGATACATGCTAGAGAAAATATAGCATGAAATTGAAACTAATTAGGTGAAATCAAGAAAAAGCGACAATCAAAAACATTAAAGTGACACTCGCAAAAAAAAATACATGCGGGAGCGAACACTTGCAAAACACTCACCGAAATTAAAATACAAGCGCTATTAGAATGTGAGAAAATTTCATTGTCAGTGCGCACTATATCTCGACATGAATTAGAAACTGCAAAAGCACACTGTTGATGGACTGTGCTATGCTTATTCAAGATTTCATGAAAGAATGTGATCATTGACTTGTTGCAAATTGAGCATGTGTGAGAAAGTGACTTCAACACTTCCAATCTAGGAAGGGAACTCAAAAGCATCAGCTGAAAAATAAGTTACTATGGAACAACCGATCACAAGATCCATAATATTCTCCAAAATTCAGTATAGCCAAAATTTTGGATTGTGTTTTTGCATCGACAACATTTGCATAAATATAAGACCTAAAGAGAGAAGTTGGATTTATTCTAGTGTGTCACCAACTGTTGTTGCTACGACAACGAACCTTCCAAATTTGTTCCTTAGTTGATTTTGGAGCCTATAGTAACTGTCATTTGAAGATATCTTGTGTCATATTATTTTTTTTCATGATTTTCTAAGTGTTAACCATCCTTGCAACCTTCCTAAGTGTCCCTTTTCCTCCTAGGTCAAAGTTTCTAAGTGTCATCTTCTTATCTTGGGAATTTATTGTGTTGTATTTCTATAGATAGGAAACACACTAGATTTCTTTGACTTAGGGATTAGCTTTGTTCACTTGAAATGCATATCACACAAAAGCAAGAATGTGAAATATTTTCTCCTAGAGAAAACAAATTTTCTAAAGTTAGTGTTTATAGAAGTGTTGATGTTGGAGATTGCACCCTCTTGAGAAACATCGCAATTCTTGCTCACAAGGGGAGAATGCTCCTTGTTAATAGTAAATTCGTCCTCTTTGTCCTCAACATCAGTGCACTCAGAAATTGCACTCTCTTATTTCTCATGCATGTGCCCTTATTTCTTTGCATGCTGAGTGAACTAGAAAATAGGGGCTTTCTCCACATAATGTAACTAACTCACTCATCAATCAATAAGGGGAAATCATGCATTAAATTTTTTTGGATGAGAATTATTTTATAAGTTTCCCAATTCATCATCCATTTTCACAATCATTGTTCACTATAGGTTAAGCGCATTTTCTCACCACAGGAAGTTTTCCTTCAATATTTGTCACAAGTGTGTGGATTCTTGGTAAGTTTTTCAACATGTAATTTTTTGTTTTATTTTGTTTTTTTAGTGGATAAGTTTCGTTTTCATCCATAATTCCTCTCACAAGTGTTGTATTACTATCACAAGTGGTGTTTCTAGTGACTCTTTGCATTCCATGACCTTTCATGTAACACCCCCTCCCACATTTACCCACTTTTACAAGCTCTTCAAGGTAAACATGAGCTGGGAATCACTACGATATGACCCAGCCTCTAAGTTCTAGTTATGGAAGTGGGGCTTATAAACCAAAATTAAATTTCCATTCCTTAGATACCAGAGATCACTTAGGAGCCTACCCGCAACCCTAGGTGATCAATTCATAAGTTAGAACTAATTTTCATTAGTTCTAATCCACAATTTCACCCATAACACTTCATTCATGTTGTTGGAAGGCTATAATCACACCCACAGGCCTATCTCCATGCAGCTATGACCAAAATTTCCTTTTTTAGTGCATGCAGTGTGATATTTGTGCCACTTTTTTCAGGCTAGCCTGTAAACCATTTCCCAAAACAACCTATAGATTTCGAAAATAATAACAATGATGATAGAAATTTTAAATTGTAAAAACTTGAACAAGATATTTACCTAGACATGGCTGGTACATGATAATTTTTTTTTGAAACATGTGATAAAGATAGAAGCTACTTGTCATGAATGCATCTAATAATAACTTTTGTACTTCATTTGAGAATCACCAAGAAGGCTCTATCCCCTTTCAAACTTGTTGCAACAATACATGTTATCCCATGCATTCATCAACCATTCATTAACTTATCAAATCTTGAACAAGAGCCATATCTAGATCACATCATAGAACCAAGCATATAAGAAACATATAGCAGATTAGAGAACATGATAAGTTAGCCATAAGATAAAATATAAACAATCCATGTGCCCATTAATCCCAATCAAGAAAATAGTTATATTATCATATGAAAAATCCAACCAAGTCAAGGACTTCAACGTACCACCCGATCATATATTAGGATGAACCAAATATATCTTTCAGTCAATCACCCTTGTGCCATATTACAAGCATGACTATGGGATATCATGGTAAAAACCAAGACATAGCCAAATAGTGATTCCATAGGTTAAACCACCTTGACCCTCAAGCTATCGTGATCTGACCTAAACCAGTCCCGAGATCACAAAACCAAAAAAAACTTGGATGCCTCAGAATTCATTCACCATCCCGGGGAAAATTTTCCTATATCCGCCCACTTATTGATGGATTCCTGAAGAAAATCATCTCCACCCCCAACCCTTGGTATTTTCCTGATACCACCTCAACCAGATCTAAAACCTTTTAACAATGCAAAGCTCAACGAAGAATGAATCCCATCATACCGTGGCTATATAGAACTGGAAATACAAGGTTGAAACCAATCCCAATACAGGAAAAACCCTTGCCAATGAAAAAAATGAGAAAAATAATTAAAATCATGTAGCATGCATTCATGTACTTGCAACGAAATTATAGATTCAACCTGTTACTTGCAATATGTTCTTGTTGTATATGTTGATCCAACTTTCCCCTTGTGCTACTTTTCTTTCCTTTTCTTGTCCTATTTCATTCCTTTTGTAGTCATTTTCTTTACTTTAATTTCTTTCTTTCTCTGAGTCTCTTTCTTTCTAAAACTAATCCAAGTCAATACTGACCAAATATGTGAATTGTTTCTCTTATACCTTTTTATCATTAATGTCTCCTTTTTCTTCATTATCACTCATTTTTCTCTTAATTTCTCTTACATGCATATTTGTTTCTATTCATATTTCTTTTATCCTATTTTTATTATTTCTCATAATTAAATTCCAAGTATTTCCTCTTTTCCATTTCCAATTTTGATAGCTGCTGATAAAAATAAAGGGATGCCCACTATAATTTTTACCAACATTAAGCTTGGAATATATGGCCATTGACCATGGTTTTACTTTTTCCTTTAATATACTTTATTAAATGAAACTTTGACATTGGGATGTTACAAACCGTCCATAGTGTTCTATGACAGTTATGACCAAAAAATCGCAGAGAACAAAACACATTTCACATGCAACTTTATAACACATCTTGTTACAATATTTAGAACAGTAACCACACACACACACACACACACACACACACACACACACACACACATATACCAAAATCTCATTTTCTTCAACCATCAAATAATGAAGGATGTAAAGCCTGTATCTGATCAACCATCTCCCATGTAGTTTCATCAGACACAGAGTTCTTCCACTTCACTCTAACCTATTGTTTGGTTCCAAAGCATGAGTTGTTTTTGATGCATAATGCACTGTGGCTCTGGCTAGAATTATCACTCAGGTTCCACTTGTAATACAGACCAATCAATCACATGATTATCATCCTGCACATATCTATTAAGAAATGAAATATGGAAAACATCATGGAATTTCATTGTTGGTGGTAGTGAAAGTTTGTAGTTCATTGTTCCAATCCTCTAAAGGATCATAAAAGGCCCAAAATACTATGGTTCCAACTTATCACATGATCCAATCCTTAAGGCTCTTCTCTTGGGCTTGATTTGCAAGCACACATGCTCCCTAACCTAAAACTCATTGAATGCTCTATGTTGATATGTAGAACTCTTTTTCCTATCCTATATTGCCTTCAAATTCCTTCTTATGACCTGCATCTCCTACTCTATCTTAGCCAACATATCTGGTCCAATCAGTACCCTATTCATTAGATCACTTTAGCTGATAGGAGTAATACAACTCCACCCATAGAGAAAATAAAATGGAATCATCCTCAAGTATCCTTGATACCCATTATTATATGAAAAATCCACTAATGGAAGATACTCCTCCCACTTCCTATGACAATGCATGTCATACATCATCAACATATCCTCAAGAATCCTATTGAACCTCTCTATCTGTCTATATACTTGTGGATGATGAGTTGCACTAAAACATAGCTATGTCCCCAAGCTTGCAAACAACTCCTTCAAAAACTTGGAAGTGAAATTGGAATCTTTCTTTGAGAGGATAATCTTGGGAACACCATGCAACTTCATTATCTCCCTTATGAAGATCTGAGCCAACTTAATAGGTGAATTAATAGACTTCATTGCAATGAAGTAAGCTACCTTGTTGAACCTATCAACCATAACCATGACAGAACCATTTTTCCTTGATGTCTTCAAAAAAAGTGTAATGAATTCTGTGGAAATGACCTCCCATTTCAATTATGGGATTAGGATAGGCTGCAAAAAAAAAAATGGTTTCCTACACTTAGCTTTCACCTGCTGACTGTCCAAACACATTATGAAAAACTCAAACACCTCTTTCTTTAAATTTGACCAATGATAAAACTTCTTAATGAATATCAAAATCTTTTGATATCCTGGGTGGCTTGAATATGGCTTGAAATGAAACTCCCTCAAGATAAGATTATTCAACTCAATGTTATCTGTCGCATAAACCTTATTCTTGAATCTGATGAAGCCATCTACAATGGTGTGACAATCCTCATTCCTATCACCTTCACCCTACTATTGTAATATCTACTTTGGCTATTGGTACTTCTCATCATGATACCGTGCATGCAATATATGCTCCTATAAATCTATCCCATATGAACTCAGAGATGAAATTTGATTCACACGCAATATCGTACTTAGATAATATGCAACTCAACTCTCCTTGCCTTTAATGTATTTGATTTCAAAGTCAAACTCATTAAGAGTATCCAACCATATATATTTCTTGGATTTCATGCTAGGTTGGTCAAAAAAGTACCTCAGTCCACTATGATCACTCATCTGATAAACTACATGGGAAGGAGATAATGTCTCCACATATTCAATGCATGAATGATAGATGTCAACTCAAGATCATGTATAACATCATTCTGATCGCGCTATTTCAAGTTTATTGACTCATAGAATACCACCTGTCCTTCCCACATCAATATTCCACAAAGCCCTTTCTTGCAAGCATGTGTACATACTATAAAATATTTGTCTGGATATGCAATATTTAGAACTGGAGCATATGTAAGAATATGCTTCAACTTCTCAAAATTAGTTGCACACTCCTTAGTCTATTCAAACTTTTTCCTTTTTCTTTGTAAGATGTAATAGGATAGGAAATCCTTGAGAAGCTCTTGATTAACCTCTTGTAATAAAATACTAGTCCCATGAATGAACTCACCTCATCGAACTTCATAAGATTTGGCCACTCCATGCTAAATTTAATATTTTTTGGATCCAATACTATCGTCTCCTTGTAAACAACATGTCCCAAGAAATGGATATCAGTTGAAAGAAGATACACTTGTTGAGCTTGGAATACAACTATTGCTCTCTCAATAATCTCAACACTGCTACTAGATGCTCTTAGTTCTCCTCCTCAATCTTGGAGTATATTAATATATCATCAATAAACACTATCACACAATTTTCCAAGTAAAGACACAACAAATGGTTCATCAAGAACATGAAAGTGGTTGGAGAATTATTAAGACCAAAAGGAACCACCAAAAACTCATAATGCCCATACCTCATATGGAATTTATTCTTGTAGATTTCTTATTATTTAATGCACACCTGATAATATCTTGATCTCAAAACAATCTTTGATTACATTGATGCTCCCTTTACCTAATCAAACAAAACATCAATCCATTACAATATATAATTATTATTCACAGTCAACTTGTTTAACAAATTGTAATCAATTCAAAATATGAGAGCATCATCCATTTCTTTATAAAAATTACTGGTGCACCCCAAGGCGATACACTTGGCCTTATGTATCCCTTATAAATAATTTTCTTATGCTACAACTTAAACTCCACCAACTTCACAATGCTCATCATGTAAGGTACTTTAGAAGATAGTGTTTCTCCTGGTACTAGCTCAATAGATAAATCCACTTCCCTATGAGGTAGTAACTCTATAATATATGTAGGAAACACATCCTTAAAATGTTTTATAATAGGATACCTCTTTAGGATTTCATCATCCTTCACATCCTTCCGTTTCTCACTAGAAATATGCATTGCAAACAATACACACCCCTTCTTGCAAATGCACTTAGCCTTCATAACTGTAACCATTCTTACTAATGTTGGATTCTTATTTCACTCCAAGACTCTCTTTTCTCCATCATCGCCCAGACACCCAATAGCCTTCTTATAAAAATTTACCTTGGTAATGTGAGTGAACAACCAATACATGCCCAAAATCATACTATATGATACCAAAGGAAGAAAATTTAGATATTCTGATGTATTCATATCATTTAGCTCAAATGCACAAACTATCACCCAATGATGAACTATTATTTTTATCCCTATAGTCAACTGCACCAAACAAGATTCTACATCCACTTATTTAATCAAATGACACCGGTCGACCGGGTCAGGACTAACATAAATATAATTAGATCGATGATTAATCAAAATGGAAACAAATTGATCACAAAGCTTACCTTCCATCTCAATAATGGATGCCTTGTGACTTGCGTGTCTGTTATCAAGTGATGCATAAATTTGAAGAAAGCTCTTCCTGACATTCCCAACTATCTTCTCCTCCTCATCACTATAGATCTAAGCTGTGTTACCCTGGTACACTGAAAAATCCTTCTTGTGATGGTATTTACCACAAATCCAACACTGTAATGGTTCCCTATCGTTACATTTATTCCGCGGCTCTCCAGGGTGAGAACCATGTCCTTTCTTAGCTGCATTAAAATTCTTATAAGGTGCCACATTTTATTTATTACCCGCATCTTAATAAATTCCTTGCTTATTAGGCCATTTTTATTTAGTCTTCTCATTCCCCTTCCAGTCACGCTTCAACTCAGGCTTGCACTTTGGCTGCTCATAAAAATGCTTCAATTTCCTGATGGATTCCTTGAATGACAAAGGCTCATCAAACTCAATCGAGTTTGTGAATGGTACTGGAAACCCACTGATGAACCTTTGAATATTTTCCTTCTCATCCTTGAGATAAGGCACATACCTCAATATCTATAGGAATTTACTTATGTACTAATCATTTGTCATAGAACCCATATTCATCTCATAGAACGCCTTAGCCTTGTCATCATAGAATCTTTCAAATAGGTACTTATTAATAAATATTCTCTCAAATAATCCCAAATTAACTCTATATATTTAATGCTTCTGACATTATTCACATCTTCCCACCAAATATGTTCTTTCCCTTTGAGACTGAAGGTATCTATTTTGGATTTTTTATTCTCTCAATATTCATGAAATATGAAGAAATTATTCATCCCAAGCAGCCATGCTATTGCATATTCTGAATTATGCATCTCTCCATCAAAAGTAGGAGGCTTGAATTTATTTAACTGCTTTATAAAGTACTCACTCCTCCTATGGTGTTCGTAGTAATGACGATGTTGTCTCCTGGAGAAGAACTTGAATAGAATCCATTCATACCAATCCTCCTATAAGTTGTGCCTAAGAATCTCCCACTCTTCGTTGTATGATCCCTATCCAACCTATGTCTCCTTTCAGACCTACTACCATCCACCCCATTAGTATTCTCCTCCTACTTATCTCCATGTATAATCCCCAGTTTTCCCTACTTCTATAACTCTGAAAGGATAGGTAGAATCACTAAATTAACCTTTTCCTATTTTTTCCGAGATCTTGCAAGTATTTCATGTGCCTCGATCAACCTGTTATTATCTACCTTGCAACTTCCAATATTTTCCCTTAAACTCCTCAGTGTATATGCTATATCGGGAGAATACTCTTCTCCTTTCTGCTCAAATGGCCTTTCCCATTCCATAGTGTTCACATCAGTCCTGTAATGGGATTCATGTGAATTGTACTTTACCATTCTTCTCTTCATCTATGATCTTCTATTTCCTTTAAACATACCATGTTAGATAAACCAAATAGAAACATAATCAAAATCAACCTCTATGTATTTTAGGGGAGGATATCTAATCTACAAAAAATAGTCTCGATTAGAATGATATAGATATATAGTGACATAAACATATCAACATCATCATCAAATATAACATAAAACTACAATAATAACAACATGCATGATAACCATAACCATCACAATGAACACATAACACTATGCATTCAGCCAATCTAGTCTAAGTGTTTGAACTTGGAAGCTCTGATACCACCCTGTGATGCTCCCTCCCACATTTACCCACTTCTACAAGCTCTCTAGGGTAAACTTGAGTTGAGTGTCACTATGATACAACCTCACTTCCAAGTTCTAGTTATGCAAGTGGGACCTACAAACTGGGAGTAAATTGTCATCCCTTAGAGACTACAAATCACTCGGGATCCTACCAAACCTAGGATGATAAATCCCTAATATGGAACTCTTTTTCACTAGGTTTACTCCCCAAATCCACCCATAAAACTTCATGCATGCATTTGGAAATATTTAACCACACCCATAGGCATGTCTCCATGTGGTTATGGCCCAAATTTCCATGTTTAGCTCATGTGGTCACGATACCTATGCCAATTTTTTAGGCTAACCTCTAGACCACTTGCCAAAACTGCTTATAACATTCAAGAATCATAACAATGATGATAAAAATGCTAAAAAATCAAAACTTGAGAAGGATTTTGACCTAGAAATGCATGATACATGATAAAAATTTCCTCAAAAATATGATAAACACAGAAGCTATAGACCATGAAACCATATATGATCATAAAATTGTGTACTACATCTAAGAATCATGAAGAAGGATCTATTCCCTCTCAAGCTAGATGCAACAACACTTGTTAGCCCATGCATTCATGAACCATTCATTAACTTATCAAATAATGAACAAGAGGCATAGCTAGAGAACATCATATAACCAAGCATATAACTAGAATAGAGAAGGTGTAAAATCATCCATAAGGTCACATCATAACTATTCCATGTGCCCATTAATCACAATAGAGCAAATAAATTTATTATCATATGCAAAATCCAACCAATTAATCAGCTTCCACGTACCACCCGACCATATATTGGGCTGAACCAAATCTCTCTTTTAGCCAACCACCCCCATGCCGTATTACAAGCATGAATGTGGGATCTCATGGGATAAACCAAGACATAACCAAAAAGGAACTCTAGAGGTTAAACCACCTCGACCCTCAAGATACTGTGATGTCACCTAAGCTAGTCCGAATCTCACAAAACCAAAAAAATATTGGATGCCTCAAAATTCATTCACCATATGTAGAGGAATTGTCCTATCTCCACCCACCTATCAAGGGCTTCCCAGAGAAAACCATATCCAACCCCAACCCTTGGGATTTTTCTGATACCACCTGAACTGGATCCAAACCTTCTAGAAATCCAAAGCTTAACCAATAATGAATCCCATGACACCAAGGCTATCCAAAAATGGCAAGGAAAACCTAAAATCAGTACCAGTATGGAAAAAACCCATGCCAATGAAGAAAATGAACAAAATAATAAAATGCATGTAGCATGCAATCGCAGCAAGGAAGTTACACATGTAACCTATTACATGTAATATATTCCTATTGTAGCTTCTGATCCAACTTTCTCCTTGCGCTCCTTTGGTTTCCTTGCTTGTGCTTTGTCCTTCCTTTTCTAGTCCTTTTCTTTCCTTTGATTGATTTCTTTCTCTCTCTGAAATTGATCCAAGCCAAAACTGACCAAATCTATGAATTGTTTCTCTAATTTTTTTTATCATTGGTGTCTCCTTTTTATATATTTTCCCTTTCATGCATATGTGTGTCTCTTCACCTTCATTTTCTCATATTTTTCTTATTTCTCACAACTAAATGCCAATTATTGCCTTCTTTCCTTTTCCAATGCATTTTACAATTTCCATAGTGATTAATAAACAACAAGTGATTCCTACTATAATTTTTACCCAACATTCAACATGGAATTGTGTCCCTCGATGTTGGTTTTAATTTTTCCTTTAATATAATTTATTACATGAAACTTTAATATGAGGTTGTTATATTTCACCTTCCGGTCATGATTGTGACAAGACTCATAAACACTTGTAGCCCTTCCCTTTCATGGTTAATGTGTTCTTACCTTGACGTTGGAATTCACTTAACATTTTTGAGCTTTCTTTTGGTCAGACTGCATTTTTGGAAAATAGATACCCTCTTTCCACCAATGTTGTGGCCAAAAATAAATAACTCTTCAATATGTGCACAACACACTTTCAAGAAAAAATTGACCATCCTTGTCCACTATCACTGTGCCCTGCACCCTCACTGAATCTCCTTGGTGCACTTTGCACTCTCAAGCAACAATGTGCCCCTCTTTGTTCTTTATAACTACACCTAGTTCCCAAGCAGTCTCTCTCTCTCTCCATGAGCACATAACAAAATCTTAAACAACAATTTGGACTCTCCACTCATTCTTTTCCCGATATGCACCCTCTTCCATTTCTTGGTGCAGTGCACAGTCAAAGTGGCTTGTGATAGGATTGGTCACCAGCTATCCCACATATTCCCTTAATCATTGTCTTTTGAATAGTTTGCATGTGATAATTATGGGATTTCTTGGAACTAATTATTGTTTTCCATGGGTGAATTTCCATTTGTAGGTACTATAGACACAAAATACATCAGTCTCCCATCATCTGTTGAGATAATTCCTCCTACCAACTTTCAAGCTACTTCAAAAGTAATTTCAGAAGGTAGTACTATGGAGGCAGTGGAAATTACTAAGGAAATTGTTGTTATTCTTTTAGAAACATAGTGCTTCATTGATAAATGTTTGAAGGTCACATGGAAGGAAATCAAAGACACTTTCATGCAAAATAAATTCCCAAAACACTTCAAATACAAGGAAGTGTACATAAATATCACGAAGTCTAGGATACACAGAGTTGCATGCAGATTCCCATTGATGGCTTGTGAAGAATCTAATGAATTGATCCTGTTGCACATCGATATAAATAATTTTGTACTTAGTAGTGAAAGTAGAAGTGATATTTCTACTTACCATCCACATGACATTCATTCTTATTACAATATAGTAATACCAGGGAGTATGTGAACACATAGTTTTACGTAATTTGGGAAAATATCAATACCAAGGAATTTATCAAATCCTACTACCAGTAGCCTGGAAAATTATGCTATAGAGAAAGTGTTGTTTACTAGATCAAATATTTGAGAAAGGTCTACTAGTATCTCATGGAAATGTGCTGCAGAGTACATGGATGAAAGAATTCATAGTACATTTATGATAATTGGCTTTACATGATCAACATGATTATCTCAAGTGGTAAAATTTTCAACTTCTCTTATATCCTCTCCCAAAAACTGCAGCTTCACATACAATATGCCAAAAAAACATTACAAGCCAAATAAGCAACATATTTATACATGTCCACTTGTCTACTATATGGTATCTGCACCCATTATGAGTTCACAAATTTACCATTTTATGAATAATGAAGGTGAATTTTAGAACTGTAAAATAGATAATGATTGTACATTAGATCAGGATTTAGATAGTGAAATTTATTTGAATAATATAGATGTAAATAAAGTAAAATTAGGTAGACCAACTAAGTTTAGTCAATCAGATATAGATAAATTAGAGAGAGTAGAAATTGATGAGATAATTGATGATGAATCTGATATATTAAATATCAAAGATAATTTCTTACCAAAAGGTTTAACTCCTTTAGAAGATTTATTTGACTCAAATGATGTTGCTAGAAAACCTAAAATGGAGCCACTTAGATATGATATAGAGGAATGTAACATTGGCACAAAGTTAAAACCCAAGATGATCAAACTTTCCAAAGCCTTACCTCAACAAGAAAATTAAAAATATATTTCTCTTTTTAAGAAATTTCAAGATGTTCTTTCTTGGAGTTATGAGGACGTAAAATCCTATGATACCAACATAATTCAGCATAAAATCCCTATAAAAGAAGACAAAAAGCCTTTTAAACAAAATTTAGGGAGGATCAACCCTGTTTTGATGCCCTTGATTGAAAAAGAGTTAAAATGAATGTACGATGGATAGATAATTACACCAATCAAATATTCTAATTGGATTTCTAATTTAGTTTCAACCGGAAAAGAGACAAGAGAGATTAGATTACGTGTTCATTTTAAGAATCTAAATAAAGTATCCTTAAAAGATAATTATCATTTACCAAAAATTGATCACATTTTACAAAGGGTAGTTGGATCTTCTAGGATTTCACTTTTAGATGGATTTTTAGGATACAACCAAATTTTAGTCCAACTAGAGGATCAAGACAAACAACTTTTACTACTCCTTGGGGCACTTTTATTTATGTAAAAATGCCTTTTGGTTTAATGAATGCAGGGGCTACCTTTCAAAGAGCTATGGATATAGCCTTTGCAAAGGAAATTCATGAATTTTTAGTGATTTACTTAGATGACATAATTGTGTTTTCTAAGACTGATTATGAACACGTGGATCGTCTTAGAAGTTTTTTTATTAAATGCAAAAAATTTGGCATCTCTTTAAAACCTAAGAAAACCTTATTTGGATTAGAATAAATCAAGTTAATAGGACACATAATATCTAAGGAAGGAATTAGAATAGACCTTGACAGAATAGAAGCAATTTTTAACATCAGTCCTCCAAGAAACATAAAAGAGTTACAAGCCTTTCTAGGAAAAATTAACTTTTTAAGAAGATTCATTTGCAATTTAGCTGAGATAATTAGAGAATTAAACAACATCCTTAAAAAAAATCATTTATTAAATGGACTATTGAGGTCAAACAATCATTTTAATCCATCAAGCATGCATTAACCAAAACCCCAGTCCTTATAAGTCTTGAATTTAAAAAGGATTTTGATCATTTTTTCATTTGCTTCAAAACACGCCATTGATGCAGTTTTATTGCAGAAAAATGACCAGGGTTATGAGCAGGCCATATATTTATTTAGCAGAACAATAAGAGATTCCACTTTTAAATACAATATCATGGAAAATCAAGCCCTAGATTTGGTAAAGGCCATTAAAGATTTCAGAGTGTACATTCTCTATTCTCACACCATTGCCTATGTCCCAAATGCAGTAGTAAAACACATTCTAATTTAGGATGTTCTGGATGGTAGAAGAGGTAACTAGATTGCCACAATTTTAGAATATGACATAGAGATAAAACCTACAAAACTGATAAAAGGTCAAGGTTTAGTCAAACTCATGGCTGAATAAAATTTTCATTCCCTAGACATAAATTTTATTGCCCAAGTAGATGATCAGGAAGAGATGGCAACTCTAGAGATCAGTGAAGCCCTTTTAGACTCATCATGGTATGCAAATATCATATTTGTATTACTAAACTTACAAGCTCCTCTTGGATTATCAAGAACAAAAGCTAGATTTTTAAAGCTTAAGGCAGTAAGATTTTGTATATCAGACAATGTAATTTTTTGGAAAGATCATAGTGGGATTTTATTAAATTGTTTGCTAAAAGAAGAATCTAACAAGATATTACAAGAATTTCATGCAGGTGATTGTGGAGGACATCTCTACTGGAAGATTACTACATGAAAAATCCTGAGAGCTGGTTTTTACTAGCCTACTTTGTTTGCAAATGTTAAAAGGTATGTGACCTCCTGTCATAAGTGTTAAATATTTGAGGGTAAGAAAAAGTTGTTACCCCTGCCCTTAAATCCCATTTCAACTGAAATGCCCTTTCAACAATGGGGTCTTCACTTCATTGGAGAAATTCACCCCCCATCATCAACCCAACATAAGTGGATTCTGACAACCACTGACTATTTTACCAATTGGATTGAAGCCATACCATCGAGGGAAGCCATAGATACTATCATTATCTCCTTTTTCGAAAGAAGCATACTTTCAAGATTTAGATGTCCCCAAAATATTATTACTTACAATGCATCTACATTCAAATCTAAAAATATGATTAAATTTGGCCATAAATATCACATCACCCTAGGCCATTCTACCACATATTACCCACAAGATAATGGTCTAGCTGAATCTTTAAATAAGATCCTTGTAAACATGATCAAAAAGTTACTTGAAGATAAAAAAAAAACTTGGAATAAGAAGTTAGTCAACACCTTAAGGGCAGATAGAATTACAACTAAAAAATATATTGGTACATCTCCTTACCATCTTGTCTATCGAATGCATGTTGTTTTTCCCTCTTCCTTAGGAGTACCGGTAATGAAGATTATCCAAGAATTACAAGTTGAGCCAAATGATATACAAAGAATGATAAATCAAACCATTCACTTGCAGCAAACAAGAGAAGTGGTTTACATTGAGTCTCAAGTTATCCAAGATAAGATAAAGAAATTTTTTGACAAAAAGAGTAAAGAAGATGATTTCTACATTAGAGACAAAGTGTTAAAATGGGATTCAAGAAGAGAAGACAAAGGTAAACATGGAAAATTTGATTTTCTATGGAAAGGAAATTATTTTATTTATGGTTACAGAGGTAATAATGCTTTATTTCCAAAAGAAATGGATGGATCAGATATACTAGATGGACCAGTAAATAGCAGAATGCTGAACCACTACTAATCCTCAGAGATAAAAAATAGTTATTTCTATTTACTTTGACCATTGTACATATTCATTGCAGATTTTAGATTGGACTGGATGGTTTCCTGACAAATTTGAAGCCTGGAGAGAAGGCGCTAAGCTTTTAGAGTTAAAATATCATAAGTATGAATAAAGGAAAAAATCAGAAGACACTTACACGGTCATCACAGTCAAAATTAAAAGGCTACTAGTCATAAAGTTCTTGACATTTCACGAGGAAATGCCATCCCCATGTGGAGCCACTGTTAGGGTCCCATAATAATAGGGTTCATAATTTTTTAATTGACTTTGATAGTATTGTAAATACATACATACCTTGCTTTTTGCAAGTTTTTTTTCCATATTTGAAAATAGTAATACAAAAAAAAATTGAAAAGAGGGTAAAAGTCCTAAAAGAAAGATCAAAGGACTTAGAAAAGAGTATCAGAGGATAAAGATAATCAGAGTTAAAAAGAGTATAAGATAATGAAGATAATATTTCAAAACAGATTTGAAATATCTATGCCAGCAAAGAGGACACCAAGGCAACCAACTACACCTAATCCATAAACGATTTTCTATTTTATTTGGATAAATAGGATAGCTTGTTGATTTTTTAAGAAGCTGTCACTATTTTGTTGTAAAAGATATTTTATTTTTCCTTAGATAATTCCTAGAAGCATTCTAGGATATTTTGTAAACAATTTTGTATAAATACTTCACTCTTTGAAGTAATAGTGTGGAATAAATTGCTGAAGATTTCTATAGTTGTTTTTATTGTACTTGAAGATTTTTTGTTGCAAGTTCGAGTAGCAGACTAGATGAAATCATCTAGCATCATATTTCAGGATTCATGTGATGAGCCATTGAAGTTAATTACTTTCTACTCGTCATTTTGTATCTTCTCATGTTTTCATGCATCCATTATGTATTCTAAATTTGAATGATAAAAAAGGAGCATTATTTCAGGATTTGTTAAAAGCACCATGTCTTTAATGTTTATCATTTCTATGTTTTCTATTGATTTCCAGAGTAGGAAATCTTTAATTTCTCCCTCTTTCGAATGACGTCTGACTAATCCTTCCTTATCCGGATCAAATAATCCTTCATTTCTCTTTGTCCCGATCAAACCACTTCACAAAAAAAACCTTCCAAGATCTTCAAAGACTTATCTATCTTGCCCTGAAAACATTTGACTTTTTCACCTTGATCCTAGTTCTGTCTGCTTGACTTTTGACTGCTTAGCCCAATGGACAAACATATTCCCACTATCCATCTCATTAAGTGATTTTTCCCACCAAACCAAACCAAATCAAAACCAAGTTGCACAATCATAACTATTCTAATATCTTATAATTAAAACAAAGTTAAATCTTAAAGAGAGAGCCCTCTCTGAACCCTAGGAAGGCTAGATCCTAGAGTTTAAAATTTGGTCTGTGGTTATCTCTAGTGTTCTTAGACATTAAATCAAAATCTCACAACTTGATAATTATTAGAGTGATAACATATAGGCGACCATACTGGGGAACTAACCAATCCTCAGTCTTACTAGCGACCATACTAGGGAACTAACCAATCCTCATTCTTAAAATAGGTCTTAAGGAAATTGTTATTTTTATCTTTTTTCCTTTAAGAATGTTTTATAAGTTGTGAGTATCATTTTATAAAAAAACTATAATTTTGGCTTTGAGAAAAATTTACTATACCAAGTCTAACCCGGATCCTAAACCTGCTATCATAGTAGACAATCCAGACAGAATTGGAAAAAAGAATAAACCAGTAGAATTTTTAGGTGCTAAATTTTCCTTAGATAGAGCCAATTCATTACCAAAAGAGTTAGTAAGTTTACAAGAAATAAAGTTTGACCTGAAATTTGAAAATTATTTATTCAGAAGTAAATCAGAATCTGATTTAAAAACTGTTGTTATAGACCTCGTTTTCATTTCATTTCTTGAGAAAAAACAGGAAAATATTACAGTTGATTCTAAATTAAAAACAGTTAAAGCTCAGGATAAACTTGAAGAGAAAAATGCTACTATTCTTAAAGAAATTGACGAAGCTATTAAATTAGCTCAATTATTAGTATACACATATAAGCCTTCTATTTCTCATTTATATACCACTACATCATCTATAATTTCCACTACCATCCAATCTATACATCCATTTATCCCTATACAGCCCTTACAACCTAGAATATTATTTCCATCATCCGCTACATCAACCATATCCACCAGTTTATCTTCTGCAAATTTAAATTCATAATTCTCATTTCCTACTAGTTCCTTATATATCCCATTTTCATTTCTTAGCACCTCCACTTCATCCTTTAGTTCATCCACCACGTTTTCTAGTTCACTATCGTCTATTTCAGTTTCATCAGTTTCTTTTTCAACTATATCAGCTAGTACTACTTGTTCAACCTCAAGCACTTCTAATCTACCCCCAAGCCAAGCAACAATTCAAGCTATGGATGCTATTTATTCTCCCCTAGTTCTTCCAGCACAACTACATGATAGCCCTTAGGATTACCAAATTAAGATTCCACAATTTGATGCTACTACTCAGTACACTACCCAAAATCACATAAATAAAATGACATATTACTTTGAGCTTCATGAAATAGATGATTCTGATGTACAAATGAGACTCTTTACACAAACATTAACAGGGGAAGTTAAAAATGGTTTAAAAGTATTCATCCTCGTAGTATAACTAATTTATCAGTCTTTCATAGAGTATTTTTGAATAAATGGGAAAAGAAGAAAAATCCTCTCCAAATACTATCTAAATTTGAAGCCATAAGAAGAGCTCCTAATGAATCAGTCTAAGACTGCTACAATAGATAAAACAGTGTTTACAACTCAATCTCGGCCAATCTAAAACCCATTCCTGATTCTGTCCTACTCAAATTACCTGATGTATTTGACACAAACATGGATTATTAGCTGAGGGAAAGAAATGTTGAAACAATAGAAAAAATGCAAACAAATGATTTTAGTGTAGAAGTAAATATCTTAGCTAGAACAGCTAGATTAAGGAATGAGAGAAGAGTAACCATTAAAGAAGAAACATCTAGTTCAGATGGAAAAAGAGAACAGTTAGCTAAAAATTTAGAGAGAATGATGGATAGATTAGACAACATAGAAATAAGACCTCAATGGGATAATCAACAACAAATCATAAATCATAATTTTAGGAAAAATATAAATTCAGGAAAATTAAAAGAATCAGCTCTAGATCAAACAATAAGACCCCCATTTCAGGAGAAATATGCTGAAAGTTCTCAAAACAATGTAGATGATAAAGATACCATAAATCTAATGGGTATAAATGAGGATAACACTATCTTTCTTACTCAGGAAGACCAAGAGTCATTTGAAATGCAACAACTTCAATTAGATTAAAGTGAATCATTTGACTACAAACAAGGCTAGGATTTCTCTATAAACGAAGTACACAAGCAATATAACCTTGGAAGTAAGAAAAGCTCTGAACCTTGTACTAAGAAATCTGCACAAACTGAAAATAAGAAAACAGTAGAAGCCCCAACAACAAAATTTCTGCAAATTCTCCATAGGGAAAATAGGAAAAACTCTAATTCATCCCAAAAAATTTCCAACCCCAAAATTTCACCAAGTTCTAAGATAGTTGACATAACAGATGAAGCTGATCAAAAAACAAAATATTCACAAAAATCTGTTGTTTTTAAAACAACTAATTCTGCTAAAACAACAAACTTAGAGTCCAAAACATCCATTGTTGATCCAAAATCAGCAGAGCGAAAAGCTGCCACTGCAAAAACAACTTCTGAGAATTCAAAATTAGAAAAAACATCTACTGCTTCTCAAACCACCCCTGAAAATAAAAATAGTAGCAGTAAGAAACAAGAGACTCAAACAGAAAATGAAAACATAACTGTATAAAAACAAAATAAAACCATTCAAACTACAGTTACTAAGGAAGAGTTAATTCAAATAAGTAAATCACAACCTTCATTCAATATACAAACTGCAATTGTAAAATTTAAAATACCAATTCCTTTGACAGAATTGGTAAAACATGATTTGTATAAAACAAAAGTCACTAAAACATTAAACATGAATGATGGAGAAGACTCTATAAACTTAAATGATGATCAACCATAGTTTATTTTTTTCCCTGATGTGAATGGAAAGCATCAAGATGGAGAAGTTCCTTCATTTTACATCAGTTTCACTGTACATGACCAAATTTTACACAATGCAATGTTAGATTCAGGAGCTTCACACAATCTAATGCCCAAATCAATAATGGAAACCATGAATTTAAACATTACAAGGCCTTACAAAGATTTATTTCATTTGATTCAAGCAAAGTAAAATGCCTAGGTTTAATTAAATATTTGTGTGTAACATTAGTTCAATATCTTGGTAAGAGTATACTCATGGACATTGTAGTAGCTGATATTCCACCCAAATATGGAATGTTATTATCTCGCTCATGGGGAGAAAAATTACATGGATCTCTACAATTGGACATGTCATATGCTACTATATCAGTTTTAGGTTAACCAAAGAAACTCTATAGGGAAACATTAATGAAATATATGGTAAGTAGTTCAACAAGATCAATAAATTACCCAATTTATGTTACACCTACTGATCTAGATTCTTTCATCTTATGTAACTTTGAAGATAATAATGAAATCAAAACTGAACTAAAGGACCAAAATAAAACACAAAACAATGACAATATCTTTCATGAATCTTTATGGAATTTAGATTTGATGGCTAAGTAAACAAACTAGGAGCAGGAGCAAGAGTTTGGATAGTTAATATTGAAAAGAATCATGCAAAAGGCCATGCTTTTAGATTGAATTTTAAATGTACCAAAAATATGGCTGAGTATGAAGCCCTCATTTTAGGACTGCAGATTATCAAAAACCTAGGAGACAAAAGAATAGAAATAATGGGAGACTCAGAGTTGATTGTAAAACAAATTGATGGTGAATATTCTATTTACAATCCTAGACTAGGCTGATATAGAGAGACTATACTAGATTTGATTGATGATTTGTTGGAATGTAATTTTTCTGAAATCCTAAGAAAGCAAAATTTAAAAGCACACTCAGCAAATTTTGCTAGTACTTGTAATTTACCTTTTCAGCCCAATCGTAAATATACTGCAGAAGTAAAACACAGACCAATAATTCTAGATAGCCTCATATATTGGCATATTTTCTTACAAGACCAACAAATTTACCATTTTATGAATAATGAAGGTAAATTTCAGAACTGTAAAATAGATAATGATTGTACATTAGATCAGGATTTAGATAATGAAATTGATTTGAATAATATATATGAAAATAAAGTAAAGTTTGGTATACCAACTAAGTTTAGTCAATCAGATATAGATAAATTAGAGAGAGTAGAAATTGATGAGATAATTGATGATGAATCTGATATATTAAATCTCAAAGATAATTTCTTACCAAAAGGTTCAAATCGTTTAGAAGATTTACTTGACTCAAATGATGTTGCTAGAAAACCCAAAATGGAGCCACTCAGATCTGATATTGAGTAATGTAACATTGGCATAGAGTTAAAACCCAAGATTATCAAACTTTCCAAAGCCTTACCTCAACAAGAAAAAGAAAAATATATTTCTTTTTTTAAGGAATTTCAAGTTGTTTTTGCTTGGAGTTATGAGGACCTAAAATCCTATGATACCAACATAATTCAGCATAAAATCCCTATAAAAGAATACCAAAAGCATTTTAAACAAAATTTAAGGAGGATCAACCCTGTTTTGATGCCCTTGACTGAAAAAGAGGTAAAAATAATGTATGATGCACAGATAATTGCACCAGTCAGATATTCCGATTGGGTTTTTAATTTAGTTCCAACCAGAAAAAAGACAGGAGAGATTAGATTATGTGTTGATTTTAGCAATCTAAATAAAGTATCCTTAAAAGATAATTATCCTTTACCAAAAATGCATCACATTTTACAAAGGGTAGTTGGATATTCTAGGATTTTCAGGATACAACCAAATTTTAGTCCAACCAGAGGATCAAGCCAAAACAGTTTTTACTACTCCTTGGGGAACTTTTATGTATGTAAAAATTCCTTTTGGTTTGATGAATGCAGGGGCTACCTTTCAAAGAGCTATGGATATAGCCTATGCAAAGGAAATTGATGAATTTTTAGTGATTTACTTAGATGACATAACTGTATTTTCTAAGACTGATTATGAACACTTGGATCATCTTAGACAAGTCTGTATTAAATGCAAAAAGTTTGGCATCTCTTTAAATCCTAAGAAAACCTTATTTGGATTAGAATAAGGAAAGGTACTAGGACACATAATATCTAAGGAAGGAATTAGAATAGAAACTTCCAGAATCGAAGCAATTCTTAACATTAGTCCTCCAAAAAACATAAAAGAGTTACAAGCCTTTCTAGGAAAAATTAACTTTTTAAGAAGATTCATTTCCAATTTAGCTGAGATAATTAGAGACTTAAACAACATTCTTAAAAAATATTCAGTTATTAAATGGACTATTGAGGCCAAACAATCATTTAAATCCATCAAATATGCCTTAACCAAAACCCCAGTCCTTAAAAGTCTTGACTTTAAAAATGATTTCATCATTTTTTCATTTTCTTTAGAACACACTATTGTTACAGTTTTATTGCAGAAAAATGACCAGGTTTATGAGAAACCGATATCTTTCTTTAGTAGAACACTAAGAGATGCCACTTTGAAATACAATATCATGGAAAAGCAAGTCATGTCTTTTGTAAAGGCCATTAAATATTTCAGAGTGTACATTCTCTATTCTCACATCATTGCCTACGTCCCAAATGTAGTAGTAAAAGAATTCTAACTGAGGATGGTCCTGATGGTAGAAGAGGTAAGTGGATTGCCACAATTTTAGAATATGACATAGAGATAAAACCCACAAAAATGATAAAAGGTTAAGGTTTACCCAAACTCATGGGTGAATCAAATTGTCATGCCCTAGACATAAATTTTATTGCCCAAGTAGATGATCAGGAAGAGATGGCGACTCCAGAGATTAGTAAATCCTTTTTAGACTAAACATAGTATTCAGATATCATATTTGTATTACTAAACTTGCAAGCTCCTCCTGGATTATCAAGAACGAAAGCTAGATTTTTAAAGCTTAAGGAAATAAGATTTTGTATATTAAACAATGTACTTTTTTGGAAATATCATAGTGGGATTTTATTAAATTGTTTTTTAAAATAATAAGCTAAAAAATTATTACAATAATTTCATGCAAGTGACTGTGGAGAACATCTCTACTAGAAGACTACTCCAGAAAAAATCCTGAGAGCTGGTTTTTACTAGCCTACTTTGTTTGTAGATGTTAAAAGGTATGTGACCTCCTGTCACAAGTGTCAAATATTTGAGAGTAAGAAAAATCTGTTACCCCTGCCCTTAAAGCCCATTTCAACTGAAATTCCATTTCAACAATGGGGTCTTGACTTCATTGGAGAAATTCACCCCCCATCATCAGCCCAACATAAGTGGATTCTGACAGCCACTGACTATTTTACCAAGTGGATTGAAGGCATACCCTCTAGGCAAGCCATAGATACTCTCATTATCTCCTTTTAGAAAGAAACATAGTTTCAAGATTTGGATGTCCCCAAAATATTATCACTGACAATGCATCTACATTCAAATATAAAAATATGATTTAATTTTTCCATAAATATCACATCACCTTAGGCCATTTTACTGCATATTACCCATAAGGTAATGGTCTAGCTGAATCTTCAAATAAGAGCCTTGTAAAAATCATCAAAAAGTTACTTGAAGATAATAAAAAGACTTGAAACAAGAATTTAGTCAATGCCTTATGGGCAGATAGAATTAAAACTAAAAAATATATTAGTACATCTCCTTACCATCTTGTTTATGGAATGGATGTTATTTTTCCATCTTCCTTAAGAGTACCAGTAATGAAGATTATCCAAGAATTACAAGTTGAGCCAAATGATATACAAAGAAGGATAAATCAAACCATTCACTTGCAACAAATAAGAGAAGAGGTTTACATTAAGTCTCAAGTTATCTAGGATAAGCTAAAGAAATTTTTTGACAAAAAGAGTAAAGAAGATGATTTCTACATTGGAGACAAAGCGTTAAAATGGGATTGAAGAAGAGAAGAGAAAGGTAAACATGAAAAATTTGATTTTATATAGAAAGGACCTTATGTTATTTATGGTTACAGAGGTAATAATGCTTTCTTTCTGAAAGAAATGGATGGATCAGATATACTAGATGGACCAGTAAATGGAAGAATGTGGAAGCACTACTACTCCTCAGAGATAAAAAATAGTTAGTTCTATTTAATTTGACCATTGTACATATTCATTGCAGATTTTATATTGGATTGGATGTTTTCCTGACAAATTTGAAGCCTGGAGAGAAGGCCCTAAGATTTGGTAGATGAAATATCATAAGTATGAATAACGACAAAAATCAGAACACACTTACAGGGTCATCACAGTCAAAATTCAAAGGCTACTAGTCATAAAGTTCTTGACATTTCACAAGGAAATGCCATCACCATGTGGAGCCACTATTAGGGTCCTATAATAATAGGGTTCATAATTTTTTAATTGACTTTGATAGCCTAGTAAATATGTACATACCTTGCTTTCTGCAAGTTGTTTTCTCATATTTGAAAATAATAATTAAAAAAAAAATGAAAAGAAGGTAAAATTCGTAAAACAAAGATCAAAGGACTTAGAAAAGAGTATCAGAGTATAAAGAGAATCAGAGTTAAAAAGAGTATAAGATAATGAAGATAATATTTCAAAACAGATTTGAAATATCTATGCCAGCAAAGAGGACACCAAGGCAGCCAGTTGCATCTAATCCAAAAACAATTTTCTATTTTATTTTGATAAATAGGACAACTTGTTGATTTGTTAAGCAATTGTCACTATTTTGTTGTAAAAGATATTTTATTTTTCCTTAGATAATTCCTAGAAGCATTCTATGATATTTTGTAAACAATTTTATATAAATACTTCACTCTTTGAAGTAATAGTCTGGAGTAAATTGCTGAAGATTTCTATAGTCATTTTTGTTGTACTTGAAGGTTTTTTGTTACAAGTTCGAGTAGTAGACTGGATCAAATCATCTAGCATCATATTTCAGGATTCATGTGATGAGCCATTTAAGTTAAGTACTTTATACTTTTCATTGTTTATTTTCTCACGTTTTCATGCATCCATTATGTATTCTAAATTTGAATGATAAAACAAGAGTATTATTTCAAGATTTTTTAAAAGCACCCTGTCTTTACTGTTTATCATTTCTATGTTTTCTGCTGATTTTCAGAGTAGCGAACCATTAATTGCTCCCTCTTTCGAATGACCTCTGACTAATCCTTCCTTATCCGGATCAAAGAATTCTTCATTGCTCTTTATCCCGATCAAATCACTTCACCAAAACAACCTTCCAAGATCTTGAAAGTCTTATCTATATTTCCCTGAAAACATTTGACTTTTTGACCTTGATCCTAGTTATGTCTACTTGACTTTTGACTCCTTAGCCCAATTGACAAATAAATTTCCCACTATCCATCTCATTAAGCGATTTTTCCCACCAAACCAAACCAAATCAAAACGAAATTGTACAATCATAACTAGCCTAATATCTTATAATTAAAACAAAGTTAAATCTTAAAGAGAGAGCCCTCTCTGAACCCTAGGAAGGCTAGATCCTAGAGTTTAAAAGTTGGTCTGTGGTTACCTCTAGTGTTATTAGACTTTAAATCAAATTCTCACAACTTGAAAATTATTAGAGTGGTAACGTGTTGGTGGAATCCAACACTGTCAACACAGCCTTGGAGGTGTGAGCCTCTCTAATTAGTTGTTGTTACTCATCTACATAACTTATCCAACATGTAGAGTAAGCCATCCTCAAGATGGTAGTCAACTATGTTTTCACCCTCGTGCATGTTAGGGTCCTATAATAATAGGATTCATAATTTTTGAATTGACATTGATTAGTCTTGTAATATGTACATATGTTTCTTTTTGCAAATTATTTTCCATATTAGAAAAAAATAAAAAAATATAAAGAGGGTACAACTCCTAAAAGAAAGATGAAAGGACTTGAAAGAAAAAGATCAAAAAAAGAATAGAAAATGGACCCCAAACAAAAAGAGATAAAAATAAAACATGAAAATAATGCAAATCCAAATGCCACTACTATTACTTTTACTATAAAATAAATGATTATGTGTAGCTTGTTACAATGCCATAATCCATGATAAGTCAAATAGCTTAATTTTGACTTCTTGATGTTTTAAATTTCATGTTATTATATAGAGAATAAAGATTTAGCCAAACAGTTTAATCTTGGTAGATCGGTTGTTAGGAAGAGAATAAATAAGGAGCTCAACAGCTTAATCTGAGCTCATGGAAGATATAAGGATAGAATTAGTGAGTTTGCTATTTTTAAATAAAAATGAAGAAGGGTTTGCAAGCTCAAATGCACCCAGGTAAATGAAGAGAAAATGTTAGGGTAGCATAAGGGTAGGCAAAAGCAGTTTTTACAATCATGGACAAGAAAAAAATTGGTCAATTCGGCCACTAACTCCCTTCAAAAAATTCATTCCCTTGTAAAAATACTTAATCCCCCCATTTTTATTATTTCACCTTCATTTTCCTTTTTCCCATCATCTTTCATCTTCCTCTGCAAAAATCCCCTTTTTCCTAAGTATAAAACTCATTTTACTTAAGGAAAATAAATCACTTTAACTAATTTTCCTTTTACCTAAAAAACCAAAAAAAATACTATATCCTAACTCTAAAAACATTAGGAAGGGACCCACAAAAATGAAATTCGTTCCTATATCATGTTTTATACTAATATTAGTATATTTTCCTCATCGCGCTTCATTATTACTAAACATTAACTATATATACTAAATCATGTATTTTAACCTTATCTCCTACTATAAAAAATTCCATTTATTATTATATCCCAACCCCATATTATAGTTCTAAACTATGGTTCTTTTTCACCCACGTGACATATTATTTCCGCTCCCATAGGTTAAAACTATCCCTATATATAAATACCCCACCTATAGTAACATTACACTTATATTCATTGCATTTGTTAATAAAACCTTAACCTGCCTATCATATCATGCCTAAAATATATATTAAAACCTTATTTTTTAATATGTTTTACACTCCCGCCGTGTACATTTCCTAGGCCCCATGCCTTTCAACCCCAGAACTTCATCACTTGATCTCACTCATTCACTTAATTCCACCATATCTAACGGTATAGATCTAACATCGCAGATTTCATTGCGCGATTGTTAAACAAATAAAAACTTGCAATAAAAGTTGTTTCAACACTTTCTCTCTCCTCCACGGGCCTTTATTCTATTGGATCTGAATGATCCAATCAAACCCACTTACCACCTTTCGACCGTGCAAAAATCACTCTACAGTAATTCCTTCCCCCGTGCCCAAACCGTATAGATTTGAAATGGCAGGCAGTAAATGCATTCACTGTTTAAACGAATTATTTATAAAAACAACTAAATGCATTCATTTCAAGCCTTCTTTTACAGTTTATGCTCGTAAGACCTTCCAAGCCTGAGAAAAATACATTGCTGCCTCTATTTTACCTCAAAAAAAATAGAATTCATCAGAATCCACTGCTACAACACTGCAAGAACCACTAGACTATGTATAAAGGCTAAAGGAAGCTATTGAAAGATTTTCAACCCCAAAGAACCCTTTATCACAGAAAATTTCTGAATTTCACAGGTATTCCTTAGAAAAAGAGACTCATTCCTTAATCTGAAAGAATTATTCTCTTAGTTGAAGCCTTTAAAAGCCTGCATGCCTAAAAAATATCCCATTTTCTTCATTAATTCTTCAGATATACAAACCCTAAGCACTTTCCACAAATTTTGAAACGTTAACCTATTTTAGAGAAAATTTGGAGTGAGTTAGGCCATCTGCAGACTTGAAAAGGCCTCTGAAACATGCAAATCCTTTTCTACGGTACTCAGAAGCCTTTTTTGCACAAAATTTGATGTTTTAGGATTGTTTCATCTCATAAATTTAACTGTAAACCCTTGATATCATTTTCTGAGGCTATAAAGTTCAGGAAATTGGATTTTTTATACAGAAATGACAGTCTTGAGTCAGAGTGATCAGAATTATACCTTTTGCAGTCAAATATAGAACCTCTATTATATTTAAAGCCCTTATGTAAACTGTTTAATTTTATAGAGGTGTTTCACTAGCCTAAAAACATATTTTTAAAGGTCAAGAGTGTTCAAAATTGATAAATCAAATCTAACAATGGCATCCAAAAGAAATATTGTGATAAACCCTCTATAACCTCCTATTGTAGATGTAGAACATACTCCTTTTGCAGATGTAGATTTTAAAATTACAGATTCTGTGACAGAGTTTAACCTCCTTGAGCTCCACTACTGGAGCCAAGAGAAATCCTTGGACCAAGTAGATGATGTGTTTATTTGGGAATCAAGATTACCTAAGTATGTTGTTCCTCACACCCATCAATTCCCAGAATCTATTAGATTATGCCAGTATTATTATTCTCCAGATCAGAGAGCCATTATGAACTCTAAAAAGGAAGTATTGTTTACCATTACAACTGAATATATTATCCAGATGCTTCAATTACAACCTTAGCCTAATGAAGTTCCTTTATCAATTGAAGCCATCATTAAGTTCTATTTGGATTTGGATTTTCCCAAGAGATTTAAATGTTTTCAGACCTTCATGCCATCATATGTGGAAATTCCTAAGCTCAATCCTCCTTATTCCTATTCTAAATTCTCAGAAATAACCAGACACATTATTTCCATGGTATATTTTATCCTTGGATATTTCACTAATGAACATGATGATGGATCAATATTTCATTTCCTGTCCATCTTTGTAACTTTCCAGCCCCCTGCAGTTATCTTCAATTTTTCCTAGTATATTGCTGATAGCATCCATGAACAACTAGTCAAACTGCCTACTGAAGGTGTCTTTAGGTATACTTAATTTATTTTCCACATGTTCCTTTATTTTCAGTTAGAAAAGTTTCAAATGACTCTTCAAAAGATAGATGTGGAAGGAAATCTTCAATCTATTGTATTATGGACTTCCTTGATTAGGAAGGAGTCAGATGAGTTTACATATGCAGAGTTTATAGATTCTTTTATCCGTCCATTGGTTAATATGCTAAACAAAAATGTTCAACCTAGGATCAGTAATGAAATTAAGAAATTTTTGAAACTTTCTGAGCAGAGTAGAATAGGTGATTGGTATTTATACCAAAATCACAATAAAATCAAGGTTTATGGGTCAAATATGATTCCCTATAAATTTCCAAAATACCTCCCTTTGAGGTTGCTTTATCTAGAGTATATAAGACAGATTTTGAACTGAGATGCTATAAATTTCTCAGCTACAAAGAATAAAACCTAGTTTAAATTGAAGAATCAAGTTGGTCCATTCATATGTAATAATAGAGAAGCAGATCTAGAGGCAAAAAAGCAGTTATAGGAGTACAAATTCAGCACTAGTTTTCTTTTGTATTATGATCCCTTTGGTACGATCAGAAAAATGAGAGTTAAATGTAAATTAACTCCATACATTCATGAAAATAAGCCTAATATTGAGAAATTCTCAAACCAAACAAAACGGTTAGAGAATACACTGGTAGAAGCTGATAAGCAAAATGATACTAGTTACATTTTGCAGACTCCAGCTCAGGAAGACAGAAGTATGAAGAGAAACAGGGAAGAAGGGTCTTACACAGCTGATACCACTACAGAAACCAAATTTAAACTCATATAGAACAATAAGCCTAATATTATTCCTGCAAGCAAAGAAAAAGAGATTGTTGAGGTTATTGACACAGAGATTCCAGAGAAAGATATTGTACCTCCTACAATAATTGAAAATGTACAACAACCAACTACTTCTAATACACATCTGATCCAAAAGAATCATAGTATATAAGTATCATCATCAAAGTAGGCAAAAGAAAAGGATATGGACATCAAGGAAAGGTACACGGAGATTAAAGCTAAAAATGAATAAATAAAGAATGAAATATACTCTAAGTACTTAAAGCAGAGCCCTAACATACAAAATAGGCCACTTTCAACCTTTTATTACAAGAACAAGAAAATTTTGATGACAATGCTTCAACCCACAGTACCAACTCCAAAAACATTAGCTGATTATAAAAAGGTTGATTTTGAAGTGCAAGTCTAGGATATTCATCCTTTGGACTAGATTGAATTCCATAAACAAGCAGAAGAGATGCTATATTCCACTATGACTACTAAAGAAATGAGTGCCCAAAATTTTCAAAATACCTTAATAAATGTAAGAAATCAAATCAAACTGGAGGAAGCTTCATCATATCCCAAGGATATCAGAATAAAATCATTGGAGGAATTAGTGATTGAGGTAAGGTATGATCCTCAAAACATAAAATTTGGAGAGGAATTGATTAAAAAGAAGAATGTTGATATTGTTGCCCTTAAGAAACAGTTGAAACTGCCTCCCACAGAGCATCCTCAGGCCAAAGAGATTTTGTATGAGTCTAATAAAAAGGATGAAATGATGAGTCTTATTTTGCAGCTTACAGCCCAGATTAAAGAGATGGAGATTGAGATGGAAAAATTTGTCCAAGAAAAAGAAGACACCAAAGAACATGAAGTCCCTACTACTATAATTCCTGTAGTGACAATAGCAATGCCATCTACTCTGGCAGAAAAACTAGCTCTAGATGTTCCATTAGCTACAACAATCCCAGTAACTTCTTCGACAACTTCTTCCACTGAGTCTTCAACAACAACACCTCAACAATCATATGGGGCTAGAAAATTGGTAAAAGCAATGCAAGACATGTCCATTCAAACCAATGAAATAAACAAGTTAAAAGAACAGATTTAAAATATGGAAGATGCCAAAAATCTTGCATAAATTAATGCCAAGACTGAAGAGCAAAAGGCCAAAAGGTTGAATTAAAAACTAAAGAAATTGAAAACATAATTGACTTTGAAAGAACCTATGGCACATATTAAAAACCAATTATGGTCCAACATCATTGAATCAGTCAATGATACTTGGCCATCAATACAGGTAATTTATGAGCAGAAATATTTAATGAAGGTAGCAAAAGAAACAATAAAAAAGACAAAGGAGGAGCTAGGTAAAAAAACTGAAGAAGCCATGGAAATTATCAAATTTCTCAATTCCAAGAATAAACAAGAATTGGATGAAATTGGAATTACAAACATAATAGAGACCATACTTGAGGTAAGAAAGGTAATATCCAAGAAGAACTTGATGAATCAATTAGAGGAAAAATGCCAAAACATGGAAGTGGAAATTACAAGATTCATGATAAAATTTGATATTTTAAGGAAAAAAAGCCTTCCTAATCCACTGGTAATCAATGAAAAATTGACGAAATGGGAGGATTATGACAAAAAATGAGAGAATTTTCTAAAGATCAGGTAAACAAATCAGATTGGTAGGGAATCACAACAGGGAAAGTTTTGCATATGAATCTTGAAAATCGGTTTTACTTGTAGCATGTAGTAAAACACCTTTTTGTTAACAAACCAACATTTTCCAAGTACACTAAACTTGATGAAAACTTCAGAAGGTTAATGAAGATAAAATTTCCAGAAGATGAGTTATGGGAGAAGTTAACATATTTACTATAATATCAAATTACAATGAGGACAGAACATGAAAGATAAAAATAGATTTTGTTGTTTTTTTACATTAGTAGTAAACAATTTTGGCAGTCAAAGTGTATCAGTTAAAAGTGTATCAAATGAAAGATTGAATATCAAAATAGATTGAAGATAAAACTGCCAGCGTGAGGGACACCTCAGTTGTGCAGTTGCAGCCAAAATCCAAACAACAAGCTATTTTATTTCAATAAATAGGACAACTAGCAAGTAGTTAGGCATTTTTCACTATCTTCTTGCATGAACATGTTTTATTTTCCAAGAAAAATTCCTATGTTTATTCTAGGATATTTTGAACTAGTTTTTGTATAAATACTTCATAATTTGAAGTATTAGGTGTGGATTAATTACTGAACATTTTTGTACTGTAATATTTTTAACCTAAGGGTTTCTTGTATCAAGTTCAAGTCATCAAACTGAATCACAGGAAATAAAGAATCATATTACAAGATTCATGTGTTGGGCCACTACAGTGAAGTATCTCACTCGCCATTTTTTCAATTTTCTTATGTTTTCCATCCATTCATGAATGTGTTATAAATTTTAATGATAACCAGGAATTGTTATTTCAGAATTTGTTAAAAGCACTATGTTTTTCACTGATTATCATTTTAATGTTTTCTACTGATATCCAGAGTAGGGAACCCCTACTTTATCCCTGGTTTTGATTGACCTCTGCCTTTTCACTCATTATCTGGATTTAAGAACCCTTAATTGTTCTTTATCCCAATCAAAACCATTTCACCATCAACCTTTCAAGACCTAAAGTGACTCTTCTATCTTTCCCTGTGAACATTTACCTTTAAACCTTGATCCTGATCTGACTGCTTGACACATTGACTCCATTTTCCCAATGGGATAAAAATTTGTAGCTATCCATCTTAGTAAGTGATTTCCCCACCAAACCAAATCAAAACCCCAAAACCATTTGTCTGCATATAACTAACCTAAAATCAAATATAAGAAAACAAAGTTGAATCTTATAGAGAGAGCCCTCTCTGAGCATTAGGAAGGCTAGATCCTAAACCTTAAAAGTAGGTTTGTGGTTACCTCTGATATTCTTTAACACAAAATAAAAAATATCACAACTTTGAGAATTATTAGAGTGATAACATATTGGCGAACATACTGGGGACTAACCAATCATCAGTTTTAAAATAGATCTTAAAGGAAATATTTTCATCTATCTTTTCACCTTAAGATTGTTTTAATAAGTTGTGAGTAAATTTTCATAAAAATTGTAATTCTAGCTTCCATAAGAGTCTACTATACCAGGTCAAATCCAGATCCACAACCTGTTGTCATAGTAGATAATCTTGACATAATTGGAAAGAAAAACAAAAGAGCAAAGGATTTAGGTAATAAGATTTCATTAGTCAAATAAAATTCCCTTCCAAAACAACTATCAAGTTTACAAGACATAGAATTTGATTTAAATTTTGAAAAATATTTATTCAGAACCAAATCAGAAAGTGACTTACATAGTCCTGTAATAGATCCTGATTTTGTTTCATTCATTGAAACTAAGAAGGAAACAGTTTCAGTTGATTCTGATGAAATATTTTTGAATTTTATGATAAGCTTGATGCCATAACTACTACTTTGATTAAAGAAATAGATGAAGATTACATACAACATTTAGTTGAATTGAGAGATTTATCAGCCTATACCCCTAAGCCTTTTACCAGCCATTTAGATACCTACCTTATAGAATCTGTAGGTTCATCCCTATTCACTACCACTTCATCCATTATTTCCACCACACTTCATTCCACAGATTCATTTTTTCCTAAGCAACCATTTCAACCTAGAATATTATTCCCATCTACCACCACCTCAAGTTCATCCTCTATTATTTATAAAGAATTTTCCAATACATCATTCTCATTCCCTAGCACCTCTTCATATATCCCAACTTCATCTTCTAGTATCTCAACCACATTTGCTAGTACATCTTCTTATATTCCAATATCATCTACAAGTTCTTTAACTACATCAACAACTACTTCTAGCTCTTCACCAAGTACTTCAAACTTACCTCCTAGCCAAGCTAGAATTCAAGCCATGGTTGCAAGATATCCTCCCTTGGTCCTACCAGCACAATTACATGACATGCCTAGGATTATCAAAGAAAAATCCCTCAATTTGATGCAACCACTCATTACACTGCTGAAAAACATCTTAAGAAGATGAAAACATATTTTTAACTACATAAAATAGATGATGATGATTTCCAAATGAGACTTTTTGCTCAAACTTTAACTCATGAGGTAAAAAAGTGGTTTAAAGGTTTAAATGATGGTTGTATTGACGATTTAGTATTTTTTCATATATTATTTCTTAATAGATGGGAAAAGAATAAATTCCATTGCAAATATTATCTGAATTTGAAAGTATAAAAAGAGCACCAAATGAAACAATTCAAGATTATTGTACTAGATATAACAATATTTATAATGCAATTCTTGCTAATCCTAAGCCTCCTCTAGACTATGTCCTTATCAAATTCCCTAATGGATTTGATACTGATATAGCATATCAATTAAGAGATAGAAATCTAGAGACCTTAGAGTAGATGCAGAGTAATGTTGTAAGTGTAGAGGAAAACTTGTTAGCAAAGAAAGCTAGATTAAGAAATGAGATGAGAGTAACAATAAAAGAGGAAAAATCTATTTCAGATTTGAAAATAGATAAATTATAAAAAAAATTAGAGCAAATGATGGATAGGTTAGATAATATGGAAAGGAATCCACAGTGGGATAACCAACAATAAGGACCTCAAATTAGAAATCCAAATTTTAGGAAAAACACAAATACTGGAGAATCTAGAGAATGAGCACCTGACCAAACAATAAGACCACCTTTCCAAGAGAACTATGTTGAAAGTTCTCATAAAAATGAAGATGTTGAAGACACCATTAATTTAATGGGTATTAATGAAGATAACACCATTTTTCTTACACAAGAAGAACATGAGTTATATGAGCTAAAACAACTGCACTTAGATTCTGTTAAGTCTTTTGATTACAAGAAAGGTTATGAGTTTGCAATCAATGAAGTACATAAGCAATATAACCTTAGGAGAAAGAAAAATGTAGAGCCTTCTATTAAGAAATCTGCCCAAACACTAACAAATAAAATAGTAGAGGCTCCTACTACTAAAGTTCTGCAAATTCACCCAAGGGAAACAAAGGAAAACTCTAGTTCAACTCATAAAGTATCAAGTCCTAAAATTTCACCTAGTCCCAAAATTGTTGACATAATAGATGATGTTGTCCAAACATAAACATATTCTCAAAAATATGTTACTGCCAAGACAATAAATTCCACTAAAACAACAATTTCAGATTCCAAAATGCTCACTGCTGATCCAAAATTAGTTGATCCTAAAGCGTCCACTGCTAAAACAACTGCTGAAAATACAAAATCTACAAAGACTTCCACTGCATCTCAAACTATTCCTGAAAAGAAAAATAAAAGAAGTAAGACAGTGGAAATACAAATAGAGAATGAGAAAACAACTGTAGGAAAATAATACAAACCTACACAAACTATAGTTATAAAAGAAGAAATAATTCATCTAGGAAAATTACAGGCACCATTTAATATCCAAGATGAAATTGCAAAATTGAAGATATCAAATCCTTTGACATAACTCATAAAACATGAACTATAAAAAACACCTATTATTAAGAATTTAAATATGAATGATGAAGAAGATTCAGTAAATTTTAGTGATGATCAACGATAATTAATCTTTAGTCTCAATGTTAATGGGAAACACCAAGATGGAGCAGTTCCACATTTCTACATTAGCTCAAATTTTCATGATCAGATCTTACATAATGAAATGTTGGATTCAGGGGCTTCACACAATTTGATGCCAAAAGAAATAATGGAAACCTTGAATTTAGACAACACTCGACCTTACGAAGGTCTCTTCTCATTTGACTCCAGCAAAGTGAAATGTTTAGGTTCGATAAAAGATTTATGTGTTACTTTAGTTCAATACCATGGAAAAAGCATAGTCATGGACATTGTAGTAGCTGACATCCCTCTCAAGTATGGAATTCTCTTATCTCAGTCATGGGGAGCTAAATTGCATGGATCTCTATAACTTGATATGTCTTATGCAACAATATCAATTTTTGGTCAACCCAAGAAACTTTACAGAGAAATATTAATGAAGTACATGGTTAGTAGTGTAGAAAGAACAAGAAATTATCCTATTTATTCTACACCTACTAATATGGATTCATTCATTTTATGTAATTCTGAAACTAGCATTGAAAACAATACCGAACTAAAACAGAAAAACAAAGCACTAGACAGTGAAAACATTTTTCATGGATCATTGTGGCACCTAGATTTCGATGGACCAGTTAATAAATTAGGAGCAAAAGAAGGAGTTTTGATACACAATATGGAAAAAAATAATGCAGAAGGTCATGCATTTAGACTAAATTTCGAATGTACAAACAACATGGCTAAATATGTAGCTCTTATTTTAGGGCTACAAATTGTTAGAAATTTAGGAGCCAAAAGAGTGTCAATTATGGCAGATTCTGAGTTAATTGTGAAACATATAACATGAGAATATTTTGTATATAATTCAAGATTAAGACGATATAGAGATATTTTTTTAGATATGATTAAGGAATTGCTTGAATGTGACTTTGCTGCAATTCCTAGAAAACATAATATATAGACTCACAGCTTAGCAACTTTTTCTAGTACTTGTAATCTTCCATTTCAACCAAATCACAAATATACAACAGAAGTTAAACATCGACCTACATTACTAGAAAATCTTAAATATTGGCAAATATTTTCACAAGATGAACAGATTTATCATTTCATGAACAATGAAGGAGAATTTCAGGGTTGTAATATAGAAATAGATTGTAAAATAGATAAAAACATAGACAGTGAGATTGATTTGAATAATATAGATGTAAATAAATTAATTTTTTCTAAAACTACTAAATTTAATCAAATAGACATAGATAATTTAGAGAAAGTAGAGATTCAAGAATTAGTAGATGATGATTCTGACATTTTGAACCTCAAAGATAACTTTTTACCTAAGGGATTAGCTCCTTTAGAAGGTATGTTTGACTCTAATGATGTTGCAAGAAAACCTAAGATGGAGCCATTAAGATCTGATATTGAAGAGTGTAATATAGGAACAGAGTCAAAACCTAAGATGATTAAACTTTCAAAAGCCTTAAATCAAGAAGAGAAATTAAAATACATATCTCTGTTTAACAAATTTTAGGATGTATTTTCCTGGAGTTATGAGGATTTAAAATCCTATGACACTAGTATAATACAACATAAAATACCCATAAAAAAAGATCAAAAACATTTTAAATAGAATCTTAGAAGGATCAATCCTATTTTTATGCCTTTAATTGAGAAAGAGGTTAAGAGAATGTATGAAGCTCAAATAATTGCACCAATCAGATATTCTGATTGGGTTTCAAATCTAGTTCCCACTAGGAAAAGGACAAGAGAAATCAGACTGTGTGTTGATTTCATAAATTTAAATAAAGTGTCCTTAAAAGACAACTACCCTCTCCCCAAGATGGATCACATTTTACATAGGGTGGTTGGCTCTTCTATAATTTCATTACTTGGTGGATTCTCTGGATATAACTAGATTCTAGTTCAACCAGAAGACCAACCTAAAACTTCTTTTACTACTCCTTGGGGCACTTTCATGTATGTGAAAATTCCTTTTGGATTAATGAATGCAGGAGCCACTTTTCAAAGAGCTATGGATATGGCCTTTACTAAAGAGATTCATGAATTCCTTATGATTTATTTAGATGAAATTACTATATTTTCAAAGGCTCACAATGAACATTTAAACCATCTCAGACAAGTCTTTCTTAAATGCAGGAAATTTGGCATCTCTCTAAATCCTAAAAATTCTTTATTTGGACTAGAAGAAGGTAAATTATTAGGACATATAATTTCTAAAGAGGGAATTAGGATATACCAAGCTAGAATAGAGGCCATTTTAAACATTAGTCCTCCTAGGAATATTAAAGAATTGCAACATTTCTTAGCTAAAATTAACTTTCTCAGAATATTCATCTCAAATCTAGCTAAAATAATTAGAGAACTTAAAAATATGATGAAAAACAATTCAATACTTAAATGGACTATGGCGGCCAAGCAATCATTTGAGTCAATTAAAAAAGCCTTGAAAAAAACACCAGTCCTTATAATTTCTGACTTTAAAAAATATTTCATTGTTTTTTCCTTTGCTTGTGAAGACACTATTGCTGCAATTTTACCGTAGAAAAATGATCAGGGATATGAGCAACCCATTTATTTTTTTAGTAAGTCACTTCGAGATGCCACTTTAAATTATAACATAATGGAAAAGCAGACACTTGCTTTAGTGAAAGCTATCAAAGACTTTACAGTGTACATTATTTATTCACATGTCATTGCTTAATTTCCAAATTCAGTTGTAAAGGACATTCTAACACAAAATGGGCCTGATGGTAAAATAGGCAAGTGGATTGCCACCATTTTGGAATATGACATAGAAATAAAATCCACCAAACTCATAAATGTTCAAAGTTTAGCCAAACTAATGGATGAATCAAATTTTCATGCTTTAGATATTAATTTTATTGCCCAAATAGATGATCAGGAAGAGATGGTGACTCCAGAGATCAGTGAAGCCTTTTCAGACTCACCATGGTATGCAGATATTGTATTTGTATTACTAAATTTACAAGCTCCTCCTAGATTATCAAGAACTAAAAATATATTTTTAAAGGTAAAGGCAATAATATTTTGTATCATAGACAATGCATTGTTTTGGAAAGATCATGGTAGAATTTTATTGAATTGTTTTCTTTAAGAAGAAGCTGACAAAGTTTTGGAAGAATTTCATGTAGGTGACTGTCGGGGACATCTCTACTGGAAGACTACTATAGATAAAATCTTAAGAGTTGGTTTTTACTAGCCTACCTTTTTTGCGAATGTAAAAAGGTATGTGACCTCCTGTCACAAGTGCCAAACCTTTGAATGAAAGAAAAATCTGCTACATTTTCCCTTAAAACCCATCTCAACAGAAATTATTTTTCAACAATGGGGTCTTGACTTCATTGGTGAAATTCACCCTCCATCCTCATCCCAACACAAGTGGATTTTGACAGCCACAGACTATTTCACTAAGTGGATAGAAGCCATACCTTCTAGGCAAGTCACTGACATTTTCATAATCTCATTTTTAGAAAGAAACATACTCTCAAGATTTGGATGCCCCCAAAATATTATCACTGATAATGAAGCAGAATTCAAGTAAAAAAATATGATGGAATTCTATCATAAATACCACATTACCCTTGGCCATTCTACTGCACATTACCCTCAAGGTAATGGCCTTGCTAAGTCCTCCAATAAAAGCCTTTTGAACATTTTCAAGAAACTACTAGAAGACAATAAGAAAACTTGGAACAAGAGGTTAGTAAATGCTTTATGGGTAGATAGACTTACCACAAAGAAATCTATTGGTACATCCCCTTACCAGCTTGTCTATGGGATGGATTTTGTCTTTCCATATTCTTTAGGAGTACTAGTAATGAAGATAATTCAAGAATTTCAAGTTGAAACCAATGATATTCAAAGAAGGATTAACCAAACCACACACTTGCAGTAAACTAGAGAAGAGGTTTATCTTAAGTCTCAAGTTATTCAAGAAAAGATTAAGAATATTTTTGACAAGAAAAATAAAGAAGATGATTTATATATCGGTGACAAAATTCTAATGTGGGATTCAAGGAGAGAAGAGAAAGGTAAACATGCAAAATTTTATTTCTTATGGAAAGGAACTTATGTTATTTATGGCTATAGAGGTAACAATGCTTTCCTTTTGAAGGAATTGGATGGATCAGATCTGCTAGGTGGACCTGTCAATGGTAGAATGCTAAAGCATTACTACTCCTCATAATAACAGATAGTTCACTTTGTTTACTTTACTCATTGTACATAACATTGCATATTTTAGATTGGATTGGATGTTTTTTCCTAGAAAAAGTTGAAGCCCAGAGAGAAGGACCTAAGCTTTGAAGGATAAAATATCGTAATTATGATTAATCGCAGAGCTCAGAAAACATTTCCAAGGCCAGCAAAGTCACAATTTAAAGGCTACTAGTTTGAAAGTTCTTGACATTTCACCAGGAAATGTCATCCCCATGTGGAGCCACTATTAGGGTCCTATAATAATAGGATTCATAATTTTTGAATTGAATTTGATTAGTCTTGTAATATGTACATACTTTTCTTTCTACAAATTGTTTTACCATATTAAAAAAATAAAAAATATATAAAAAGGGTAAAAGTCCTAAAATAAATATCAAAGGACTTGAAAGAAAAAGATCAAAAAAAGAATAGAAAATGGACCGCAAACAAAAAGAGATAAAAGTAAAACATGAAAGTAATGAAAATCCAAATGCCACTACTGTTACTTTTGCTGCAAAATAAATGATTATGTGCATCTTGTTACAATGCCATAATCCATGATAATTCAAATAGATTAATATTGACTTCTTCATGTTTTAAATTTCATGTTATTAGATAGAGAATAAAGATCTAACCAAACAGTTTAATCTTGGCAGATCAGTAGTTAGGTAGAGAATAAATAAGGAGCTCAACAGCTTAATCTGGGCCCTTGGAAGAAATAAGGATAGAATTATTTAGTTTTTTGTTTTTAAAGAAAAGTGAACAAGGGTTTGCAAGCTCAAATGCACCCAGGTAAATGAAGAAAAAATTCTAGGATAGCATAAGGGTAGGCAGAAGCAATATTTACAATCATGGATAAGAAAAAAATTGGTCAATTTAGTCAGTATCTCCCTTTGAAAAATTCATTCCATTGTAAAAATACTTAATCCCCCCATTTTCATTATTTCACCTTCATTTTTGTTTTTCCCATCATCATTCATCTTCCTTTTCAAAAATCCCCTTTTTCCCAAGTATAAAACTCATTTTACTTAAGTAAAATAAATCCCTTTAACTAATTTCCCTTTTACCTAAAAAATGCAAAAAAATACTATATCCTAAGTGTAAAAACATTAATAAGGGACCCACAACAATGAAATTCGTTCCTATATCATGTTTTATACTAAGATTAGTATATTTTCCTCATCGCGCGTCATTATTACTAAAAATTAACTTTATATACTAAATCTTGTATTTTAACCTTATCTCATATTATATTTAATTCCATTTATTATTATATCCGAAACCCATATTATAGTTCTAACCTATGGTTCTCTTTCACCCACGTGACATATTATTTCTGCTCCCATAGGTTAAAACTATCCCTATATATAAATACCCGGCCTATGGTAACATTACACTTATATTCATTGCATTTGTTAATAAAACCTTAACCTGCCTATCATATCACGCCTAAAAGATATATTAAAACCTTATGTTTTAATATGTTTTACACTCCCGCCACGTATATTTCCAGGGCCCCACGCCTTTCAACCCCACAGCTTCATCACTTGATCTCACTCATTCGCTTCATTCCACCAGATCTAACGGTATAGATCCAACATCATAGATTTCATTACGCGATTGTTAAACAAATCAAAACATGCGATAAAATATGTTTCAACACTTTCTCTCTCCTCCACGCGCCTTGACTCTATTGAATCTCATTGATCCAATCAAACCTAATTATTTCCTTTCGACCGTGCGAAAACCACTTTGCAGTAATTCCCTCCCTCGTGCCTAAACCACCCAGATTTGAAATGACAGGAAGTAAATACATTCACTGTTTAAACAAATTCTTTATAAAAACAACTCAATGCACTCATTTAAAGCCTTTTGTTACTGTTTCTGATCGTAAAACCTTCCAAGACTGAGAAAAATACGCTTCCACCTCTGTTTTACCTATAAAAAAAAACAGAATTCATCAGAATCCACTGCTAGAACACTGCAAGAACCACTAGACTGCGTATAAAGGAAAAATGAAGCTACTCAAAGCTTTTTAACCCCAAAGAACCCTTATTCACAACAAATTTATAAATTTCATAGGTATTCCTCAGAGAAAGAGACTCATTCCTTAATCTGAAATAATTATTCTATTAATTGAAGCCTTTAAAAGCCCGTGTGCCTAAAAAATACCCCATTTTCTTCATTAATTATTTAGATATACAAACCCTGAGCACTTTCCACAGTTTCTGAAACTTTAACCTGTTTTAGAGAAAATTTGGAGTGAGCTAGGCCATCTACAGACTTAAAAAGCCCTCTGAGACATCCAAAGCCTTTTCTATAGTACTCAGAAGCCCTTTTTGCAAAAAATTGATGTTTTAGGCTTCTTTCATCACAGATTTCTCACTGTAAAACCTTAATATCATTTGTTGAGGCTATAAAGGTCAGGAAATTGGTTTTTTTATTACAAATTTGGCAGTATTGAGTCAAAGTGATCAGAATTATACATTTTGAAGTCAAATATAGAACCTCTGTTATATTTAAAGCCCTTCTATAAACTGTTTAATCTTACATAAGTGTTTCACTATCCTAGAAACAGAGTTTTAATGATAAAGAGTGTTCAAAATTGATAAATAAAATCCAACAATGGCATCCAAAAGCACTATTTTGATCAACCCTCTGTAACCTCCTGTTGTAGATGTAGAACATACTCCTTTGGTAGATGTAGACTTTAAAATCATAGATCCTACGACAGAGTTTAACCTCCTTGAGCTCCACTACTGAAGCCATGAGAAATCCTTGGACCAAGAAGATGATGTGTTTATTTGGGAATCAAAATTACATAATTATGTTGTTCCTCACACCCATCAATGCCCGAAAGATATCATATTATGCCAAACTTATTATTCTATAGATCAAAGAGCCATTATGAATTCTGAAAAGGAAGTATTGTTTACCATTACAGCTGAATCTATTAACTAGATGCTTCAATTACAACCAGAGCCTAATAGAGTCCCTTTATTAGTTGAATCCCTCACTAATTTCTATTTGGAATTTGATTTTCCCAAGAGATTTCAAAATTTTCAGACCTTCATGCCATCATATGTGGAAATTCCTAAGCTCAATCCTCCTTATTCCTCTTCTAAATTCTCAGAAAGAACTAGACACATTTTTTCCATGTTATATTTTATCCTTGGATATTTCACTGATGAATATGTTGATGCATCAATACTTGGTTTCCTATCCATCTTTGTACTTGGCCATCCCCCTGTAGTTATATTCAAATTTTCCCAGTATATTGCTAATAACATCCATGAAAAGCTAGTCAAACTGCCTACTGAAGGTTTCTTTAGGTATACTTCTTTATTTTCCACATATTCCTTTATTTTCAGTCAGAAAATTTTCCTATAACTCTTCAAAATATAGATGTGGAAAGAAATCCCCAATCTATTTTATTCTGGACTTCCTTGATCAGGAAGGAGTCAGATGGTTTTACTAATGAAGAGTTTACATATTATTTTATCCATCCATTGGTTAATATGCTAAACAACCGTGTTCAACTTAGGATCCACAATGAAATTAAGAAATTTTTGCAACTATATAAGAAGAGCAGAACAGGTGATTGGTATTTATACCAAAAACACATTGAAATCAGGGTTTCTAAGTCAAATCCGATTCCCTATAAATTGCCAAAATACCTCCCCAAGATGTTTTTTTATCTAGAGTATGTAAGACAGATTTTGAAATTAGGTGCTATAAATTTCTTAGCTACAAATAATAAAACCCAGTTTAAATTTAAGAATCAAGTTGGTCCATTCATATGCAATAATAGAGAAGCAGGTCTAGAGGCAGAAATGCAGTTACAGGAGTACAAATTCAGCACTATTTTTATTTGATATTATGATCACTTTGGCATAATCAGAAAAATGAGAGTTAAATGTAAATTAAATCCATACATTCATGAAAATAAGCTTGATATTGACAAATTCTCAAACCAAATAGAATGGTTAGAGAATACACTGGTAGAAGTTGATAAGAAAATTGATACAAGTCACATTTTGCAGAATCCAGCTCAGAAAGATAGGAGTATGAAGAGAAACAGTGAAGAAGGGCCTTACACAGCTAAGACCACTATAGAAACAAAAATTTAAACTCAGATATAGTAAGAAGCCTAGGATTAATCCTGCAAGAAAAGAAAAAGAGACTGTTGAGGTTATTGACACAGAGATTCCAGAGAAAGATATTGTACCTCCTATAGTAATTGAAAATGAACATCATCCAACTACTTCTGATACACATATGATCCAAAAACAACATATTATAGAAGTATCATCATCAAATAAGATATAAGAAAAGGATATGGACATCAAGGAAAGGTACAAGGGGATTAAAGCTAAAAATGAAGAAATAAAGAATGAAATATACTCTCAATACTTAAAGCAGACCCCCGGCATACAAAACAGGCTACTTTCAACCTTCGATTACAAGAACAAGAAAATGTTGATCATAGTGCTTCAGCCCATAGTACCAACTCAAAAAAACATCAACTTATTATAAAAAGGTTGATTTTGAAGTGCTAGTCTAGGATATTCATCCCTCGGACCAGATTGAATTCCATAAACAAGTAGGAGAGATGCTATATTCCAAAATGACTACTAAAGCAATGAGTGCCCAAAAGCTTCAAAATACCTTAATAAATGTAAGATATCATCTCAAACTGGAGAAATCTTCAGCATATGCCAAGGATATCAGAATGAAATTATTGGAGGAATTAGTAATTGAGGTAGGGTATGACCCTCAGACATAAAATTTTAAGAGGAATTGATTAAAAAGAAGAATTTTGATATTTTTTCTCTTAAGAAACAGTTGAAACTGCCTTCCGTAGAGCATCCTCAAGCCAAAGAGATTTTGCAGGAGTCTAATAAAAAAGATGAAATGATGAGTCTTAGTTTGGAGCTTACAGCCCAAATGAAATAAATGGAGATTGAGATGGACAAAATGGTCAAAGAAAAAGAAGCCACCAAAGCACACGAATTCCTTGCTATGGTAATTATTGTAGTGACAACAAGAGTGCCATCTACTCTGTCAGAAAAACTAGCTCTAGATGTTCCATTAGCTACAACAATCCCAGTAACTTATTCAACAACTTCTACCACTGAGTCTTCAACAACAACAACTCAACAATTAGGTGAGGGTAGTAAATTGGTAAAATAAAAGCAAGACATGTCCATTCAAACCAATGAATTAAACATGTTAAAAGAACAGATTAAAAATCTGGAAGATACCAAAAAGCTTGCACAAATTAATACCAAGACTGAAGAAAAAAAGGCCAAAAGGTTGAATGAACAACTAAAGAAATTTGAAACAGAATTGACTTTGAAAGAACCTATGGCACATATTAAAAATAAATTATGGTCCAATATCATTGAATTAGTCAATGATAGTTCACCATCAATACAAGTAATTTATGAGCAGAAAGATTTACTTAAAGTATCAAAAGAAGAAATATAAAAGACAAAGGAGGAGCTAGGTAAAAAACTTGAAGAAGCCTTAAAAATTATCAAATTTCTCAATTCCAAGAATAAACAAGAATTGGATGAAATTGGAATTACAAATAGAACATAGACCATACTTGAGGTAAGAAAGTTAATATCCAAGAAGAACTTGATGAATCAATTAAAGGAAGAGTTCCAAAACATGGAAGTGGCAATTACAAGATTCATGATAAAATTTGATATTTTAAGGCAAAAAGGCCTTCCTAATCCACTGGTAATCAATGACAAATTGATGAAACAGGAGAATTATGACAAAAAAATGAGATAATTTGCTAAAGAACATGGAAATAAATCAGATTGGTGGGGAATCCCAAGAGGGAAAGTTTTTCATAAGAAACTTGAAAATATGTTTTACTTGTAGCATGAAGTAAAGCACATTTTTGTTAACAAACCAACATTTTCCATGTACACTGAAAATGATGAAAAATTTAGAAGGTTAATGAAGATCAAATTTCTAGAAGTTGAGTTCTAGGAGAAGTTAACAGATTTACTGTAAGATCAAATTACAGTGATGACAAAACATGAAAGATAAAAATAGATTTTCCAGTGTTTTTACATCAGTAGTAGACAGTTTTGGTAGTCAAAGTGTATCAGATGAAAGATTGAATATAAAAATTTATTGAAGATAAAACTACCATCGTGAGGGACACCTCAGTTGTCCAGCTGTAGCCAAAATCCAAACAACAAGATATTTTATTTCAATAAATAAGAAAGCTAGCAAGTAGTTAGGTAGTTGTCACTATCTTCTTGCATGAAGATATTTTATTTTCCAAGAAAAATTCCTATGTTTATTCTAGGATATTTTGAACTAGTTTTTGTATAAATACTTCATCATTTGAAGTATTAGGTGTGGATTAATTGTTGAACATTTCTATAGCTGTAATATTATGAACCTAATAGTTTTTTGTATCAAGTTCAAGTCAGCAGACTAGATCACAGGAAATGAACCATCATATTATAGGATTCATGTGTTGGGCCACTACAGTGAAGTATTTCACTTGTCATTTTGTCAATTTTCTTATGTTTTCCATCCATTCATGAATTTTTTATAAATTTTAAACATAACGAGGAATTTTCATTTTAGATTTTATTAAAACCACTCTGTTATTGACTATTTATCATTTTAATTTTTTCTACTGATATCTAGACTAGGGAACCCTTAATTTCTCCCTGATTTCGATTGAACTCTGCCTTTTCACTCCTTATCCGTATTTAAGAACCCTCAATTCCTCTTTATTCCAATCAAAACCATTTCAGCATCATCCTTTCAAGATCTGAAGAGACTTTGTTATCTTTCCCTGTGAACATTTACCTTTAAACCTTGATCCTGATCTAACTGCTTGACACATTGACTCCATTTTCCCTATGGGATACAAATCTATAGCTATCCATCTTAGTAAGTGATTTTCCCACCAAACCAAATAAAACCCCCAAAACTATTTTTCTCCATATAATTAGCCTAAAATCAAATATAAACAACAAAGCTAAATATTATAGAGAGAGCCCTCTCTGAGCATTAGGAAGGCTAGATCATAAAGCTTAAAAGTAGGTTTGTGGTTACCTCTGATATTCTTTAACACAAAATAAAAAATCTCACAACTTTGAGAATTATTAGAGTGATAACAGTGCACATGAATGTGGCTTTGCAACTATTGAAACATCTCCTTAATGTCCTAAACCTCTGAATAAGCTACACTATATGCATCATGGGTGAATGGCTCCATGTGCATCAGAGTTCCAAAGCTATGATATTTGATGTGGATGGACTTGAAAGAATTTTGACAAAATTTTTTATGCTACCCTTGTTGTACCAGATTACTAAATGAAATTGCTGCAAAAACCCCATTGACTTTTAATGGCTGGTTTATTTTATCTTACTTCAGTTTTGTAGATACTGTAGTGGCTGGTGATTTGTCTTGATTATTGTTTCCTTTCTCATCAGATAGTGTTTCCGTTTCTTCACATATTTCACCAGGGCTTAAAGCTCTTTGTGATAGGTAGGGTAGCTAAAAAATACCCCATCAAATACTTTAGAGTGGTAGCATATGTTTTTTCCTCCCTATATTAGGACCACTCCCATAACATACCCACTCACATCGGTCTCCACTTCAAAGGGTTGCTACAAGCTCAATAATACCAGAACTAGTGCTTGACTGATCTTCTTCTTTTACTTTTAAAAGGCCTTATACTAACCCTTTACCAAATAAAAATTATTGCCACTCATTTTTATGACATGGAGTGGTGCTACTATTATTGAAAATGAGGTTATGAATTTCCTCAGGTATTGTGTTACTCCAACAAAAATCTTGACCTGAGAAACATTAGTAGGCACTGACCACTTCATGATGGCCTCCATCTGGGTAGGATTTATCTTCAACGCTCCTCCACCTATCACATACCCAAGATACACCAAATTTTTTTGTGAAAAAATACACTACTTAATATTTTCTAGTACTTGGTGTTTTTTTAGTGTCTCTAACCCTTGCATCAAATATGAGATGTTCTCTAGGTCCTAGATAACATTGTATAACAATATATCATCTAAATAGACAATAAAAAATGAATCTATAGAAGGGAAAAATATATCATTCATTAACCTAATAAGCGTATTTGGTACATTGCATAGGCCAAATGACATGACTAACCACTCATACAAACCTTGCTTGGTTTTGAAGGTCGTCTTCTAAGTATATTATTCTTTGACTCAAGCATGCTAATATATAGAATATAAGTCCATCTCAGTGAAGTATTTTTCTTGTTGCAATAGATCTAGTAGAACATATATCCTAGGTAGGGGATCTCAATTCTTGAGTGTAATTTTGTTAATTTCCCTGTAATTAATTCAAATATTCCATGTCCCATCCTTCTTTCGCACAATCATGATGGGTGATCCACATGGTGATATACTTGGTCGAATGATGACCTATTATAGTAGTTGTTGCAACTACTTCATCAACTCACTCACTTCTATACCAGACTTCCTTTACCACTCAATGTTTGGCATTGTAGAGTTTGACAATAGCTGGATCTTGTGCTCCACTTCCTTCTTGGGCAGTAGCTCTTTAGGATCTTGGAACACATCCTTGCATTCTTATAGAAAATATTACAGTTGTTGTTTTTACTTCTCAGTAGACCCATCAAGCATTAATTTTCTCTCATTTATTATTCTACAGAATTATTTTCTCTTAAAAATAGAAAAACATACTTCTTGATAGAATTGATCAATTTCTTGGCTTGGTTGGCACTTACCAAAGAGATTTTGGGCTTTCCCTTGGGAACATTGATGGTGAAGGATTTTTCATCCTTGATTAAGTGGTACTAATTGGTTCTTTGCATGAATATTGCATCCTGCATGTACATATAACAAATTCCAAGCATCGCTCCACATACATCAAAGGGAACTAGATCTAGTTGTACTTCATCAATAAAACAAATACTAATAGTAAATCTAATTTTGAATAGTTTGGTTACCTTTATTTTTGCAACCTTATTTACATATCCCAATGGATATGATCTTGTATTATAACCCTATTTTCACTCCACTATAGTGAGAGAAACCCAAGTTCAATTAGTTTCGTGCCAAAATGCATACCCTTTCACCTTTTCTTTTATTTATGTGAGTCTTACATGGGAGTTATTCCATGATAAAATGGTGAAATTAAAAAATTAAGTAATTTCTCATAATTATTTTGTCATAATTTCATAATTATGAGATAATAATTATTTCATAATTGAGAAAAATATTCTAGTGTTTTTAATTCCCAACGGGGAACAACTTGAATTTCTTGTGTATGAGTTGGCTAGGGGTCCATTATTGTAGAATTTTCCTAAATTCTCAAGCCTCTAGGTGTCTAGATACATTCTCTTGGAGTATAGAATGAACCTGTATAATATCACCCTATCAAGAAGAAAAGGGATATATCCAGTTAGATCTAGATCTAGAGTGTATGATATAGGGGAAGAGCTCTACTAAATTCTAGAGGCCATCCTTCGCAAGAGGAGGAGACTAGGAGATGAGGCTCTGATTTCCTTCAAGTATATAATTATGTTTGTATCCATTTTATTTATTAATGAAATCATATTATTTATGTTCTCTACATATTATGTTTATCATCTCAATGTTTCTATTTTATTCATGCTAATTTTCCTTGTAGGGAAGGAAATTTTTTCTTGTTTGGTTTTGTTTGTGTGTAGGAATATTGGATTAGGTTTTCTCGCAAAAATATACTTGAGAAGAAGTTGATTCTCCACTTATAACATCATTTCCAAGATCCATCACCAACCTACAAGGGTTTAGGTGTGCTTCCTCAATCCATTTTTTTGAGTTTCCATGCATGAATGTGATAGAAATTATTTATTTTCATTGATGTTTTCACACATATCTATCTTATGAGTCTCAGGAAAGGCTCCTGAAGAAATAAATCCTTATGATTCATATTTTATCGCAACAAAATTGATGATTTCACTGGGTATTATACCCTAGTGTTTTCAATCTCCTATTTTTCTTGTTATCTTGGTTTTCTATCGATATATGAGCTTTCTATGTTTCTTGTCGGCTTGGTATGGGTCCCTTTTGATCTTGTTGGATTCAGATATAATTATATTTGGCTTATATTTAAGATTTAAATTTGTATTATTCACCTGGTTGTGGTTCTAAGTCCATTAGAGATGTATAGATAAAATTGTATTTATTTTCCCAGTATTAATTTGAGGCATCAAATCTAGTTTGTCACTTCTCAACCCACGATGATCTTCTTAAATTGAGTTTTTAAGGTGTTTTTAGTTGCATGGGATTTTTGATGATTGCTTTCATAGTATAAAGATGAAAAATAAAAGCTGTTTTTTGTGAAGGTGTGTGTTTGAGGAATTTTTTTAGTGTGGTTTGATTTGCATATCTTTCTTGGAGCTTTGATATGTTCTCTTTTGATTTTATAGGTTTAGATATGAATTAGAATTTCTTCAGAAAATGTGTTTCGAGTTAGATTTGATAAATTTTACAATTTTGGTGTCTTCATCAAACTTGTATTGCTTTCATTATATATATTTGTGCTTCTATGAAGTGTCTCAGTTTAGATATATCTCAATTTGATTTAGAACTATTGTATTGGATTAGATCTAGTGTGCTTTCTAATTTTAGGGTTTCCATTCAAGTTGATGTGCTTGATTTTTCTTTCTTTTACTGACATTTTTGTTTTTAAATTGTTGTGGTTATGAAATTTTGGACCTAAGAGGTTTAGCAAAGTCTTTCATATTAGATTTATAAAATCCTCTTTTGTCTCTATTCTTATCTATTCTTGGCCTTGAATTAGGGTTTGGATTTTTTATCGTTGTACATCATTATTGCCACTTCATTTTGTTTTCTTCATTGAACTACAACCTTGAAACATTCTTTGCATTACCTATTTATATCTATTAGAATTTTATAGATTTCTTTTGGTGATATTTTTTGTTGCAAAGCCAAGTCTGAGCTTTTCAGTGCTTAATGTTCTTGTTTGGTTTTATTTTGGGCTCTTTTTTAGTGTTTTCTTGAGCTTTTTTTTTGGGTCAGTTCCTGCTATAAATTTAGTGAATTTTAGGACTGAAAATTGAGAGTGTATGGGGTTGTTGTGTTTCATTTGAAAAGGGAAAAAAAAATATTCTATAATTAAATTTCATCAAATTAAAAAAGGATAAATTTGCATTTCCATATAGCTTGCATTAGGGTTGTTTCTATTAGTTTCACACCACTTTCGTTTGAGTAAATAAGAACCATAAAATTAACATGTAATCATTTTTTTTTTTTAACTTTTACTTTTCAATGGTAACAAATGAAAAATATCTTAGGCTAGGGTCTTGGAATAAAGGAGTGAGGTAAACTCTCCAATAGCTAAAAAAAAAACTTAACATGTTTCTATATGAAGGTAAAATCCATTTGCAGTGGTACGTTGCTTGGGAAACCATTTTTAGGATGAATTATGAGGTCACAATGAGGCCATAAAAGTGATCTACCCCACTTCATCACTCTTGGAAGCATTGGTTTGCATGTATTACTTTGGAACTCACTTGAGAGGAGTGCAACATTCTTTGAGAAATATCTCAGGTGTTTCACAGATAGTTTCCTTGCCCTTGCATGTAGACCTAGTCGAAGATTCTCCCCATGAGTAAGCTTGTTATATGTGGTAGCTCTAGTGCCCATAATATTAGGTGTCTTACACATATGATAATGAGGGGGACATACTTGCTATACTAGGGGAAAACATTGGTCAAAATCATTGAGACCTCCTTTACGGTACACCACGTCTAATAAGGATACTTGTGCTAGGTCTAAAAGGATCATTGAGTAGGTACCCAATGTAATTGTCCCAAAAACATCTTCATTGTCAACTTGGGCCTTAATCAACCAAGTTCCACCAGTGACAATATTGATTTCTTTCTCTTTGTTTGTGTGTGCTTTAATCCTTATATTTCCTAGCGTGTTTTGTTTGGTTTGACTCTAGGTTGGCCATAGCAGTGTCTTAATTAATTTAATTTATTAATACATTATATTCACTATGGCTAAAAAAATATATAACAATATCATATAATTTTAAACCTTTATCATAAAGAGGAAGGTTCACCACATTACAAAATTAGGATAACTTCGACAATCGATGGCTTATACCGTACTTGGGTTAAGGGAGATACCCTTGGTCTAGGTAGGGAATATTTTGCTACTTTTTAAGTGATTGATGAGAGTCCATAAATACACATAAAACCACCTTTGTATAACCATTTTATCTATGTTTTGGTATAACTGAGACCTTATGGTAGTGAACCCATTTCTCTATTTTCTCATCATTTTTTTAGTGAGATAAATACTTCTACCATGAGGGAGATGGGTCCCTCTTTACCTTCTATATTGGCAGTACCTACTTCCATGTTTTCATTTCCAACACTTAGTGTGTTGGGATCCATTCCTCCTACAATACCTTTATCATCTTCTCGAGGCATTCCACTTGTCACTTTTATGACCCCTACAAGTTTTTTGTCATTGTGTGTGTATATGTATGCCTCCACCTTTATGATTAAAATTCAGGAGAGCCTTATTAAACCTGTGGGAGCTCAGATATTTAATCCCATCTCATTTATACCTACGGCCACTTTACCTAACACATGAATACTTACTTTGGGAAAAATGTAGTGGGGGGTCTACGATTAATTCTATCTAGGTTGGGGGGAAATAATATTTTTGGTAGTACATATTAACCTTCGAATAATTTTATGTTATGTGGGATGTCTTTCTCATAGGGTTCCATTTCCTTCAGCATGGATAGTTTATATGGGGGAGCTAACACCATTAGTACCAATATTCTTATGACCTTTAATGCTTAAAAAATCGCATTTGAATAGGGATGTTTTTCCTTTGTTGTTGGGTAATTTTCCATGGGAAACCATGCTTTTGGGAGTCCTTTGTTCTCTAGGGACACTTATGTTGAAGGAAAACATTCTTTTACCTCATTCATTGGCCAAAGAACTTAGATTACTAGGATGAACTATAACCTCAATCCACATTCATATGGACTTAAATATATATTAAGGGACCATATGGTTGATCAAGGGGTCGTTCTTTCCTTTATGGTCCATTAATCAACAAGATATTTCATTTCTAGAACCCCATGATTTGTCAAATTTGGATAACATTACAAATGAACCCATATACCATGATGCTAAATGGCCACCAATTTCTTCCAAACTTCCATATGATATTCATAAGTTTGAAGGGAAGTGGAGATTAAACCCTTCCACACACATCATCGACTAAAATATTTGGTGGATGATTATGTAAGGTTCAAAGTTTTCCAAATAACCCTAATTAGTAATGACACTAACTGGTATATTGAACTTGATATGGCATCTTATAGTGACATTTCTTGGGATCCCGGGACTGACCTTTCATCTTATTTCAAGCAAGATAACTATACTGACATTTCTTATGATATTCATGAGTGGAGGAGACTCAATAGGTTAGTAAGAACCACAATACAAGATGAGGTGGTTAAATATTAGTTTACTTGATCTCTTTTCCATCTATAAAAAATGATGTTGGTATGCTTGGGGTGGCTATTGAAGAATAGGCGATCCTATGCCCTAAAAATCTTGACTTGATTTATTCCTAGTCGAGAAAATTGTATAATATTATTATTAATGCTCCTCAACCTTAAAATGGTCCACAATGACCTAGGTTTGGATGGATGGCATCATGTGTTCCATTTCTTCTAATATTGTGAGCCAACTAGCTACTCAGCTAAGGAAAATGATTGTCACATTCCAAGCTCCAACAAGTGCCTATAGTTCTCAAATATTGCATTCTTCTATGCAGGCTACTAGGATTTTCATGATGAATTCCATAACACCTAAGAATTATTAGCAATCTGGAGGTGAAACAAAGAAGAAAAAATAAAATAATAAACCTAAACCTACTCATAAAACTACTCAAAACAAACCTAATTAGGGTGGGGAAAAAATGAGAATGTCGAAAGGTTAAATTTTCTTGTATGATTTTCCAGGGAGATCATTTGACTCATGAGTTCCCTTGTATGGATGAATTCCACCACCTTATTACATGGTATGAAATCAACTCCCACTTCGAGGGGGGAACCTCCTTTAAATTACATAAATGAACAATTCTTCGATGAAACAAATTAAAAAACCTCTTTTCTATATATAGGACTCCATGGGGTCACAATATAATCCTAGTTGACCTAAAAATAATAATGTAAGGGCACAATAATAACAATAGTGGGCTATTATGGGGCACAATAATAACAATATGGGGACAACATGGGTACAACAATAAGGGGACTACACTAGTAATATAGGGCCCTAACATTACACCACTGATATCCACCCAATAACCAATCATTTTCACTCATCCATTCCGCATGTAGCTACAATAATACATGGTTGTGCAAGCTCCTATACCTCCACCTAGGGGAAATGGGAGGAATTTTTTTTTTCCTTTTGGAATTAATACACCCATTCTCATGTGTAATGAGCAAGTTAACTATTCCAGGAGAGTGAAGACTTACAAAAATCTTGAGTTGAGTTCTACTTCTAAGGACTCAACCACCCCTATTGCATCCACTGTACCTATACCGCACTCCCATGGATGAAGGGTATTATCCTTTCATAATGTGTGCGTCATGTTGGAAGACTATTCCTTCTCCAACACTCATTATGTCAAGCGCAACCCTACAAGCCTATGATCATAGAAAATTTTAGGGGCGAATTTTCCCCCATGTGAGGAATTAGGGATTTTTTTATTTTGGCTTGGCCAATATTTTCCAAAAAAAGGTTTGAGTATGGATCACCCAATATTTATTTTTAAAAAAAGCACTTTTAAAACTAGGAGGCCACAGAAATTTCATAGGGGGGAGTTGAAATTTCCAATTCTCCTTGCAAAATTCAAAGTAGACACCCCATTCACCCTGTTTTTTTGGTAATGGTAATTATCATGATATACTTGCCCTAATTTTACGAGAATACATATTATTTCAAGTTATTGATCACATTATGGAATGAATTTTCACTAGATTCTTTTTTTTCATGAGATTTTTTATTTATTTTTTAAATGTAGTTATTTATGGTAAAATTTAGCCAAGACATCACCTTAAGTTTATGAGAATATAGATTATTTAGAGTTATTTTACATTATATAATTCATTTTCACTCTATTATTTTTTTTTCACGACTGATATTTGTTTAAATGTAGTTATTTATGGTAAAATTTAGCTAAGGCTTCACCCTAATTTTATGACAATATAAATTATTTAGAGGTATTTCTCATTATAGAATTCATTTTTTCTCTATTCTATTATCTCATGCATGAGATTTGTTTAAATGTAGTTATTTATGGTAAACTTCAATCAATATTTCACCGTAATTTTATGAGAATATATATTATTTGTATCTATTTCACATTATAGAATTAATTTTCACTCTATTCTTTTTTTTCATGCCCCAAATTTGTTTAAATGTAGTTTTTATGGTAAACTTTAACCCATTTCATGGAATCTAGGTTTTATAGGAGAGAAGTTCCACTCATATTTAAATGATAGTGCAATTAAGGTTGAGCCAAAAAATATGTGACAACCACTTACATAATTTTTTTTTAGTTCTATGTTACTTACCATTTTTACTAACTTACTACTAGTACTTTCATTCTTCACTTGATATAATTCAATAAAGAGAAAACAACATAGCACATATTTTTTTTAACAAACATAGAGAATTACTATGTTAACAATATATATATATATATATATATATATATATATATATATATATATATATATATATATATATATATATCATGGATTGCAAACCCATTCGCCATATCCTTACGATGCCGTGATAAGATTATATAATATAATACTCAATTGGCATAAATTACAAAGGTTTAATTCGATGGTTAATAAAGTGTAACCATGTGTATAGACTTGTTCCCTCCAGAGCTATTGTGGCTTATCTGCTTGACATATTTGGCCACCTGTCAGCCATCACCCATTAATTGTACATAAAGGTTTTGATTGTATTTGTAAGGCTGGATATTGTGATTGATTAATTCAGCGTTATGAGGTTGTACTTAACCATGTTGAAGTCCAACAAGAAATTGGAGCACCTACACTAGTGTGGGCTAAATTTGTTGCATGTCTATTTTAGTTATCCCTTAATTAAGATGGACAATAAAATGTAATCTAATATCAAAATACCTTATAATAGTTAACTAAGTGTGATAAACTCATTTAACTCATGAATTTCGAGTTGAGGTTCGTAGGTGAGGCATGCAGAGTAATTCTAGTTGTAATAGAGTTTGAAGTACAGTGGTGGATTAGTTAATGCAGGTTGTAATCATTTTAACTCGGTTAAGTGAGTTAAAGTCAGTTGTGCTAGTTGTAACTATTTGATACACTAGTGAGAGGTCAAGTGAATTAAATATTATTTAATTCACAATGAGTGAACTCACATGCAATTGAGGATTTACTATTATTACTTGCATGCATGTCAGTTCCAATGGAGATCCAATTGAGATCTAGGTGAAAGGGATGTTGACTATAAGTTGTAGGATTATTGGGTTGTACCCATGCAAACAAACACCCATTGGATTGCCCATGATCCCTGTGCAGTCAAGGAAGGCCAAAATTCCTAAATAATAGGGATTGGATTCCACATGAATTATGCAATAAAGGAAGGTTGTTTAGAGCTTGATAATTGGCTATGTGTTGGTCATTTTTTTCCAGGACATTGTGAGACAATTAGCTAAGTACATAAGGCTCTTGTGAGAATAATTTTATGTAATTGTTTCATGTATCCATGCTAAATATACAATAGAATATAGTGGGTTTTTTAGTACCAATTTTTTCCTGGGAAATTATCTATGTTGTGATTTGATTGATTCTTCTTTTCTTCATGTGATTGGCGATCATGTTTTAATTTACGCAATTGATTTGTAGAAGTGATTCGGTATCTAGCTTTAGTACATCATTAGATCGGATTGAATCCATGATATAAATATTATTTGTATAATTTATACATGGTATCAGAGCACAGGAAATCATAATAGTGGAGGAGGAGTTGAGTTTATGACTGAGTAGAATTCGAATTTGCAGAAGAATTTCTTGGTGCTACAGCTGATTCAGGATAGAAATGGCTTTCAATCGCTTGAGATTGGGGTATGCACTCGAGCCCAAGTCTAACTATATTGCTTGGAAAGACAGGATGGAGGCAGTACTTGAAGACAATGTCTTGAAGAAACTCATTGAATATGATGTTCCTAAACCCACTATGACAGATGTTTCAAATCTTGATGCATGGAAAAATAAAGTGGAAAAGGTGAGGAGGATATTACTTGAGGGAGTATGAGACCACATTGTCTCAAGTCTCCATGGAAAAGTGACACCATATTCTATGTGAAAATCTTTGACAGATCTATTTGGGAGCGATAGTGACCATAGGAAATTGGCACTGAGAGATAAACTTAGGAAGATCAAAATGGAGAAAGGCGACTCCATGCCAAAATATTTAACAAATTTTATCCAATGTCAGGATGAGATGGGGAGTGTTGGAATTACTATCATTGATGATGATTTGGTGAGCCTAACTCTTCTAGGACTTCCTAAGAGTTGGCATAGTTATCACGACTCTATCAATGGAAGATAAAAGCTACCAGATTGGGAATGAATTTGGTCGGATTTGGTGCAAGAGGAGTTTAGATGGAATACCAAAGATGGATATTCATCTAAGAATGAAGATGAAGAAGTTTGTGCTTTGGCTGTGAAGGCGAATAATGGGAAAGGAAAGAAGTTCCATTCCAAATCCGAGTCCAAAGATGGAAAGAACCACGACATGTCTAGAGTGAAGTGTTTTCATTGTCACAAGCATGGGCATTATGCTACTAACTATCAACAAAATAAGAAGAACAAGAAGGCTTCAATATATGCATCTGGTGAGCGTTTGGCCTCACAATTTGAGCTTGAATTCTCACTCATTGCATGCATGGTGTCAAGTGCAATGCGATCGGTGTGGTATTTGGATATTACTTCATCCTTTCACATGACGGGAGACAAGGAACATTTCAGTAGCTTGGAGGAGAAGGACCTGTAGATGCATGTTGAAATGGGTGATGACAGGTGGTACAAGTATATTGAGATTGGTACCATTAACTTCCAAAGATAGTCACATAAACCCTTTCAATTAAAATATGTAATGCATGTACCAGGCTTGAAGAAAAATTTAGTCTCAGTTGCAATGTTTGAGGATAGAGGCTATGATGTTGTTTTCAGTGAAGGAAATATTTCCTATGACATAAAACAAGAGGACAAGCCAAGAATATCGGGATTACAGTTAAGAATATATTCAAACTAGATGTAGATGGTTGCGCAACATTAATGGGAAAGGTAGAAAAAGTGGTGAGCCGAGATGAGAGTGATTTATGGCACAGGAGATTGGGCCATCCTCACCACAGAGCCTTGAAATTCATGCAACATATTTGTACAAGTATTCCCAAGTGTACACTTACATAGTCAGACACATGCAAGGGATGTACTATGGGAAAATATGTAAAGGTTGCCTTTTATGAGAAGGAGAACCGAGCCTCGGGGATCCTTGAGCGATTTCATACAGACGTGTGTGGACCATTATTTGTTGCTTCGACAACAAAGCATAAGTACTATGTGATATTTGTTGATGAATTTTCTTGGAAGTGCTGGATCTACTTCATGCAGAAGTAAGATTAGACGTTCTCAAAGTTTCTTGTGTTCAAAGGATTGGTGGAGAAAAAAACGGGGAAGAAAGTGAAGGCTCTTAGGATTGATAATGGTGGTGAGTACATCTCCAACGAATTCAAGAAATTCTGCAGTAAATAAGGAATTCGAAGAGAACAGATAGCGCCTCATAACCCACAACTGAATGGAGTCGCTGAAAGAATTAACAAAACAACTATGGGTGCAGCAAGAGTGATGTTACATGATCAAGGTCTAGCGATGCATCTGTGGGTGAAGGCATGCAACACAACGGTACTTGTGCAGTAGCATTTTCCTCATAGGATACTTGGCATGACTACACCAGAAGAGGGTTTCACTAGTAAGAAACCCGATGTTTCACATTTTAAGATTTTTGGCTCATTTATTTATGTGCATGTGACCAAAGATGCCAGGAAGAAGCTGGAACCAACAAATGAGATTGGGATTTTTGTGGGGTACACTGAAAATCCCCACAACTATCGAGTGTATTTTACAAACAAAAGAATGATTGTTGTGCGATGGGATATAAAGTTTGATGTGGAGAAAGCTATGCTATTGTCCCTTGAGAGGGATTTGGATTTGCATGTAGAGGAGGAACTCTTGGTTCCTAAGGATGAGCCTCAAGATGTGGAGTAGCCACATCCGAAGGTCATTGAGTGGCGGAAAACACTCATGCAGATCCATCCACCAGAAATGGTATAAGGCACACCACAGAAGCTAATAGATTGAGACTTGATGCTACAGATAATGTAGGAGCCCCTACTTCACAACGCAGACAGAGACAGTCTCCAGACATGTTTACTAGATACATGGCTCTTATGAGCAAGTGTATTGTGACAGAACCATCTTCCTTTCAGGAGGCAGTGCAACAAAAAATTTGGGTTGATGCAATGGTGGAGTATGACTCCACTATCAAGAACAATGCATGGGAGATTTTCCCAAGACCAGTCGGAAAATCAGTGGTTAGATCTAGACGGATCTACAAGGTAAAGAAAGTTGCTGATGGGAGTGTGGAGAAGTACAAGGCCAAATTTTTGGCATAGGGGTTCTCGCAGATTGAGGGGATAGACTATGATGATACTTTTGCATGAGCTGCAAAGTAATATTCCATTAGATCCATCCTTTCACTCTCAGCACAGATGGGGTGGTGCATTCATCGGATGGATGTGAAAACTATGTTTCTAAATGGAGTTATTGAGGAAGAAGTGTACATAGAGAATAAAAAAGGTTTCTAAATATTCGACAGTGAGTCAAATGTGTCTCAACTCAAGAGAGAATTGTATGGCTTGAAGCAAGTACCTCATGCTTGGTACACTCAAATTGACAACTATTTCACCAAACTAGGCTTCACCAAAAGTGAAGCTAATGCAAACCTATACCAGATTGTGGTTGAGGGTAAACTATTCACTATTGTACTTTATGTTGATGATCTAATTTTGACTGGTGATGAGCAGCTGATACAATCATGTAAGGAGGATATTACAAGGGAGTTGAAAATGAAGGACATGGTACTCCATTATTTCCTTGGTTTGGAAATATGGCAGCGGGATGGTGAACTTTTTGTTTCTAAAGGAAATTATGCCAAAGAGATAATGGGTAAGTTTCACATGTAGATATTTAAACCCATAGACACTCCTCTTCCAAGAAATTTGAGGAAAGAGGATGCTACTTTTGGATAAGTAGTGGATGCTACTGTCTAAAGGAATATAGTTGGTTCACTAACGTACTTAGTGAACACTAGACCAGACATTTGCTAGCCAGCTGAGTAAAGATATGGTCAAGCCTACCAAGCTCTTTTGGGAAAGGAAGCATGTCTTGAGACACATGAGGGGCACATCATAGTATGGATTATGGTACAAATAGACAAATGGAGTGAAGCTTCAAGGCTTCACAATTGAAGATTGGATAGGCAATCCATCAGATAGAAATAGCACATCAGGAGGGATCTTCAGCATATGATCGACAAAAACTTCTTGGTACAGCAGGAAGCAGTGATTTGTGGCACTCATTTCAGCGGAGACAAAGTACATGGCACCAAGTTAATTTTCATTTGAGGCCATCAGGATGAGAAAGATCCTGGTTGGTTTGTTTGGTTCTCAGATGGATCTGACAGTGATACATTGTGATAACTAGAGTTGCATTAAACTCTTGGTTAATCCCGTGTTTCATGATAGATCCAAGCACATAGACATCTGGTACCACCATCTCAGAGATTTTGTGTAGAGACGCATAATGTTACTCCAGTACACTCCCATGGAAGATCAGGATGCAGATATTCTGGCAAAGGCGCTCACTATGAGAAAATTCGAATACCATAGAGACGGGATTAGGGTGAAGGGTAATCCTTTTCTTGTTGAGAGGGAGTGTTGAATTCCAACAAGAAATTACAACACCTACACTAGTGTGGGACCATGAGGTCAAAGAAACATCTATACTACTGTTAGACCATAGGGCTTAGCAACACCTACATTGGTGTGGGATAAATTTGATGCATGTCTATTTTAGTTATCCCTTAATTAAGATGGACAATAAAATGCAATGTAATCTCAAAATAACTTGTAATAGTTAAATGAGTGTGATAAACTCAGTTAACTCATGAATTTCGAGTGAGGGTAGTTGGTGAGGCATGCAGAGTAATTCTAGTTGTAAGAGAGTTTGAAGTGTAGTGGTGCATTAGTTAATGTAGGTTGTAATTAGTTTAACTCAGTTAAGTGAGTTAAATTTAGTTGTGCTAGTTGTAACTGTTTGATACACTATTGAGAGATCAAGTGAATTAAATATTATTTAATTCACAATCAGTGATCTCACATGCAACTCGGGATTTACTATTATTAGCTACATTCATGTCGATTCTAGTAGAGACCCAGCTGAGATCTAGGTGAAAGGGATGTTGACTATCAAATGTAGGATTATTTGGTTGCACCCATTCAACTAAACACCCATTGGATTGCCCATGATCCTTGTAAAGTAAAGAAAGGAAAAAATTACTAGAGAATAGGGATTGCATTCCACATGAATATTGCAAGCAAGGCAGACTTTTTAGAGGCTGATAATTGGATATGTGTTGCTCAGTTTTTTCCAGGACAATGTGAGACAATTAGTTGAGTACAAGAGGCTCTTGTGAGAAGAGTTGTATGTAATTGTTTCATGTATCAATGTTGAAAATACAATAGAAGATAGTGGGGTTTTGAGCAGTAATTTTTCCCGAGAAATTATCTGTGTTGTGATTTGATATATTCTTCTTTTCTTCATGTGAATGGAAATTGTGTTTTAATTTCCTTAATTGATTTGTAGAAGCAATTCGGTATCTAGCTTTAGTACATTATTAGATTGGATTGAATCCATGATATACATATTGCTTGTATAATTTATACAAACAAAATATATGCAAAGATTTATTCGGTGATTTGTTATGTCGATTATTGATCTGACATCTGATGGAGTTTACACTGCAGATTTACTTACCAACTTGATCTACGGTTGTGATGAAATTTCAGGTAAGGTTAGGGTATTAACACACCCTTGAACCCTAACTGTTTTAATTCTTTTCCTCTGTGGGACTGTGGAGCATTCCAGTCTCTTCCGCTCTAGAATTCGGTGTTGCCCTGACTCCTTTTCTTTGCAGGCTCAGTTGAATCTCCTGGTTAATCAGCAACACTCAGGTATATGTATAAGGTTTCCCGTCAACCCTAGCTCAGAAGTTTCATTTGTGTTTTTTCTCATTTTATTTTCTGTACATCGTTCATAATAGTTATTTGGGGTTTGTTTATCCTCAATTTCATTTTTTTGTTTATAACGCCAGATATATTTATATTCTTTTACTGTTATCCAATGTTTTCTTCTGACCCTCCCTATACAAGGTTACTGTGAAGATTATTCTTCCTCACAGGATTGGGTAAAAAACCAGGGTCCTCGGATCAGTGTCTTTAGGTTAACCTTGATGCATTTTGAGGTATTTATCATGAAAAGGGTAATTTTTTTCTGTCTACAATTTAGAAATACTAGGGTAGTCTGGATTGACCCATTTCATTTTTTCTTGTTTCTAGTCTTTCAAAAATAAATCTATGAATTTGTATTAAGTTGAGTTCTTTGATTTGGATCTTGGCTTATTATTTTCCTCTTTGGAGGCTTATTTGTGTTTCTCAGGGTTTTTATTCTACAAATCCTAACCCTGATAATTGTTATGTTGTTATTTCAGGTAGTATCATGAACCTCACATCCTTATAATTGCATGGTGCTCCCTTCGGCCAGTACTACTTCAGTTAATGATTCTTTTCTCCTCTTCTGTGTACAGGGACCGCGGGTTATTGAAATGATTTAGTCTACTTTGAAGCTTCTCAAGTTTTTGGGGTATAAACCTTGTGTTAAGTACTAATTTTCGGATGAAGCCCTTATGGTTTTTTTTTCCACCTTTTATTTATTTGGTGTAAGGGGTTTATTCGACCTTTGAATGGCTTAAGGTGTAAATTTATATATGATAGAGGTTTTTAAGTACTTACAATGAACACGGAGTCGCATTATGTAGCTTTCTTACTCTGCTCTATAATTTGAAATGATTTTGGTTTCACTTGAAGCTTACCTTTAATTTATTCTCATAATAATTGATACAGTTATGATGTTTTAGCACTGGATTGGTATAATTATTTTCCATATATGTATGGTCATGGATTATCCTTACCATATTACTTCTTGTTTTAATATATGGTCGTAAATGTTTAGTACTTCTTTCTCTCTATGTGTTGACTATGTATACTTTACATATATCTACATTATGGTAGTCTGTTACCTTCTATGCTAAGTTTGTACGCTCAGAATAGCACCAGATTACCTGCATGCAGTTCTTCTGTATTTATTTATGTTGAATGCTACTCATGAAATTCCTTATTTATAAATCTGATAGTATTACAACTATCTTTATTTTGTCTTCAAGTTTCTCCACTCTGTATTACATTTCCTTGTGAATAGAAATACCAATATATGGCTAAATTCTATAATACATAACAGTAGTTCATTTTAATTATTTCATTTACTTTGTAAATATTGTTTATCTATTGTTTAAAGTTTACCAATAATATTCAATTACTTATATCAGGTTGATGTCTGAAGCATCTTTGTTTCTAGGCTCTTTCTGAAGTCCATAGTCCATGTATAGTAATTTTATCAAGAGGGGACGAACTGTACAGTCTAGGGTTCCCACCCCAAACAGTCTAAGAGTCCCCTCCATCACCTTACTAAGGCTTTACATTTTAAAACCCTATTACTATTTCTACACTAGCACAAACATTATTCATTCAAATACACAATTAGTAAGATACAAAGGGAATTAATATGTCTCAGAGTGAAAAACTAACAAGTTTCCTTATTTACTGCTTCATACCATTATTTATTCTTTCTGGAAGAAAAATAACACACATATGTCTTTAAGGTCCTTTCCTTTTTCCTCAATTACACAAATAACAATTTAGCTAATCAGGAAAACACAGTAAGAACTCTCATATCTTCGTTAACACATTCTTAAGTTACTTATCTTACTTTAGAATGTTGATGATAACTTACCAACCTTTAGAGAGGCGATTACGTCCTCAACTCCCCCCATGCTCTGCACTAGAGTAGGACTTAGATAGTAGTATTTATAGAATAGACCTCAAGACCCTCAGTCTTGTCTTCCTTTCCAGATTCAAGTTGAACAGTTTCCACTAGTTCCAACTAGCTCTGGATTTACTCTCACCATCAAGCCTTCAGGCTCACCTCCAAGTTTACAGAACCATTTTCCTCACTGGGATTTCCCATTTGTCCTCAGAGGAAGAGGTAACTATCTTTTAACTGGTTTTTCCTAACTACTCTAGAATCTTGGAATACTTTATCATTAGTTTTTATGGAAAACATTCCATATATAGTTCTTTATTTAAAGAAAAGAAAATAATCATGTTCATTACTAGATAAACTTTACTTATTAATCTCATTTAAAAATTAAATGCATAATTTATTTTTAAAATAAAGAAAAAATAGTTTAAGGATTAAATCCATATATTACAAAATAGATGATCAGTTTTTCAATTGTTTGTGGGTTATTCAACATCTAGCGAACACATGACTATTCAACTTTATGAATTTTAATTTGGTAAGCACCCACATCCAAGTTCTTTTTCAAATGAAAATGAATGTGATTATTACAATTTTACATTATAAAAAAACATTTCGAGCTAAATTCTTAGGAATTTTCTTATTCTAAGACTTTATAGAAATAGTAGGCATTGCACCATCCTTTTTTTGTGTGAAGAAGAAGTCGAGTTGAGTCTTTCCCAATATTTTGAGTTCTATATTGGTGAATGATTCATCTATTTTGAATAGTAGCAATATATTGATACACGTTCTGACATATCTCGCCCTCCCTAGATACCAACCTAAGATGATGACATGCTCTATTTCCTTTGTCCTGTTTGTCCTATGAGCTTGAGTTCAAATGTACCTTTTTGTTAGTTGTCAAATCTACATATGCAATATTTTAAAATGGTCACACACTCATACATAATGTATAATTTGATTTTGAACATGATATTTAATTATTAAATTCAAATTTTATTTATAATATTTATTAATATATATTTTTCATATTGATTTATTCTTTTAATATCTACAGAACAAATCATATTTAATTTTAAAGTACTAAATATAAAGATGTAGAGAAAAAATTATTTATTCTTAAGACTGTATGTTTCTTTTTCCAATCAAGCCAGAAACAATGTTCTTGATTTTACTAGAAATTTCAAGAGAAAACCACATCATATCTATTATGATATTATCTTAACTATTGTGAGAGTTAAATAAGAAAATAATATTAAAAAAAATATATTTTTTAACGTAAGTTGAGTAAATAGTAAAAAACTTAAGTCTAAACAATACTACAACATTTAAAACTAAAAATCACTAACAACATCTCTTGGGAATGAGAAAACCTCATATATTATGCTCCTAATGACTCTCTCAAAGCAAGGAGTTGTACAATTAATCTTTCATAGTATCAAATTTTATCTCATTTAGATTCACCATGGCCTCCTATCGTCAAATATCTATAATGATATCCATTAATTATTATTTATATAGCTAAAATGAAAATTTATTTATAATATAAATATTTATAATTTATATATACATAATTACATTTTGATTTAACTCTACCAAAAAATATTAACTGTTCATAGGCAATAAAGAATTCAACATGTTCTATATTATTAACTTTGTAGGCTAAATAACAAATGCTTGTTTCAATACAAAACCATGACCAACACTAAAATAACAAATGATAACTTCTTATAAGTTAAATTAGAAATATTGTTCTAAGTTAGTATGTTCCATTAACATTGTGTGTGGATACTTTCCCTTTTATCTAGACACTACAACGATCCACACTTCCGGAGATAATGAAAATGATATTCAATTTATAACCATTCTTCTCACTTTTCTCACGGTGTGGAATAACCAGCACTTAGCACCAAAAATCTCTTCTGACCACATGGAGTAACCATCATGTGCCATGAATTTTACTTCTGCGCAATGATATGTTCTTTTTTACATATGTGACGTTGTGGTATAACAAATCGTTCTATGATTATGAAATTAGTTTAATTTTTCTCTTTTATGTGATATGATTTTTTTTTTTATTGTTTCAATAAACCAAGTAAATTATAACTTAATACGATTTAAGTTACAAATTTTGAAACAATTAAAAATAGCTATTTTGCAACGTTATAAATAAATTTCTTTTAATGATCCAATTTTAAAATCAAATTAAATTTATTAATATAAATATAAAATTTAAATATGTTAATACAAATAATATATTTCCAATTTATTTTTTTCTTTTATGAGATATGAATTTTTTTTGCATTCTTTCAATAAATCAGGTAAATTATAACTTAATACGATTTAAGTTACAAGTTTTGAAACATTTAAAAATAGCTATTTTGCAACTTTATAAATAAATTGCTTTTAATGATCAATTTTAAAATCAAATTAAATTTATTCATATAAATATAAAATTTAAATATATTAATACAAATCATATATTTACATAAAGTAAAAGTAAAACAAAGAGTAATTGAATTAAATAAAAAATAAATAATGCACATGAAAACAAATTAAATCAATCAAATTATTTTTTTAATAATAAAATAGTTTTTATACGTTAAAATGAGATTCGCATTAAACATAAGTAATAAAATTACTAATGTTATCATGTTTAAATTTATTCAAAACTAATATAGATTTGAGTCCATATAATATACATTATTTCTTCCCCGGATGTGGGTGACAGAATTAACACACTTGACAATCATATCCCACACTTTTTGGGAAACTGAGATCTCTTGTGCAGAGTTTCATCTGTTGCAGATCCTCACATCGTTAGCCATTCACATGAGACTCACTGAATCAGAAATGATGACGAGAGGAAGGGAACTGCATCACCATGTCTTGAGCATCACCTCGCATCTATCACCATTAATGGCCATCATGATTAACCTGCATTGCAGCCATCCCCCTTCCCTCGAGCCTGCTCAGGTTCTCAATCATATCATGTAGATGCATGCGAAGCCTACTCATTACTATACTCATCGCACACATCCTCGCCCCTTTAAAAATATGAGCTCTCAACCCCTTTCAATACTCAGTTTGTTATCTTGGCCTTTCGCCTCCCTAACTCTGCTTTGGCTTCTCTTTGACTTCAAAAGGCTGGGAAGCTTTACTCTCAACATAGCACTGCGTATTCTCCCTTGGGATACCACACCCCTTCCTGCGCATCAACCCCTTAGATATTCTTCCCCCCTAATCCCCTACATTGCTCACCATTTTGTGCTACCCTTTTTCCTGAACTGCTCCCCCCTGCCTCAGTATGAAATGGCTCCAAGACTTCACCAAAAAACTATCCGAGGAGGATAGAGAGGGGCTCTCCTTGGCCATTATCATTGTGGTGAGGACAATCGCCTCGAGTTGATGGAAGGCTCCTCTTCCAACACTTTTGTGCGTCAGAGTCCTGATCCCGAGCAGCATGTAGAAGCCTCTGGACATGCTACGCAGAAAGGAAGACGTGGTCCAAGGAATTCCATCATCTCTCCCCAGACACTCCCCCAGCACTGAAAAACTAACCTATTACTGGTTTCGGATAAGGAATATGAGGATACAAACATTCGAGGGATGGAATCCAACGACATCTAGATGCATTTTTCTCGATGGAGTTGATCCATACACCCCCATCCTCTATGTATCGGTCTGCAATCCCAAGCATATAGTGGAAGATGTGGAGGAAGCTCTTGCACAGGCTCTTGCTTTCCCCATTGAGGAGGAGGCCCCCAACATTGATGATGAAGATAAAAAGTGAAGCTTGTGCAGCTGCACAATTCTCCTATGTTTTTTTTCATCATTGCCATCAGTGCCTGATGCAGGAGAATCCTGCTTGATTTTCATTAAAATATTGTGGAAATAGGGGGTGATGTATTTTTAATTATTTTATAAATTATTATGCTCATTTTTATTTAAATTAATAGATAATAATATGAGTGTGAGGATTATTGTAAATATTCTCTTAATTAATTGCGAATATGAGGGAATTGAGTTGGGTAGATAATTTAGGGATTAGGAGTTCCTTAAATGGAACTTAGTTGTGTCAAATAGGGGGTAAAGATAATTTAGGATTTGGTTGAGATTTGTGTGGAGGAAATCATGGATTGGAGTTAATTCATAATTGTGTATATATATGAAGCTTGTGTGAGAGTGAGAAAAACAGAGAGAGATATAGTGAGAGATAGAGAGAAATGGTATGAGAGTTTATATGAAGGGTAAGAGCCGAGAGGCCAATCATTGTAATATTCGGCCAAGGAAGGGTTTGCATTTATAAATTTCTGGTTGTATTTTATGCAATTATTTTTCTTACTATTTGCCTCTCTCTTCATATGTATTCTTTTTGAGCTAAATTGAATGTGGTGTCGATGAGTAATTGGATGAGGGTTTCCATGTTAAGGAAACACACACTCTATTATGTGCAAGGATCTGTTTGATAGCAGAATCCTTGCATCATTTGGTATCAGAGCGAAATATGCCTACGTGTTGTGGGATTAAGTTGGTTCTGAGTGGATTGTGTGCGTTGTTGTGAAGAATGCAAGCACAGAGTGGCAAAAGAGAATGGTGCTTGACCCCAATGATGGATTCCTTCTGACATCTATGAGAATTCGATGGCTTTATCAAAATAGCAATGAATATCAAGTGATGACTACCAGCACATGCGATAAGGATTTCTGTAAACAATAAGTGAAAAAGCTATTCAATGTTTGACACTTCAAATTTTTGAAGAAACAATCTCGATTTGAAGCTGCATACATGCTGGAGAGAGATCGACTAAAGGTTGTTTGGTGTTTTCCTTTGCGTCAACGGGCACACCTTAGACGATGTCACCGTGGAGATATGGTGTGCGGCCAGCATGGTCTGGATTCAATACTGCATTAGCAGTTTGGCATGTGTGGTTCTAATTTCCTTTTGAGACTTCATGAACAGTTTAACGCAGTCACTGTGGAGTTATGGTGTGTGGATCGATTGGAAGAGATAAGTGAATTATATTCTGGTGTGATGTGTAACGGTGATCAGTTTTTCAAATTTTATGTTTTGTGAAATGGGATTCAATTTTGAAATTATAGTTTCCATAAATCAAGATTTGAAGTTTTTGTGTGGGGAAATGCAAAGAAGTCAGAAGAATGTTTGGTGTCAAGGATCACAAGGGATAACTACTAGCTTATTTATCGCTTAAGTAGCTACAACTATGGTTCGACCCTAGAATGATAGCTGGAGACAGGCCTTTTGTTTTAGGCCAAAAATTATTGAAACTTTACTACTTTGAACGACTCCCTTAAGCTCCAGATCCATCACTTGGTGAGAGAAAAAAATGTTAATTTTCTCAGAGTGTGGTTGATCTGCCGACTCTTACAAAAAAGGACAAGGAGGATACTTTGGTATGGAGATTCTAGTTGAAAAAATATTCTTGGTTCAGAAAATGATGATATACAAGTGCAATATGCTTGGAAGCCCGTTGTCACTGCTACTCAAATGTTGGAATCCATGATTAAGTCTCCCCGCCCTACCCATGCTGAAGCTATAGATGTGGCTAATTTTGTTACGGATGGGACTGATTGTGTTATGCTTAATGGTGAGAGTACAGCAAGGGCATATCCTGAGGTGGCAATGAAGAGTGTGTGAGCCAAAACTAAAAATTGTTCAATAAAATGAGTTCAAAGCATAAAACCATTATGCTCTATAAAGGAATGTGGTAGCAGCCGATTAATGGGGATGAGAGTGACAGAATATTTGAATCTAGGAATTCAAGTAGCGATTCTTCCAGTGATAGTAAAAACTAAAAGATCTTTAAGCTTTAGAAGTGAATCCTTCAATTCTAGTGAACGAAAAGGAAACAACAAAAGACAACAAAAGTTATGCAACAAAAGCATGGTAAATGTCGGGAAAAGGTATGCTAAGTAAAATTGTGGGACCGAGCATACTATATGTTGACATTTTTTGGTTTTCTTAACCAAAATCGAAATGATAGATAAGTATTTTTGCGGGAATGATTTATATATATGTCAACATGTTGTTCAAACCATAATCAGAATTAAAGTGGAAATATTTTAAATGTGGATGTATAAGGTTTTATCACCACCATAAGTTTAAAGGAAATTAAATTCCGCTTAAATAAATGGAAAAGGAGAATGTGCTATCCTGGGTGATATAAAGAGAAACATGCATTTTTATAATATATGAGATGGTTTATTATGCATAGTGTGGGTTCTTCGTAGTCTTGGTTGCGTCATTTTGGATGAAGGCTTGTAGTTGGAAATGAGAGAATTCTTTTGATTTGTGTTTTAAGATTGAAAACACAAACAAACCACAATTGCTTGATGTTGTAGAATCCTTGTTTTACCATCATATGGCGGCACCTAAGAAGGAGTTGTTTAGGATGGACACAATGTATGAGTTGTACATTATTCATCAAAGAGGTTGAAAACATTAGTAGCTTTTTCTATGTAAAAAGGTGAAGAGATGTGAATTGATATACAATTTATAATGTGCAGTTGTATGGTGCATGGAAGTGCAAGAAAACTGTTTGCACTAAGATGATGAGCAGCATGCGAATATTCATAGTGATAAAGACGGGAGTGAAATCCATAGAGTTATTGCAGAGAAAAGGTTTATTAAATAACCTTGAAGGGTGCATAAGGTATGAAATTTCATTTCAAAAGAGGTATTTTAAAGTTGGAAATTAAATGATTTATTTTATTTTTATCATAAAATAAATCTTGGAAAATGGATTTCATTTCGATTTAAAGGCCAAGTATCATGTGAAGTGATAATGGGATACTAATGATATTTCCATAAGAATGGAGTATGAGAGAAAATTGGTAACGGGGAGATTTAACATCATGAAAATGTATTAAGGGTGGATATTCACTAGTATTTTCTATAACTTGAATTAAAGTCAAAATATCGACTACTGTAATTATTAGGTCAAGCTTTGAAGACACATAAGATGTTAAGGTCAAATGAAGAAATTGGATAGTTTGAGTCAAGTTAAACCATTGAGTTATTGTATAAGAGGGTGTATTTTTTAGATGAAAAATTGATGTAAAGTCTAGATTCAAAGAGTCCTAAGCAAGTCAAAGGTCTGAATGCAATTGGGTACATGATCGGTGGAGCCCGACACCCAAATATTTGGTCATTGTAATGCAAGAATTACTAAAGTTGTTGTTTGTAGCAAAGAGGAGCAAGAGGGTTGCCCTGAAATGATTCCAAGACAGAGAACTGAAAGAGGAAAAGCATAGGAAGAGAGCTTGTATTTTTGAATGGCAAGTATGGAGGCTTGCTGAAAAAGGGATTTGAATGAAATCCACAAGTGAACAAATAAATTTTACAAAGGAGGAGAAGATCATGGGTGTCGATCATTTCAGAGGATCTGATGAAGACCACAGTAGAAGAAAGAAGAAGGAAAATGCCAAGGTAAATGGCATATTTAAGCATTTGACTTATGAAGAGTATGAGCGGGAGAAAGCTGAGAAATCAGTTCACCTTGAGTTATTGATGGAATTTTTGTAGAGAAATATGAAATACCAGAGACATGGTTGGACCATGAGGAAGAAAGTGAAGTGGCAGAGGCTACACGAAAAGAGGGAACATCAGGTAAACATATAGTTGACAGAAGAGCTGAGGAAGCTCGAGTAGATGATGAGTGTGCAATTTTGATGGGAAGAACTCAAAGAGGATGTGTTGAAAATGGAAGTTTCCATTTGTGGCCCAGAACAGGGTGAAATTATGGGTGAAGAGATCAATGAGAAATATCTCATGAACTATTGGAATAGTTGAGAAGAATTGGAAGATATCTTGACCAGAGAGGTAGATGAGGCTATGAAGCCTTGTATTTTTAAATCTCACAGTTTATGTATGTTTACAGGATGTGCAAAAGATGGTGGAAAATATGGTGAAACTGTTACAGAGATGAATGAAACTCTTAAGGTGAAGTATGAAGGAGAATGCCTTTCAGAGGAGGAAGGTATTGATTTTTTTCAGCAGGAAGAAATCATAAATGAATTCTTGTTTGGTGTAAGATAGCCAGTTGAAGCTGTTATGGAGCAGAAGCATAATGAAAATGCTGAAGTAATATTCCAAGGAGGTAAACAAATGAATTTGTTTAATGAAATAGATGAAATAATTTGGCAATGTGATGATACATAAACAAGAATAACTCAGGAAGATTACCAGAAGAAGAATGAAGCTGGGAATGAAGGTTGTGATGAAATGCTAGAAAGATTTTACATGGAAATAGAGTTCTTGGAATGATGGCTTAAGGAACCTAAAGGAGAGATGAAACTTGCAGAACCTGATACAGAAGAGATTGCAGTTACTATGCATGATAGGGATGAATTTTTTCTAACATTTATAGACTTGAGTGAATGTTATAACTTTTCAAATGATAATTTGGATGTAGGTACAGAAGGAAACATTAATAAATATGATGTTGAAATCAGATAAATTGAGCAGAAAGAATTTGGAGATGATATGAAAGATCAACAGCAACAAGAAAGTTATTTCCTTAGAGACATAAAGGAAACAGAAGTATTAAACTAGCTGGATAAAGATGAAAGCGGCCAAAAATTCAAAACAGGATCTACTAGAATCCAGAAGGAATATGATGGGAGATTGGTGCTTGAAGCATCAAAAGAGGCCAAAAGGTCTTATCTTTTTAAAACTGATAGTTTGTTGATGAATGCAGGTACAACATCAGATGAGAAATTTGCTACTATAGAAGCAATAAATGATTATAGTTGTGATGAAGGAGGAGTTCTTGATTATTCTTCACTTCAGAAAGATGAGTATTCAGCACAGTTGGAGACCAAAGCATCAGACAAAGAGTACTTAATCCGAGGAATTGGCAAAAGAAATTGTTGGAGAGGCCGATGGAATCCAATTGATAGATTGAGTGATGAATTACAAAATGGAGTTGATACTTTAAAGGACCAGCGACAGGACAAAGATTGGAATCCTAGAGAGAGCAAGTCATTGAGAATTGTTGGAGAGGCCGATGGAATCCAATTGATAGAGTGAGTGATGAATTACAAAATGGAGTTGATACTTTAAAGGACCAGCGACAGGACAGAGATTGGAATCCTGGAGAGAGCAAGTCATTGAGAATTGTGGTTGTCACATTATTACAAAAAAGTGACAAACCTAATAGACAGGAGTCTATGGAAACTTCTCTAAATAGGGAGTATGATGCAGGAGCATCCTGCTTGATTTTCATTAAAATATTGTGTAAATAGGGGGTGATGTTTTTTTAATTATTTTATAAATTATTATGCTCATTTTTATTTAAATTAAGAGAGAATAATCTGAGTGTGGGGATTATTGTAAATATTTTCTTAATTAATTGAGAATATGAGGGAATTGAGTTGGGTAGATAATCTAGGGATTAGGAGTTCCTTAAATGTAACTTAGTTGAGTCAAATAAGGGGTAGAGATAATTTAGGATTTGGTTGAGATTTGTGTGGAGGAAATAATGGATTGGAGTTAATTTATAATTGCATATAAATATGAAGCTTGTGTGAGAGTGAGAAAAAAAGAGAGAGATACAGTGAGAGATAGAGAGAAATCGTGTGAGAGTTCATATGAAGGGCGAGAGCCGAGAGGCCAATCATTGTAATATTCGGCCAGGGAAGGGTTTGCATTTATAAATTTCTGGTTGTATTTTATGCAATTATTTTTTTTACTGTTTGGCTCTCTCTTCATATTTATTTTTTTAGTTAAATTGAATGTGGTGTTAACGAGTAATTGGATGAGGGTTTCCATGATAAGGAAACACACACTCTATTATGTGCAAGGATCTATTTGATAGCAGAATCCTTACATCAGTGCCTTTCTACTACCGTTTACTTTGTGTTTCTTAGATATGTTAGCACTACTGTGCATAATGTAATTCTCTATTTTAACTTTTGTTTAGGCTGGTTTCCTCCCCCGAGGTAGCCTAGAAACCTTGTAACAAAGGCTGGGATCGGCTAAGCACAACTTGCCAACCTAGCCTGTAGCATATGTAACTTTATGTTTTCGAATTAATAGAATAGCCCAACTTACCTATATATATATATATATTATTTCTTTCTAATTTACTAATAATACTTGATATTAAGGAGTTTCTAGTTGTAAATATTATATGATTTTAATTAAATGGTTAATAAATAGTAATAGGAATCAATCCATGATAAGCATCAAAGAAATTACTTTCTGATACATCTCTTGTTGCTAAAATTAAAAAAAAATGATAAAAAGATAACTAAAATATAACTATTATTATTATTATTATTTATGAAAATAATTAATACACAAATTAAACATATATGAATTTAAAAAGAACACCAAACAAGATTCTTAACCATGGATATTTATTTCCATTTTACCGTGGAGATTCTTAATGTCTGAGTAGGCTTTGTTGCAATACCATGGACTAATACCATGGCTTATTAATACCACATGCCCAAAAATCCATAAACTTGTTCATATTACATTTTTAAATTAATCAATTTAATTGGAAAGAAAAAAAGTTCATAACTACTTTGGATGGAGATATTAAACTTCATTTGTGACTAACGTTAAAAATATTATAGAATATTGCATGGAGGTTAAATCCCCATTATCCAATTGATAAGTATTGAAGTTGTTAGGTATTAAGTTATTGTTGGATGAAAGTTTAGATAATCACTTAGCTAATTTATCTCTAAAAATAATAAGTTTGACCCTTAAGGTGTAGATGAGTTGGTGATAGAGTACATTATTAAGGAAATATTTGTGACATCATTGGTTCAAACCTTAAGTAGCCATGATAGAAATATGAAGGAGCTTTCCGTGGTCACTACTAGCAAGGTGGTTTGGTTAATTTTATTGAATTATGTAGATAAATTGACAACTAGAATGGAGCAACATTCACAAGAAAAGGGAGTTGAGAAGGAAAATACCATTTCTAGAAGGGTGAGTGAAATTTTGTATGTATTTGTGTATGTATAGTAATTTGACTTACTCAAAATCCATGGTTGGATATATAAAGATGAATTTTATAATAAAAGTATTTTGATCATAAAATTTCCATTAAGAGAAACTCATGAGGGAATTTGTGTTGGATAAGCATTCTCTCATTTTAGTCAAATCTAGAGGAAGTTAAAGATAATTTTGGATGTACGTACAAATAAAATACAAAGGGAATGCTCATTAAAGTTCAAGTGAATTCATGATTATTGTAATTACGTTATAATTGGAAAAGACATCATATAAAGTTCACTTCATTAATATTTGAAATGGTCAAATTAATGACATCCTTGTGTAAGTTAGTGTAATTTTTAATCCCAACATAAGTGGAGATGGAGTGTAAGTGTTAATGTAAAATCATCATTTTTCTTTATTGTCCAACAAGATGACCTTTGGCACATTAACATGATTATTTTCACTTATATAGTCTCACTCATAAATGAGGAGAAACGTAGGGGCACTTTCAAACTAAATGGAGACGATATTATATGATGTATGAAGATATACAAATTGAAGCCTTTCCAGTTATACACCATAATACTATATCCTAGCCAGCCTTGTAGTTCTTGAAGTGCATGCATGTACTTACTTTTTCTTTTTTTATAGTAGTTTTCTATACATTAGTTATTTATATTTTCTAATCTCTTTTAGCCTCAACCTACATGCATGCATACATAAAAGGAATTTGTGGACAGATTATGAGCTTATAAGAACCCATTAGGTAAGATAAATAAATAATAGTTTTTATTTATGGTATTCTTTATATTTTCTATTTATTTCCCATGCTTCTATATTAATATCACATTTGAATAGTTTTACAATGTGCTTCCCTTCTCGACTCTAGTATTTTATCTCAAAAATGTTTGAATTTTCATCACATGGATTTCCATCTAGAAAGAAAAATAGGTCCTATGGATAGAATCTTTGCATTAGGACTTCAATAATGGTAAAATTCCATAGTTTGAAATTTCAAGGAAGGATATAATTACCAAAGCCATGCTTGAAGGTGAAGGGTTACACTAAATTATTGCTTGATACACCGCATGTTCCTCTCTCTTATATTTATGCTTCCTTTCTAGATATTTTTATTGTTGATAATAGCTTGAAAAAATCCTTGTCTTTAGATCGGTATAAATTCATGGCATAATTGATCAAGCTACATATCCTTAGGAAATTAAATTTACTTAATTATTTTAACTAGGAAATTCCTGACGCTATCTCTTTAAAGTTGGGCCTTTATAATATCTTTGTCCTAGCATCAAAATGTAAGAAAGCCATATATAAGCATTAAATTCACACATTCATATCAAAATAAAGTATTACATTATTAGATTATTCAGTTTCTATTAATAATATTGATACTAAGGCTTGCTAATAAGGTTTAATACAATTTAATAATACATTAATAATACTTTTTAATAATAAGGTTTAATATCTAATAATAATAATAATATTAAGGTTAATAACATTAATGTGGCTATTAATAATGTTAATAATATTTATATTAGGTAAATAGTACTTATTTATTAATACGGTTTAATAACTTTATAAACAATATTGTATAACCTTAGTAACTTTATAATAGTAGATTAATAATTGCATATCAATACATTTATCTACACATAATAACACATTAATAATATATTAATATACAAACTAAAACATGTCCAGTATTATTTACATGGTCAACCATGATTATCCATAGACACCATAAGTAGTAAGTTTATTAATAATAAGTTTTAGTAAGCTTTATTAATAATATATAATAATAATAAGGTTCTATTAATAAAATTAAGGTTTGTTAATAACATTAATATTAGGATTAATGACATTAATGTGGTTGTTAATAAAGTTAATAATATTTATATTAAGGTTTTGTAATAATTTATTAATAAATTTTATTAATGATATTAATATTAAGGTTTTTTTAATAATAACATTTATTTGTATATTAATGAGGTTTTTAAATAATTTTATACTATTATTTAAACCATAATAGCATTATAATAATACATTAATAAGTATATTAAAACATTAATTTATACATCAACACATTAATAAGATATGTATCTACATATAATAAGAGATTAATAATATTTTTCTACACATTAAGATATTAAGTTATACATTAATATATTAATATATACATTAACTTAATGTAAATTACCCAGTTAACCATACTCAACATCAACATTAACATTAATATAGTCATTACACTTGATAATTTTAAATTTAATAGATTTAGAGGATAAATTTAATATAGGTTTAAAATTATTCCATTGTGAAACTAGTTCAACAATTTTAAACCATGATCACGGTGGTTAACATGGACAACCTTTGTGAAAATGGTCAACTATATTAATTTATAGTTAAACCTTGACAACCATACTCTACAATTTTCACAAATATTTTGAAGAACAATAATAACATGTAGCTTAATGAATGTTTCTATTATTTTCAATTGATTTGTATTTCCCTAATTTATTTCTTGAATGCTTCTAGTTCTCTTTTTATGTTTAATTGAATTATTTGTTGTTGCATGGTTGGTTTTATCTAATTTTTATTGATCATAGGGCTTGAATTAAATTTGAAGACCTTTTTTGAGTAAAGAAGCCCTATATTTATCTTTTTGTCATGTTTATTTGAGAAAAATATGGCATTAAGAGTAATATATGGTTTCAATTATTTTGTGGGAATTCAATGTGTTTGTGTGAAGCCAAGGAATTGGAGAGGTATCTAGCTATTAGAGAAGAAATGTATAAGAAACCAAAAGAAGTTGATGTAAATATTCATGATTTTAAGATAGCTATTCATAGACATTATTATGATGTGAAGTCTCTTGAATGTGAATTACATAGAATATGGCTGAGATGTTTGAATGTTTGAAGACATAGTTTGAAAAAATAACCTTTGTAGTTGAACATTGTACACTTTTGGGAGTACCTATCCAAGTACTTTCCCCTTGGGAGGTAATAAGAATTTTGTGATTAAAAATTATAAAATCATACAAAGATATTTGCAAGAGTTTGTAATAATAAAATTCACAAAAATAACCCATGATGTTTATTTTCTCAAACATGGATAATCAATATATTACAATTTAAATTATTATTTTTTCTTATTACTATACGTGATTGCATAGATTATGAAGTATTATCCAAAATTTTAGAATGTTTTCTAATTTTGTGAAATATTTATAAATACATTACAATGTTTTATAATTTAGTGAAGAATTAGCCAAGATTTAGAAGTATTTTATAATTCATTGAAAGACTCACCAAAAAACTATCCATGCATATTATATTATTGGTAAAATAGCCTCTACATTTTCCTATGTACCATGGGGGTTCACCTATTTATTATACATATAAATTTCTGGGGGCTTCTTAATTTTCCATGCCTTCGATGGACACACCTTCGTGTCTCATGGAATTCTCCCTTCATTTACCATTGAAGTAGGGGGGAAACCATATATGTCGAAGTTGAATTTTTTGATGCTCCCTTAGAATATAATATGCTCCTTGGCCATAGTTAGTTATATTCCATGTTTATTGTTGTGTCTTTGGGGTTTTGTGTTCTTTGATTTCATCATGAAGGAAATATTTTCATGGTTGATCAGTTAAATTATTGCACACTGCTAAATTAGTCTCCCACTACAGGAAATTCAATGCCATTACTTGGAGATAACCCTACCACTTAGGAGAGTGTTGGTGTAGAATTGGTTAAAATCATACACTTATTTATGTATTTCGTTTACTCCTGCCAAACACTCCTTCATCTTTAATTTCTCCTATGCACATGGTCTCTTATGTCACTAGTGGACCCCATCTATCTCCTGACCCTTAGGTGCTGCTTTCTCCTTTGAAAAACAGATCAAAATGATGCAAATATGCCACCTTTAGTGAAAGATATTTCTTCTTTGGTAGTCCCATCAATACCTCCTGACATTAGTCAAAACCTCCATCCTAATATGGAATATGATTAGGTTACCTTTCCCACACAAGTTGTCACTCTTCCTGGTCCACGTGACTCCCTTGATGACAAGTCTCCTTCTCGGAAATTCCCCTTGGATGTCATGTATTCTATTTATAATACTAGGAACATTTTGTGTCTTGATACCTCTGTTAGACCTTATTCATATAAGGTATATATTGTAAAAGTAAATTTTGGATTGACCCATGGGGCATTTTCTCGACCATCCTTGGAAGTGCCACCTTTAGATTGAGTGAAGTCTTCCATTTCTGATACTGAACTTGCCACTGAATTTTCCAACTCACATCCTCCCATTGATTAGTGCCTTATACCACCTTTATTTATTGATAATCCTTTTCAAGGAGCTGCTCTAGCTCACAAGACCACTCACCCTATATGTACTTGCATTAATCCTCATAATGTTATGGTTCTAGGTTTTCTTTGGCATCATAAACCAATAGGAATCATGAAGTTCAACTCTCTATGGCATGGCCCCATCATGGTGCACCATATGGAACCCAAAACATCCCATGAGTTCATGTACGAGAATCCTTGGCATATGCGTGATGGTGGACACAACTTGATATAACCTACTAGACTCCGTCCACGGGGGATTCACTACGGAAGAAATACCATAAAACATGAATTCACTTTAGGGGATATATGTTGAGTGAAAAATGAAATGATATATTGATAATATAACAGAGGGTAAAGGGTTTTATATTGGTAGATATAAAAAATGGAGCTCAAATTTAATGAAAAAAATATAAAGGGGTATAAAATGTGTTAATGAAAAAATGGACACCTAAAATATTTTTCAAATGGGAAGGTGTATTGGGTTCGTATTGGTAGGGTGTTAAATAATGTGAGTATTAGAGGTATTTTCCAAGATATAGTCAAATTAAGGGTATTGTTTAGTATGCCATGAATGCATGTGATATGTCAAAGGTTCATTGAGTGAAGCCCTTGTGACTATGTGAAAATGTGAAGTTGGGTTACACTTTTTTCCCTTTTTTGAGAAAAAATATCATTTTTTTTTTGTTCTTCAAATTTTTGCAAGACAAAACAATTTTTCTGTTTAGAAATTCATTTTACGATAAAAATAAAATTTGTCATAAAATTTATTAGCTTTCTATTACTTATGTTTTGGAATTTTTTAATACCCATTTGATATGTCAAATTAATATTTCTTTGAGTGTTTGTTCTTCAAAAATCAAAGGATTCATAAAAATTCATGTTCAAACTCAATTTTGTATTCTTTGAAAACATTGTGTTTTTGAGAAACTAAATGTGTTACAACAATCTAGATAGAGTCTACTTCGGTTTCGTTATATTTACGAAACCAACTGATGCATATCATAATTACTAGAATTTTGTGAACTAATCCAATATGAAAATATTGGATATTTTGAATATGTTTCGGATTGCACCAAATTTCTCAACATATAAGTTATAAACAAAAAATATAAGAACTACCGATTACAGACAATGAACCAATGTAATGCACCATAATTTTTCAATTTTTTTACAGTGTATTTTGGAAGATACAGAATATTGATTTCACTGAATCATAATGACCTTAAAAAATTGTTTGCATCCATTTTATTACAAAATTAATTAAAATTAGTAAATATTTATGAAATTCCATCAAAGTTATATTTCCTCAAAGTAGATCCTCAAAGTAGATTGAATTCTACTAATGCTTGTCTTAGTTTTGAGAGTTATTTCATAAAGTTTCATGGAGTTTAATTAGTCCAAAGTTGAATAAATGTGTTCAGAGTAGAGTTGTTGCATAATTGCATATGTGCTCGTTCGACGAAACTTTTAAAAAAGTTCGGCCGAATTGTTTTTTGTACCGATGGTCCATCAATTCTAACGACACAAAATTTTGGCTGAAACTTTAATCGACTTTACATCGATCGGAAATTTGATGAAGCCTGTCCAAAAAAATTTCGTGGCTATATAAATAGCCGAAAATAGAATCATTCTTTTTGCATAATTTCGTGGTATTTCTTCATTTGAGCTGATTTTGCAAAGGAATTGTTTTGGGCTTAATTTTCAAAGGACTCTTTTTGGCTTAATATTCAAAGGAAATTTTTGAGAGTTATGTGATACATTTTTTGGAGGTATGTGATATTTTTTTAGATGCTTTTTGGGCTTAATTTTCAGAGGACATTTTTTTGGAGGTATTTTGTTTTTAGAGGTTTTTGGGCTTAATTTTCAAAAGACATCTGGTTGCACACAAGTTCAGAATTGGTGAAAACTACAATTCGATTTGATCCATACTCCCTAGATGTTCCCAAGCCTTCTGTTAATGCAATATAATATGCATCATTGTTTGTTGTTCTTCCCAGTATATTCATTTTTCTTTGGAGGACCTTTTTAGTCGCAATATTTCAAAGCACATATGTCATCATTGCTTTCCTTGGATTGGGATAGAAAAAAACATCTATGCATAATTTCCATTTTTCAACCATATTTAGTGGGTTTTTTGATCCTTGAAAAAAAAAATTCAATAAAATATATTAAATTAACATTTATTGCAAATGCATGGGAGAAATGACATGTACATGGTTTGACTTAATGTTTATGGGTGAAATTACATATACATGGTTCCCAAAAACACTAGCAAATTCCTTAAATTTTATGGGAGAAATGGCATGTACATGGTTTCCAAAAACACTAGCATTTTCCTTATTGAAAATGCCTTAAATTAACACTAAAAAATGCCTTAAAATTTATGGAAGAAAAGACACATGTACATGGTTTTCCTTAAAGTTTTCCTTATGGGAGAAAGGAGAAATGACATGTACATGATTTTCCTTATAGTTTGCCTTGAGTTTATGGGATAAAGCCTTGAGTTTGTGGGAGAAATGACATGTGCATGGTTTTCCTTATAGTTTTCCTTAAAGTTTATGGGAGAAATCACATCTAGAAATTACATGTCTTAAAGTTTTCCTTGCCTAGAGTTTAAGGGAGAAATGACATGTACATGGTTTTCCTTAAAGTTTTCCTTATATTTTATGGGAGAAATGACATAGAACTGACATGCCTTAAAGTTTTCCTTAAATTTTATGGGAGAAATGACACATGTACATGGTTTGCCTTAAACTTTTCCTGAAATTTTATGGGAGAAATGACATATAAATGACATGTACATGGTTCAAAAAACACTAGAAAATTCCTTAAATTTTATCGGAGAAATGACATGTACATGGTTATCCTTAAAAATTTTATGGGAGAAATGGGAAAAATGACATGTATGTACATGGTTTTCCTTAATGTTTGCCTTAAATTTTATGGGAGAAATGACATAGAAATGACATGTACATGGTTCCAAAAAAACTATCAAATGGCCTTAAATTTTATGGGAGGAATGACATGTACATAGTTTCCAAAAACACTAGCATTTTCCTTATTGAAAATGCCTTAAAGTTTATGGGAGAAATGACACATGTACATGGTTTTCCTTAAATTTTTCCTTATGGGAGAAAGGTAAAATGACATGAACATGACTTTCCTTGAAGTTTTCCTTGAGTTTATGGGAGAAATAACATGTGCATGGTTTTCCTTCAAGGTTTCCTTAAAGTTTATGGGAGAAATCACATATAGAAATGATGTGCCTTAAAGTTTGCACTTCCTAGAGTTTAAGGGAGAAATGACATGTACATGGTTTGCCTTAAAGTTTTCCTTATATTTTATAGGAGGAATGACATAAAAATGATATAGAAATGACATAGAAATGACATGCTTTAAAGTTTTCCTTAAGGTTTATGGGAGAAATACCACATGTATGGGAGAAATGACACATGTACATGGTTTTCCTTAAATTTTATGGGAGAAATGACATAGAAATGACATGTACATGGTTCCAAAAACAATAGCAAATGCCTTAAATTCTATCAGAGAAATGACATGTATGTGGTTATCCTTAAATGTTTCCTTGAGTTTATGGGAGGAATGGGAGAAATGACATGTATTTAAATGGTTTTCCTTAAATTTTTCCTTAAATGACATGTATGTACATGGTTCATTGAGTGAAGCCCCTATGACTATTTTAGTTTTGGTTTAGTGTGTGATGTGAGGAAATTTTTCATACCTCACATATGCCAAAAAATACAAAAATGTATAAAAATTCAAAAAATCAAAATATATGCTCTTACTTTTACCTAATCCATGTTTTATTACTTCCATATGTGATTTAACGATGGGAATAGCCTTTATGGATGGTTTTCTATAGGATAGGGTGGAATTTTAATTGGAAATCCTCTGGACCTTAGGTTCATTTCTCTTGAACCTAGAATATAGGGTAGGTCTCTCACTACCATGTTTTTCATCATTGATCACCGCTTCCATCTTCATTGTGCCTGAGGTGCAACCCTGGCAAGTTGCGATATTAACCTCTCTCTTCTTGCATGTCGTACCTTGAAAGTAGATATTTCATATGGATGGATATTGTATATTGGCACCTCTATTCCGTATTGGTTCCAATTCAAAATTATATCCCATCTTGGAATCCCTCTTTTTGTCTCACCGTGACTTAGAATTTGAGCCTCATTTACTCTTCTTTGTCATCTTCCGGCCTTACCAAAGGAGTGTTCTACCACATTTTATCCCTTGTGGTTGCTACATATTTATATTACTTATGAATTTTGATATGCCTATGTCTTATTTCATCATAGTTATCACATTAGGCTTGGACCATTGCTTACTTTCACTTGGTGTTCTAGCCTTTCTTGGGGGGAAACTAGGATGAGTAGTCTTACTTGCCAGTTTATATGCCCCCCTATGTTTATGGTGATTTAAACATCTAGGAACTAGTTCCTACCATTTATGCCACTCATTCCTCCAAGGAAATCTTCTTTTATGTTCTTCTTATGATCGTTAGCAACTAAAAGGAAACAAGTATCATTTTGTCTCTTTTTTGGGCTCATTAAATCTAAATGAAAAGTAAATTAGTAACATTAATTGTATCTACTTTTGTGTTCATTGAACTATGAAGGAGACTAAAAATAGAAAATGGAAGGGAATTCGTTTAATACTTGATTTATCAGTCAAAATGGCAGCATCTGTTGCATCTTCCTTGAACATGGCACATGTTTGTAGCATGTCCTCACAGTTGAGTTTTAGCGTGCCTATGAGTCATACCATACATATGAATTTTTCCACTCCTTCAGTTGGTTATTCTTTCAGTCACTATGGAACATGATTCAATGCTTCCTATGTTGTTACATAGTATCATGTGTTGCTCAGTAATCAATGTTGCTAAGACACTTTTGTGTCATGTCATTATATGTTCAAGGGAAGTCTCAGTCTCAGTCAACCATTTGTAATCCTTATCAACCCTTTGTGTGTTTTCCACCACTATGTCAGTTGTACTTAATGAATTCATGTCAATCAATGGGGGATACATCAAGGCCCTCCTTCAATTTTTCTTCTCCTTTCAACTTCAACCCATTATCTAGGAGCTTGATATAGGAGCTAGTAGTACCTTGGAGCATTCAGACCTCAGTGGGATGTTTCATTGTGATTCAAAGTGGGTTTACCTCATTGAATTATAATCGATTGATTTTGCAAGTGTTTGAATTCATCTCATTTATTCACACTTAGTATAGTGTTTCAATCCAGGTATGTAAACTTCGAGGTGAAACAAAATATGTGTGAACTGTTTCTTACCACTTTCTATGAAAAACTACTCATAAAGCATGTATTGGTAGATCCCAAAGTCGATTCAACTTATACTGACTTTCAGGTTCTTAAATTCAATTCTGGTTTGTTATCATAAAGTTTACATATTCAACAAGATGCATCACACTTCCTCACTACATACTTTTTCTAAATTAACCATTGGTCAAAATATATAATTAAAATCAATTTAAATAGAATGTGTTTTGGGTTGTGTAATTAAAAGTACAATTAAATAAATAATAATTGTTTTATGCAAACTAAATCACTCTCCTAGCTATTATTTTTAAACATGATAAAAAATAATTATACTAGTGGTTCAAAGTATTACCACTTTAGATAGAAACTAAAGAAATTAACTACCTCATAAAAATATTTCAGTAAGACAAAGTATTTATTTACAAAAATTTGGTAGTCTTGTATGATTACAAGATCGCTACAAGAAATTCAGTAATTTTTGTAGGAATTTTTGTGGGATTACAAGATTGCTACAAGAAGTTCTTGCACATAATTGCGAGAATTATTGTATAATTACATGATCACTATGGGAAATTCTAGCATGCAATTATGGGAATTTATGTGTAATTATAGGATCACTACAAACACTTTTAACATGCAGTTACACGAATTCCTATGTAATTATAGGAAAAATAGAGCATATCCATTTCTTATATACATAATGGGAAAATATCAAACCAACCATATACAAACTTGAAAAATCATATAATAAAATATGATTAACACCTACCAGGGGGGGGGGGCTCCTTGTATGTGTTACTATTAAATATACGAAAGGTTAGTACAAAATTATATAATCACTCACATAAATCCTTCTTGTATTGCTAAAAATAGAGGTTCGATACCAAAGAGTATGTAAGTCTCAAAAGTATTTTCTCTCTCTCTCTCTCTCTTTCTAACACATATCTTTATAGTCTATCTACTTTTATAAAAAATATTACTGCTTAACCGAGCTACCCAAAATGAAGGTCATTCAACATTTTCATAATAAAAATAGACTAATCCTTAGCTCATTTGGAGAATATTATGGTAGCTCCCAAGATATTTTGTGTAACATGTTGATTTGGTACACCTTTCCTTTGACTTCTAGAATGAATAGATTAGATAAACCTCCAAGTGTCAAAATCATCCCTATTGATGTGGAGCATTCTGGTGGCTAAATCGCCATGTTGACAAGTTTGTTCCTTTCAACTTTATTAGTAACAATAATTAACATTTTATAAACATTTAAAAATTTAAAATAAAAGAACAATTCTACAAGTGATTTTACCCTTAAATTCATCCTTTAAATTCCATTTCTTTAACAAAATTGGTAAAATGATATGAAATGGAGGTTAAAATGAAGGACATAATTTCAAAAATGGGGTGGCCATAGATATTAAGTTTTAATTCGAAGATTTACCCCAAAATTATATTTTTGAATGACCCTTATGAAACAAAATTGAAGTCTTTTTTCAGTATCTCAAAATATCACTACCTGTCTTGTCAAAATTTCACCTGTCTACTTTCTTATATTTCTCAAACTGTGTGAATAAGAATATTGAGACTAGTACTGGAGGGTTATTCTATGTCAACTTTGTATTTCATTTTTTCTTTTAATCCCCTGATCCTTACCATTAACCTTTTCTTTATTTGAATATTGTGGATATTTTCCTTATACATATCTATGTATTTCCTCTCAAGGGATTTTCATTTTTCTTTGTTCTTATAAGCTTCATCCTTCAAAATTTCATTTTCTGAATGTACTATTTCATTAAAAATCTCTTATTTTTGTAAATTTTACTTCAACTTTTTAAAATTATTATTAATTTTCCTTAGTTTATGCAAAAAAATGTTTAACTATTGATTTTTAGGGCTTTCTTGTTCTTGAATCTCCTTTTATGAATTTCTTCTCCTTTTACCTATTCTCGTTGGAGTGCTTGACTCTACTTTGTATATGCTTCTTTTTCCTATTGAAATGATTAATTTTGCTCCACATATGCTTCCTCAATATAATCTCTATTGATTTTTAGGGCTTTCTTGTTCTTGAATCTCCTTTTATGAATTTCTTCTCCTTTTACCTATTCTCGTTGGAGTGCTTGACTCTACTTTGTATATGCTTCTTTTTCCTATTGAAATGATTAATTTTGCTCCACATATGCTTCCTCAATATAATCTCCTCTAGTTTATTTTTCTTGCTCATTTTGTTGTTCAACTTATACTTCTCTGAGGGCTTCCTCATACAAAATTTGGGCTTTAGTTTTAGGATTTTCAGGAATTCCTTGTAATTTATTAAGATTATATTCTTCTCCATATGCCTCTCTTAATAATTTCATATGTCCCCTCATAAGCTTGATGTTGGTTGTTGGTGATCTACTAAAATATTTCTTGCCTTCTTTCTAGTGGAAGAGGAACCAATAACCTCTAAGGACGTCGGATATTCTTGTTCCTTTTATTTTTCCTATAATCCTTGTTCTCTCAATTTTTTTCGGATATATGTTTCTCCTCCCCTATATTCTTCAATTTTCTTCTATCCTCAAGGTTATGAATTTTCCTGCATTTGGGGAGTCAATATTTCTAATTCCTCTCGCATATTTCCTTCAATTTGTCTCTCATCATGATTTGGGTTCATTTCATTAGGGTTTTTAGGAGGCTCCAAATTTGTTCTTTTGTAAAAATTCACCCCATATTTTATTTCATCTATCAATTTTGTCTAACACAAGTAATTTAATTAACCCACGATGATACACACAGATTTCATTATTCCCTTGGAATTTTTCAACCATGACTAACATCTTCAGTAAAATTTTGTGCAAGAAATATGGAAAAATTATCCTTTTTGTATGTCAATATATAATATGTTCCAACAAGTGTATATGATGAAGGAAAATGATATTTTACCTTCCTTCACAGGTAACATATTTTTGAAATAAATCTACTATATCTGCCCATCGGTATTTTAGCCACTGCCTTTGCACACCTTTGGTCTAATCAATATTTATGTTTACTCTGCTTAGAAACTACATAAATTCTCCCTTCTTTATCCTCGTCCATTTAAACCAGTTTTCACCACTTCATGCTAATCCTGTAACACTAGCTAGGGTTTCCTTCAAAACCATGAACGTGAGGTCACCAATTTGGAATTTTCTCCATTGAACATGTTAGAAAATTTATATATAACTACAACATTATGCCCTTTAAATTTTGCAAAAAATGAAAGTAATTCGGCTTTGTGAAAATATATCCTACAGGTTAAAAATGGTTCCATGATGACAATACCATAGGGTTCGGTGTATACCACTTTGTGCTTGCCATTCTTGGTCTTTGTCCCTAGGTTAGAAGGCTTGAACTTAATTCAGGTATGCAGGGTATGAGACACAGTAACAATGTCGAGTTTAGAAGATTTTCAAATTTTGAAATGGATATTGGTTATAAACTGCAGAATATGAATGATTTTATTTCGAGTCAAAGTGATATTTGCAACTAAAAGTACAAATATCACTTCTTATAATAATTGGAAATAAAAAGTTTAACATGATGAGGAATAGGCTAACACCATTTACGATTTCATAATTCCTAATAGGAATTACACAATAATGATTTCATAAGGGACCGATGGTCATGATAGCAATAGTTGCACAAAGGGGTGTGAGTTATGGTAATAATTTTAAGTTATGGAAAATAGCATGGGATGTATTAAAAAATAAAATCAATTGATTCAAAAGTAATTTCAATTTAATAAATAAATGTAAATAATTTAACTCTTCTTCATTACCGTGCTCAGGAGTATTGAATATGATTTTGTTGATACCTGAACTGTTGTTGCCACGATGGAATAGAGGATTGTTGGTTGCATTTATATTCTATCTGTTGAAATTTTTTTACAGGAAATCACAACTTAATTTGCAGGAATCTAGACTTTGATTCCATAAATAATATTTTAATACGAGGAATCGAGGAATCAATGCTTTCCTTGCTAATACTACTCAAAATTTTCATAATTGATACCAATGTAATTTTTTGCTGATAAAATCTCTCTAACATAGGTAGGTAATTAATAAAATAACCTTATGAAAATATTTAAAGTAAAATATTCATGTAATTAAAGGTTTTTTTTATAGGAACTTATAATTACTGCAATGTACATAAAATTAAATCTTAATTCTGAATTTATGGGAAACAATAGTCACATTGTTTTTGAAAGGAGGCCTTTTTGAGTAGATGCAACTTATGTTGAAAAATGGCAGCAATAAAATCCTAATTTAATTTTCCCTTGAATTAAATTAGGAGAAAATCAAAATTCCACATCATAAGACAACTTGAATGAGTTAATCAGATTGTTATTACTCAGTTAGCTTATTTAATTCAAGTTAAGGGATTAACTTGAGTTTTTTACAATTATTCCTAAATATTAGGAGCCCGGGTTGAGTTTAATTTTAGTTGTAACAATTTAATTAAGTTAAATTCAGTTAAGGTCATTTAAACTAGTTCCAATTGTTGGAGGAACTAGTAGGAGGTCTAGCAATGGGGTGTAGTTTCAGTGTTTAACCACTTACCTGATCAATCAACTAATAATGAATTCATGCATGCATGAAATTTGAGTTATCCAGTTGAGATTCGAGTTCAAGGGAAGTGTACTATCAGTTGTATAATTATCCAAGTTCTACAGGCGGTGCATGCAGTAAGAGAAGGGCCTATAGTGATTGTGCAACTATGGATTAGGAATTTACCTAAATAATAGGGGCTAATTCCCAAGGAAACAATGAAAGGAAATAGGAGTTTGGCAGGCAAGAAAATTGGCTAAGTATTGGCTAGAGCCAGTCTATGAGGTTGTGAGATAGATTATACTTGTGTAGAGGTTGTTCAAACTTGAGAAAACATTGTATTTCTTCCTTATTTTCTTATTAATGCAATACAGATAAGAATGGTTTTTGAGAAGTTACATACCTATAAATATATCATCATGACTGTGTCTTGAATCATGATGCATGCTTTTGGTATTGCTTCTCAATCATGAAATTCTTTCCGCATATGAGTAGAGTAGATTTGAGTCTTATTTTTTAGAACATTACATGAGTAAGATTAAATCCATAATTAATTTATACATGGTATAAGAGTTAGAATCACACTAGAGAAAAGAATTCAAAGTTTTCTTTGCATAAGGCTCAAATTTCAAGATCAGTGTTGCAGGATTTTTCCAGGTCTAAGAAGACGACTTCCACTGGACTTGGGCGCGAGTATGCTTTGGAAGGAACCAAAAATTTTGTAGCATGGAATATCCATATGGAGGCAATATTAGATGAAAATGGGCTACTATATTACATCAAGATAGATGTAGTAAACACCCAACATTTGATGCCCAAGATCTTGTTGAAAATTCAACAAGAAATGTGTGTCTAATTTAATTTTCCCTTAATTAAATTGGACAATAAATTGTAATCGTATCTCATAATCACTCGTAATTGTTAACTGAGTGTGATAAACTTACTTATCTCATGGAATTATATTTGAGGGTGGTTGGTGAGGCATGCAAAGTGATTCTATGTGTTTTAGAGTCCAAGTTGCAATTAGTGTATTAGCTTAATGCATGAAAAATCCGTTAAGTCAATTAATTGAGTTAAAATCAATTTAACTAGTTGTAACTAATTGTTGCAATAGTGAGAGGTCAAGTGAATTAAATCATATTTAATTCACATGTAGTGATATTTCAAGTCACTAATGATTTACTATTAATAGGTGCATGCATGTCAGTTTTGATGATGACCCAGTTAAGATAGAGGTTAAAGGGATGTTAACTATCAGTTGTATTATTAGAAAATTTCTTGCATGCAATAATACACCCATAGGATTTACCATGAGAATTTGCACAGTTTTGGAAAGATAAAATTATTGAAGAATAGGGATTTTATTATACAGGAATTGTGCAAGCAAGTTAGGCCGAGTAGAGGTAAGAAAATTAGCGAAGTGTTAGTTGATTTTGTCCAGATCAATGTGAGACAGTTAGCAGAGTGCGACAAACTCTTGTGAGAAGAGTGAATTGTAATTGTTTCATGATTCCTTATATGAATATACAATAGAAGATAGAGGAGTTTTGAGCAGCAAGATTTCCCCAAGAAAAATATATGTTTTATGCATTCATTTTCTTCTTTCTTTTACTTGCTGTGATTGGCAATTGTGTTTATTTTCCACAATTAATTTGTAAAAGTATTTAGTATCTTTCCTTATCATATCACATGATCGGATTGAATCCATTGGTATACATATTTTTTTTATAATTTCTATGTGGTATCAGAGTTCAAGAAATCACTATAGTGGAGAAGAAATTGAGTTTTTGTTGAATAGCATTCGAATATGCAAAAATATTCTTTGCTGTGATAGGCAGATCAATATGGAATTCAATGTCTTAAGATTAGAATAGGCACTGGAGGGAAGTTTTAATTATATTGCATGGAGAGACAGAATGGAGGAAGTTATAGAGGACAATGGGTTGAAAGAATTCATTGATAGTGATATTCCCAATCCCACAGTAGTGTGGGTCACTCTTCTTGATGCTTGGAAAAGGAATGTTGCAAAGGCGAGGAGGATCTTATTAGACGAAGTTCGAGACCAAATTTTCTAGAGTCTCCATGGAAAAGAAACTACATATGAAATGTGGAAGGCTTTGACAGATATGTTTCAGAGTAGCAGTGACCATAGAAAATTGGCACTAGAGGACAAGCTCAGAAAAATCAAAATGGAGAAAGGAGACACTATGCCAAAATATTTTACCAAGTTCATCCAATGTCGAGATGAGCTTGGTAGTGTTGGAATTGCTGTAGCGGATGGTGACTTGGTGAGCCTAGCACTTCTAGGCCTTCCCAAGAGTTGGCATAGTGATCTGAAAATGAAAGTATTTGTACTGCTATTCAAATTATTCATTTCCATTAAATTAAGTGTGCAAATTGTTTGTAATCCCTTGCAAGTAAAACAATGTGTTTTTGATAACCATTTATGATTTTAAGTGTGAGGGAATGTTAATTAAAATTATTGTTTAACATCTTAAATCTGAAATACGCAACAGCATAACTTCACCATAACAACACAACAACATGATGAGGCAGTTCACCCCTCCTGGGCTACATATGTCGGGTCCAAGGCTCCCAATGGGCATGTCCTTGATCTATTATGATGCTCAAATTGGTTTTAAAATGAGAAAGAAGCCTAAACAGGAAAAAAAAACTATGAAAATGAATTTAGAAGGAAAAAATAAGCTAAGAATGACTTTTATTTCACCTAAAACAGTGAAATGTAGCCCAGTGCATGTCCATTTCCCTCATGGCCCTGATAGCTCTCCAAGCTTCGCTGAAGCAAAAATGACTGAAAAAGTCCTATTTTGGCTCTGCAACCTATCCCAATGGCTCTAGAATGCTCACAATACCAAAAATTGACCAAAATTTTGTCCAAATTGGTCCAATATTGAAGAAGTTATGATCAAAACAACATTCTGCCCAATGTGAAGTAAAAACCCCACTAATTGTGGGCTAACTCCAGAGAAGCACACTAATTTGGCCAACTGGCCAAAAATGGTGGACTAGTGCTAGGTTTGGGCGGGACCGTTTGTTGTCATATTAATTGTTGGGCTGATGGCATGTGGCCACATCAAATTAACCACCACATGAAAAGTCGAATTCCAAAATTGCTGCATTTAATTTTATGCTATGAGTGGTCACATATGATATTAAAGGCTAACGGTTTACCATTTCCAAGGTTTCTTCCTGCCATTTAAGCCTTAAGTGCAAGGTTATAGCGCAGGGTTTTATGGTGTCTAGGGGTTGGCCCCCTTTGCCGCCCAGCGTAAATCAATACAAACTCTAAATATACGTGGATTCAAATGATTAATAAGAACCACCCTTGTGGCCTAACGGTAGGCGCGTGTGTTAGCTACCTCGAGGTCCAGGGTTCAAACCTGCGGACTTCAAAAAAATTTAACATGCTAATTTTCCACAGCCTAGGGCCACGTGGCAGCCTCTGGGCCTGTCATGTGGCATCCCATGATTGGCCCACCAAAAAAAGATTCAAACTTCCATAAAATTAAATGTTGACACTTGTCGAACACCCATTTGCTCTGATAGAATATTCCATGGAATATTCTGGGGAATACTTCGAGAAATATTCCTAGAATATTCCAAGGAATATTCTTTTTTTAATATTTTCCAAGTCAAAGTCAACCCTGGTCAAACTGATTTTTGAAGGTTACTGAAATCTTCAAACCTACATAACTTTCTCATACGATGTCGGATTTGAGTGTCATTCATGGCACCAGAATCACAGAGATGAGGCCTATCCGATCATTCAGGTTTCAACTATTTTGAACATTTTTTCAAATTAGGACATGATCACTCGATCACATCTCTCAAATGCGAAGCTTTTTGACCCCAAAAGCTCTCTGATTTATAGAAACTAAATATGAGGAGACTGATTCTCCACTCTTCCAACCTTGAACCACTGAAATCTTCCTAACTTCATAAAATTGAGCTTCTCATAAAAAGACAAATTCTTCCTTGAATCTGCTGACCGACTGTTGTTAAAATTGACTAAGTCATGATGCAAGTTTTTGAAATTTGCAGAACAAAAACTATAATTTGCAGAATACATACTGTTTCTACAATGGTCAAAATTCAAAGGAAACTGAAATTGAGATTCACCTTGCCAACTGTCCTCATGGTGAATTTTTGACAACTGAGCCATGTACTTGCGTCGAATCCCAACCAATTTTTCTCGCCATACCACCCTGCCATACTGAAACTAGCAATGACCCATGTTCAACTTTGTGCCCTCTTTTATTGCATGCTTTACCCTCTCATGGATTCTTGCACTACCTTGCACCAACACTTTGTTCTTTGCACCGATTGACACCAAAGGCCCTTTCTGCAAAATCTTGTCATCTTCCAGAGATGACCTGCTTTCAGGCTAAAACATATCATCATTTACATCAATAATAACATGAAAAGGAGAATGTACAAAATACTTTTGTTTAACCATCAACAAAGTCAAATTTTGACTTGCATTGACAAACCTTTTCAATTGCCCTGCATGGACTAAAGAAGATTCTAGCTTCTTCCAATGTGCTCTCACAATAAACTTTTTTCCATCCTTGAAAAGATGATACTTGTTCTCATGGTGATGGAAGATCGCTTTTCTGTCATATAAATATGGACTACCCAACACAACACCTGTAATGTCAAGAGGAACCACATCTAATTCAACCCAATCAATATAATGAGCTATTATGGCGAAGCACAACATGCACTTTCTTGAGACTTGTAAATTAGCATCCTTGCAAATCCATCCAAGTGGATATGACTTTGGATGAGGTATGGTCTCAAGTTTCAGCTTCTTGACTAAGTCTTCTGAGATGAGTTTTGCTTGAGACTCGCTATCAAATATTGTGTCTATATTTGTATGTTTTGAGATTATCCTTATATGAAATAGCTCTATCATCCTCTTTTCATTTTGAGCTTCTATGTGACATTTTAAAGTGCTAGAACCAAGATTTTTTTCATTTACAACCTCTTTCCCCTTTATTTTCTTTAGTATCATGGCTATGCTTTTCGTTTTGTCACCTGATTTAGACCCTAAGTCTTGTTCAACAGTTGCAACAGTTTTTCCCTTTTCTTTGGCCTTATCTTTGTTTTTAAATTTCTCTGGTTTCAACTCCGGATGAAGCTTCCAGCAATGGTCTTCATCATGGCTTGTTTTGGAATATTTTTTACAAAATAACTTTCCTTTTTCCTCCCTAGATTTTACATTTATTTTCCTCCCTTTGCCTTTGAATTCACTATCCATATTCTCATCAAAAGATTGTTTCCCTCTAGCCTCTAAATGCGTAGCTTGTACACAAACTTCATCTAGACTAGTAGGATTGAACATAAGGATAGTATGTATAAGATAGTTGTGTAAACCACCTATATAATTCAGCAAGTAACTTGACTATGCAAATCAATTCCAAGTAGTAAAGCCCTTCTTCTAAAATCTTGAGTGTAATCTTGAACACTTTGTCCTTTAAGTTGTCTAAAACTTTTCCAATTCATGATAGCCTTTTGTAAATGAGCTAATGGATAAAATTCATGCTTAATTGTGGAAATAAATTCATCGCATGATAAAGTGACCTTACCATGTTTTTTCATTTCATCCTTGGTCTTGGCTTCTCACCATACCAATGCTGCTTCTTCCATTCTTAAAGAGGCTAATTGAATCTTGGTGTCTTCTTCATGAAGGTTTTGTATCCTCAAGTAAACTTCCAACTGTCTTATCCAATTTTCAAGTTTTTGTGCATTTACTTCACCGTTAAACACAGGCAACTCAAATTTAACATCAATCTTTAAAAATGGACTTTTACCAGTAGTTTTAGACTTGTGAGATTGATTCACCGAAGTTGAGGATGACGATGTAGAGTAAGAGGATGAATATGGGGATGGTGGATCACCATTTCCTCCATGTCCTTTCTTTGACTTATCATCATGTTTCTTTCCTCCTGGAGAACCCTCTCCTTCTTTCTGGTGTCTAGACCCTTCTCCAACAAGCCTATCATTCCTTTCTTGGTGGAGTATCCTCACCATCTCTGTCATGTCTAGGAAATCTTTTTGGAACACCCGTTCCTCTTCTTTGGGATCCATATCTTCAGGAGCTTCTCCTTCTCTTGAAGACATGCTTGAAGCTGCTTCTATGGCTCTTGGAGGTGGCTCTGTGACCCTTCATGGTTGTGGATTACTTTTTACACTAACCAAATGTCCTTCACCTCTCTTGTGTTTAAGCCTAGTATGCATCAAAACTTGCAAACAATCAACTATATCTTTGCACAAAACAAATGTTGAGTAAAAATCTAGCTCTTAATACTCAAATCCTGAGCTCTGATACCATCTAATCTAAAAATGAAAGTATTTTTACAGTTTTTCAAAGTATTGATTTCCATTAAATTAAGTGTGCAAATTGTTTGTAATGTCTTGCAAGTAAAACAAAGTGTTTTTGGTAACTATTTATGAGTTTAAGTGTGAGGGAATGTTAATTAAAATTATCGTTTAACATCTTAAATCTGCAATACACAATAGTATAACTTCACCATAACAACACAACAACATGATGAGGTAGTTCACCCCTCCTAGGCTACATCTGTCAGGTCCAAGGCTCAAATGGGCATGTCCTTGATCTATTATGATGCTAAAATTGGTTTTATAGTGAGAAAGAACCTAGAAAGGAAAAACCAGTTGTGAAAATGAGTTTAGAAGGCAGAAATAAGCTAAGAATGACTTTTATTTGACCTAAGATAGTGAAGTGTAGCCCAGTGCACCTCCATCTCCCTCATGGCCCTGATGGCTCTCCAAGCTTCCCTGAAGAAAAAATGGCTGAAAAACACCTATGTTGGCTCTGCAACCTTTCCCAATGGCTCCAAAATGCTCAGAATACCCAAAATTGACCAAATTTCATCCAAATTGGTCCAATATTGAAGAAGATTTGATCAAAACAACATTCTTCCCAATGTCAAGTAAAAACCCCGCTAATTGTGGGCTAACTCCAGATAAGCGCACTAATTTGGCCAACTGGTAGAAAATGGTGGACTGGCACTAAGTTTGGGCAGGACCATTTGTTGTCATATTAATTTTTGGGTTGGTGGCATGTGGCCATGTCGAATTAACCGCCACATGAAAAGTCGGATTCCAAAACTGCTGCATTTAATTTTATGTTATGGGCGGTCACATATGATATTAAAGGCTAATGGTTAGCCATTGCCAAGGTTTCTGCACGCCTTTTAAGCCTTAAGCAGAAAGTTATAGCGCAGGGTTTTATGGTGTATGGGGGTTGGCCCCCTTTACTGCCCAATGTAAATCAATACAAACTCTAAATATACATCGATTCAAATGTTTAATAAGAACCACCCTTGTGGCCTTACAGTAGGCATGTGTGTTAGCTAGTGGGAGGTCTGGGGTTCAAACCTATGGATTTAAAAAAAAAATTAACATGCCAATTTTTCACAGCCTGGGGCCACTTGGCAGCCTCTGGGCCTGCCACATGGCAGCCCATGATTGGGCCGCCAAAAAAAAGTCAACCTTCCATCAAATTAAATGATGACACTTGTCGAATTCCCATTCAATTTAATGGAATATTCCATGAAATATTTTGAGGAATATTCTAAAAATATTCCAAGGAATATTATTTTTTTAATACTTTCCAAGTCAAATTCAACCCTAGTCAAACTGGATTTTTGAAGGTTACTGAAAACTTCAGACCTGTAAAACTTTCTCATACAATGTCGGATTTGAGTGTCGTTTGCGGTGCTAGAATCACAACAATGAGGCCTATCTAGTCATTCAGGTTTCAACCAATTATAATCAATTCCAATTTTGAGCATTTTTTTAACTTAGGACATGATCACCTGATCACATAGTTATCAGGACACTATCAATGGGAGGTAGAAGCTACCAGTTTGGGAGTGAAGTTGGTCAGATTTAGTGCAAGAATAATTTAGGTAGAATACCATGGATGGATCCTCATTCATGACAGGTGATGAGGAAAATTGTGCCTTGGCTAGTAAGGAAAATAAGGGGAAGGGAAAGAAATCCTTTTACAAATTTGAGGCTAAAAAAGAAGGCAAGAAACATGACATGTCCAGAGTGAAATGTTTTCACTGTCACGAACATGGACATTATGCAAGTAATTTTCCACAAAAGAAGAAGAACAACAATAAGGCTTCAATATCTACAGCGGGTCAAGCTTTGGCTTCACAATTCGAGTTGGACTTCTCACTCATCACATGCATGGTGTCTAGTGCGATGGGATTAGTTTGGTACTTGGAAAGTGGTGCACATTCACACATGACGAGAGAAAATGAACTCTTTAGTAGCTTGGAGGAGAATGACATTCAGATGCACATTGATATTGGTGATGGAGGGAGGTATAGCGCTATCGAGATTGGTACAGTTACTTTCCAAAGACTGTCTGGTAAATATTTCATATTAAAATATGTCATGCATATACGAGGCTTGAAAAAGAATTGAGTTTTCGTTTCTATGTTTGAGGATAGAGGATATGATGTGGTTTTTAGTGAAGGGAAAGAATTCATTCATCATAAATCCACATGACAAGTCAAGAATATTTGGATTCATGTGAATAACCTCTACAAACTTGATGTAGATGGTTGCACAACACTGATGGGTAAAGTAGAAAAAGTGGTGAGTCGGGATGAGGGTGAGTTATGGCACAAGATATTGGACCATCTACACCATGGAGCTTTGAATTTCATGAGGTAGATTTCTATGGGGCCTCCAAAAGGTACTCTTGTGTAGATAGACACATGAAATGGATGTACCATGGGGAAGTATGCAAAAACCACTTTTCACGAGAAGGAGAACCGAGTAGTGGAAATCCTTGAGAGAGTTTATCTAGTTCTGTGTGGACCATTATATATAGATTCTACAAAAAAGAATAGGTATTATGTGATTTTTTATTATTATTTTTATATAATGTGTTGGATCTACTTCATGTAGAACAAAGATCAGAAGTTATCAAAATTTTGTGAGTTCAAAGCACTAGTTGAGAAATATATGTGGAAGCATATGAAGGCTATGAGGAGTGACAATGGTGGTGATTACATCTCCAATGAATTAAATAACTTCTATAGAAAAGGAGGAATTCATAGATAGTTGATTGCACCTCATAACCCACAACATAATGGGGTTGCAGAAAGAAAGAACAGGACAATTGTGGGCGTGGCACAAGAGATGTTGCATGACCAAGGCCTACAATTTCATCTATGGGTAGAGGCATGGAACAAAACGGTATTTGTACAGAACCATAGTCCTCATCGGATACTTGACATGAGTACACTAGAGGAGGAGTTTTTGGTAAGAAACCTGATGTTTCATATTTTAATTTTTTTGGCTCATCTGTCTATTTCCATGTGACCAAATATTCCAGGAAGACGCTAGAACCAACAGCCGTGATAGGGATATTTTTGGGGTACAGAGATACTCCCCACAAATATTGGGTGTATTTGTCGAACAACAAGATGCCCGTTGTCAAACGGGATGTAAAATTTGATGAGGAGAAATCCATGCGATTGTCCCTTGAGAGGGATCTTGATTTTCACGCAGATGAGGAAATTCTGGTTCCAAAGGATCAATGTCAAGATATGGAGCATCCACATGTGGAGGATCATGGAGTGGCAGAAACCACTCATGTAGAGCCATCCATGAGAAATAGTATAAGGAACACCACATAAGGTGACATATTGATACTTGATGCAGCAGAACATGTAGGAGAACCTACATCACTGCATAAACATAGACAGTCTCTAGACAGGTTTACTGGATCCATAGCTCTTATGAGACAGTGTATTTTGATAGAACCATCCACTTTTAAGGAAGCAGTGCAACAACAAACTTGGGTTGACACCATGGTTGAGGAGTATGACTTTTTCATTAGGAAAAGTGCATGGGAAGTTGTCCCAAGACCAGTCGGGAATTCAGTGGTTGGATCTAGATGGACCTATAAGGTGAATCAGGTAGCAGATGGGAGTGTGGAGAAGTAAAAGGCTATATTTTTAGCCCTAGGATTCTCACAAGTTGAGGGGATTGACTATGAGGAAAGTTTTGCACTAGTTGCAAGGTTCTCATCAATTAGATCTATGCTTGCACTCTCAGTGCAGATGGGGTGGCAGATACATCATATGGATGTGAAGATTGCATTTCTTAATCGTGTTATAGAGGAAAAGTGTGCATTGAGCAGCTAGAAGGTTTTGAGACCTTTGATAGTGAGTCGCATGTGTGCAGACTTAAGAGAGCATTGTATGGGATGAAGATTGACAGTTATTTCACTGGGTTGGGCTTCACGAAGAGTGAAGTAGATGGGAACTTGTACCTAATTGTGGTTGACGATAAGATTTTGATTATCATAATTTATGTTGATGATCTTATTTCACAGGTGATGAGAAGCTCATAACTTCTTGGAAAGATGATCTTTCTAGAGAGTTTGAGATGAAGGACATGGGACTCCTTCACTATTTCCTTGGTTTGGAGATATGGTAGTAGGATGGGGAGATATTTTTTTCTTAAAGAAAGTATGCCAAATAGATTCTAAGGAGTTTCACATGGAGAGTTGTAAACCCATGGAGACTCCTCTTACAGGAAACTAGAGGAATGGGGATGATACTTCAAGTGAGGTGGTGGACGCTATTGTTTATAGCAAGCTTGTGGGTTCACTCATGTACTTGGTGAACATACAACCAAACATTTTCTATGGAGTTAACTAGATTATTCAAGCTATGGTTAAGTTGACCAAGCTCTTTTGGAAGGTAGGGAAGCATGTATTTATATATCTCAGGGGCACTACAGAGTATGGATTATGGTATAGATGAATAGAGGGAATGAAGCTTCAAGGCTTCACCGATGTAGATTTGGCAAGAAATCCATCAGACAGAAAGAGCACATCAGAAAGAAGAGATCAGTTGCACTCAATTTAGCCGAGGCAGAGTACATGGCAGCCAGTCAGGCTGCATATGAGGCCATTTGGATGAGGAATATTCTTGTTGGTTTGTTTGGTCATTAGATGGATCCGACGATGATACATTGTGATAATCAGAGTTGCATAAAACTCTCGGTTAATCCGGTATTCCATGACAGCTCCAAGAATATAGACATCCAGAACCACCATCTTAGAGATTGTGTTCAGAGACGCATTATGTTACTTTAGTACAATCCCATATAGGATCGGGATCTAGATATTTTGACGAATGAGCTCATAAAGAGAAAATTGGAATACCATAAAGGCATGATCGGGGTAGCTGATAATCCCTTTCTTATTGAGAGGGAGTGTTGAAAAGTCAACAAGAAATATGTGTCTAATTTAAGTTTCCCTTAATTAAATTGGACAATAAATTTTAATCTTATCTCATAATCACTTGTAATAATTAACTAAATGGGATAAACTCAGTTAGCTCATGGAATTCGAGTTGAGGGTCATTGTTGAGGAATGTCAAGTGATTCTTTGTGTTTTAGAGTCGAAGTTTCAGTTAGTGTATTAGTTTAATGCATGAGAAATCAATTAACCCAATTAATTTAGTTAAAATCAATTTAGCTAGTTGTAATTGATTATTGCACTAGTGAGAGGTCAAGTGAATCAAATAAGATTTAATTCACATGCAGTTATTTTTCAAGTAACTTATGAATTACTATTAATAGCTACATGCATGTCAGTTCTAATTAATACCCAACTGAGACATAGGTTAAAGGGATGCTAACTATCAGTTTTATTATTAGCAAACTGCCAGCATGTAGTAATACACCCATAGGGTTTCCCATGATAATTTGCGCAGTTTTGGAAGGCTGAAATTCCTAAAGAATAGGGATTTTATTCTACAAGAATTTCACAAGCAAGGAAAGCTAGTAAGAGGCAGGAAATTGGCTAAGTGTTGGGTGATTTTGTCTAGATCAGTGTGAGACAGTTAGCAGAGTGCAACAAACACTTGTGAGAAAAGTGCATTGTAATTGCTTCATGATTCCTTCGTTGAATATACAATAGAAGATAGAGGGGTTTTGAGTATCAAGCTTTCCCCTGGAAAAATATATGTGTTGTGGATTTAATTGCTTCTTTAATTTATTTGGTGTGATTGGCGATTGTTTTTATTTTCTACAATTAATTTGTAGAATGATTCAGTATCTTGCTTTAGCATATCGCATGATTGGATTGAATAAATTGGTATACATATTGTTTGTATAATTTCTACAGATCTCACTCAGTGCAATAAGGATGTGGCTAAAGTGAGTAGGATCATATTGGATGAAGTTTGAGACTATATTGTCTCAAATATCCATGGGAAGGAAACTCCATTCACGATGTGGGAAATATTGAGAGATTTATTTGAGACAATAGTGACCACATGACACTCCAAGAAAAGCTTCAGAGCATCAAAATTCAAAATTTTGAATCAATTTAGTTGTACCTTATAAAATTCACACATTTTTGTGATGAACTTGGTGGTGTCGGTGTTACTTTTACAGAATAATATTTGGTAGCTCTATCTCTATTGGGTCTTCCAAAGAGCTGGCACAATTATCAAGATTTCATAAATGGTAGAGACAAACTACCAATTTGGGAGAATTTATGGTCCAATCTCATGTAGGAAGATATTGGGCGGAGAAACAGAGGCAATACTTCATCCAATATTGAGGATGAGGATAACCGTGCCTTGGATGGAAAGGAAAAGAAAGGGAAAGGGAATAAATCCCATTCCAAATTAGAATTTTATCAAGAAAGGAAGATGAAAGACTTGTCGAAAATCAAGTGCTTTCACTATAATGAGCTGGGACACTATGCCACAAAGTGTCCACACAAGAATGGTTACAAGAAGCCCTGATGAGGAGTGGCAGGTGAAGCTATAGCTTCACAATTCAGTTGGATTTCACCCTCACTAGATGCATGGTGACATCGATGATGGGAAGTGTGTGGTATCTGGATATTGGAGCCGCATTCCTTATGATGGGAAACAAAGAAAGTTTTACTGGCTTATAGGATAAGGACCTCTAGATGCACATCAAAATGGGAGATGATGGAAGGTATAACATGAATTGTATCAGTACATTTAATTTTGGGAAGGAGTCTGGCTCCCCTCTCAAATTAAAATATGTCATGTATGTTTTGGGTCTGAAGAATAATTTAGTTTATGTTTCTATGTTGGAATATCGTGGCTATGATGTGATATTTAGAAAAGGAAAGTATTTTCTTAGACAAATTTCCATGGGAAAAGTGAACTAGATTGGGGTTTGGGTGAAGAACCTCTACAAATTAGATGTAGAAAATTGTGCAGCATTGAGCATGAAATTAGAGAAGGTGCAGAGCCGATACATCAATGAACTATGGCATAGGAGACTTGGCTATTTACACCATGGATATTTGAATATCATGAAATGAATTTCTAGTGGATTTCCCAAGGGTGCACTAGAGTAGCGAGATACATGCAAAGGGTGTACACTCAAGAATTACACCAAAGCCACCTTTCATGATAAAGAAAATAGAGTGTGAGAAGTCCTTGAAAGAGTTCACTCACATTTATGTGGAACTTTCTTGATAGTGTCCATGGCCAAGAATAGGTATTATTTTATATTTGTAGATGATTTCTCACACAAGTGCTGGTTTTTATTCATGCAGAAGAAAGGCTAGACATTCTCATTTTTTTTTAATTCAAAGCACTTGTCGAGAAATAAAATTGGAGCAAAGTGAAGGATCTGAAGAGAAATAACAATGGAGAATATGTATCAAATGAGTTTAATAAATTTTGTGCAAAGGAAAGTATTCCATGAGAGTTAATAGCACCCCATAACCCACAACAAAATGGGCAGTTATAAGAGGAAGAACAAAAGAATTGTTGGAGCTGCATGGGCGATGTTCCATGATCAAGGCCTACCATTACACTTGTGGGTTGAAGCATGCAACATAGTGGTATATGTAAAAAATAGGAGTCCTCATCGAATTCTTAGGGTGAGTAAACCAGAAGAATATTTTTCAAGGAAGAAACCATATGTGTCACACTTCATGATTTTTGGCTCATCATTTTATCATCATGTTTCCAAAGATGCAAGGAAATATCTAGAGCCGACAAAAGAGTTGGGAATATTTGTGGGCTACACTAATACACCTAAAAACTATTTGGTGTACCTTCCGTCTCATAGGATGACATTAGTTTGTAAATATGTGAAGTTTGATTAAGGGAAGGCCATGAGATGTTCCCTTGATAGGTAGATTCAATTGCATGAATTTGAGGAGATTTTGGCTCCAAAGGAAGAACATCGAGATGTTGTGGAGCAGCCACATGTAGTGGAGTAGAGAGTAGTGGTACCCACTCATGCAGATACATCCAGACAATGAATAATGTGCACTAGGGAAGATGAAATACTATTACATGATGCTAGAGATAATGTGGGAACACCCACATAATAGGACAAGCAGAGGAGGTCACAATATTGGTACATTGGATACATGGCTATGATGAGTGAGCCAGTGGAGACAAAACCATCCTCATTCGAGGAAGCAGTGTGGAAGCTAGCATGGGTTAATAATATGGTGGAGGAATATGATTCCATACTCAGAAACAAGGTTTGGGAAGTGGTCCCAAGACTAGAAAACATGTTAGTGGTAGCTTCAATGTGGATCTACAAGGTGAAGCAAGAAATAGAAGAAAGCATTAATAAACACAAGGCCAAATTTTTGGCCAAGGGGTTCTCTCAGGTGGAGGAAATTGGTTACGAGGATACCTTTTCTCCAGTAGTAAGGTACTCTTCTATTAGATCAATTCTAGCACTTGAAACTCATATGGGATGGAAGATCCATCAGGTGGATGTGAGGACAACATCCCTCAATGCAGTGATTGAGGAGGAGGTGTAGATTGAACAACTAGAAGGATTTGAGACCTTCAACATAGATTCACATGTGTGCAGACTAAAGCGAGTGTTGTATGGATTGAAGCAAGCACCCCGTGCTTGGTACACCAGGATCAACAGTTATTTCACCAAGTTGGGATTCACCAAAGTGAAGCAGATGAAAACCTTTACCATATTGTTGTTGAAGGTAAATTTTTTATTATAGTATTATATGTCGATAATTTTACTTTAACTGGTGATGATAAGTTGATCAAATATTGCAAAGAGTATCTTGTAAGAGAATTCGAGATGAAGGACATGAGACTCATGCATTATTTTCTTGGTTTGGAAGTATGGAAAGGAGATGGGGAACTATTTTCCTCTTAGGGAAAGTATGTCACCGAGATACTGAAGAATTTTTGCATGGGGAGCAATAAACCCATGGACGCTCCTATAGTAGGCAGTTGGAGGAAGGATGATGCCACTTCAGGTGAGGAAGTGTAGGCCACTATTTACATGCATCTTGTCATTTCACTCATGTATTTGGTGAACAAACAACCAAACATGTGTTATGTAGTTAGCCGGCTTAGTCAAGAAATGGTTAAGCCAACCAAACTATATTGGAAGGTGGCCAAACATGTGTTGAGATACCTCAAAGGCACTACTCAGTATCATATTTGGTATAAATGGACAAAGGGACTAAATATTGAAGGCTTCAAAGACACATATTGGGTGGGTATTCCATCATAAACACTGTTATCGATGAAATAGGTAACTGCACTGGTACCTACTTTTTTACGTAGCAAGAAAAACACTCGATTTTAAAAAGTGGTGATGCAAAATCAATTTTTTTTTAGCATGTTTTTGGCACTTTAATTATTATTTTTTTTCTATGATGCTTTTTATGTTGATTTTTAATAGTGGTGGCGTATCATCACCAACGTTTTTTTAGAGGATTGATTTTGATGCTATACATTTTCTAATGTCTTCTTCTTCCATGAGATGTTTATTTTTAAGTGCATTTATGTACTTGTGTTTTAAAAAGAAAAAATGGAATTTTTTAAAATAAAAATTTGTAATGATATCTTCACTTTTTCACATAGATAAAAAATGAAAAGAGGGTCAATATTATAAATTTTATATTTTCTACAAGTTTATGTATTGTTAATTAAATTTTCAATGTACATCAAATACGTGTCACTAAAAAACCAATATTTTGAACAATATGACAAAAAAATACAAATTTTCAATACAAATAGAATGCAAAAATTACAATTTTAGAGACTTTTTGTTAAAAAAAAACATGTTAAATAAACTAATTTTTGGGAACATATTAAAAAAAAAACTTAAGAAAATAGCATTTTTATTGAATTTTATGTCAAAAAATAATATTAATCACATGTTTTTTGCAAAAAATAAAGATTCTTCTCATAAAATATCAAAGTCTAAACATTGCAAGCAAAAATGATTAATAGATCTCAAAAATGAGCTTTGTTTGCAAGCATAACTTAAAGATCATCAAAAATATCAACTAATACATGTTCAACATCATCTAGAACATCATTGATGGCTTCTTCCGCAACATTTTCTGCTTCATTCTGGTCATTTTCATCTTCTAATGGATTTTTCATGTCTGCAAATCTTCCAAAGTGTCCCTTTCCAATCATTCCATATAATGGTGGTTCAGGTTGCTTTTCTCTTTTTGCCAAATGTGATTCATTAAAATCCCTTTTCCTCAAACCAACTTCTTGATTCGCATCTGGAAGGAATTCAAGAGTGTTAATTATTTGTTGAATAAATTTGCATTGCACTAGGTCTTTATCAATGGAAATGCAATTTCTTCCTTTTGGTAGGCAACATGCTAGTGTTGTACATAATCATCAAGTACAAAAGAAATAATTAAGAAAATTATTATAAAGACATAAAAAGTAAAAGTAAAATATTTAAATTTAAATTTGTATAAGAAAACTTACCTCAACCTAAGAATAGATCCAAAACCCAATATCCTTCATTTAATGGCACTGACCAACTTGGCTTGAACCCCCAGCTCAGTGGAGGCAGGTTGGGTAGCCCTCGACGGAGCCACCCGACCAACCTCCGCCTAGCCAAGGGTGATTCTTAGAATCACCCTCCGCCTAGCCGGGAGCGATTCTCGGAATCGCCCTCCGCCCACCTAGGGGTGATTCTTGGAACCACCCTCCGCCCAACTGGGGACCAGAGGCAAGCTGGGAAACCCTCGACAGTGCTACCTGACCGGCCTCTGGCCCCCGACTGGGTGGAGGGAGATTCTCAAAATTACCCCTGCCTCTCCCTCTGCTCGGCCGGCACCGTCGAGGGCTGCCCAGCGTGCCTCTGGCCCCCTTCTGGGTAGAGGGTGATTTTAAGAATCACCCTCCACCCTGCCACAGGTCAAAGGCAAGCCGGGAAGCCCTCAACGGCGCCGCCCAGCCTGTCTTCGACCCCCGGCTGGGCAGAGGGAGATTCCAAGAATCACCCCTGACTAGGCGGAGGGTGATTTTGAGAATCACCCTCTGCCCAGCCGGGGGCGATTTCGAGAATTTCCCTCCGCCTAGCCGAAGGCTGGAGGCAACCTAGGCAGCCCTCGATGGCACCACCCGGCTGGCCTCCAGCCCTCCGCTGGGTAGAGGGAGATTCTTGGAATCACCCTCCACCTGACTAGGGGCTGGAGGCTAGCTAGGTGACACCGTTGAGGGATACCCAGCTTGCATCCAGCCCCTAGATGGGCAGAGGGAAATTCCGAGAATCACCCGCCACCCAGCTGCGAGTCGGAGGCAAGCTGGTCAGCCCTCGATGGCATCGTCCAACCTGCCTCTGGCCCTCGGATGAGCGGAGGCAGGCTGGGTGGCCCTCGAGGGCATCGTCCGGCCTGCCTCCAGCCCCCTGCTGGATGGAGGGTGATTCCAAGAATCACCCTCCACCCAGCTGAGGGCCAAAGGTTGGTCGAGTGGCACTGTCGAGGGCTGCCTAGCCTGTGCCTAGCCCCTGGATGAGTGGAGGGAGATTCCAAGAATCACCCCCAGATGGGCAGAGGGTGATTCTTGGAATCACCCTCTGCCCAGGAGGGGGCGATTCTCGGAAACACTCTCTGCCCAGTCGGGGGTGATTCTCGGAATCTCCCTCTGCCCAACCAAGGGCCGGAGGTAGGCCGAGCAGCGCCATCAAGGGTTTCCCAGCCTACCTCCACCCAACTGGGGGCTGGAAGCAGGTTGGGCAGCCCTTGATGGCACCACCGGGCCAGCCTCCAGCCCCTGGCTAGGTAGAGGGATATTCTCAGAATCAACCTATGCCCAGCCGAGGGCCGGAGGCTAGCCAGGTAGCACTATCGAGGGCTGACCAACCTACCTCCGAACCTCGATTGGACGGAGGGGGATTCCGAGAATCACCCTCCACCCAGCTGTCGGTCGAAGGTAGGGTGGGCAGCCCTCGATAGTGTTGCCTGGCCTGCCTTTGGCCACTAGCTGGGCGAAGGGCAATTCTCACAATCGCCCCGGGCTGAATTTCCCTCCACCCAGCCGAGGGTGATTCTCGAAATCACCCTCTGCCCATCCAGGGGAAATTCTAAGAATCACCCTCTGCCCAGCCGGGGGCCAAAGGTAGGACAGGCGGTGCCGTCGATGACTACCCAGCCTGCCTCCGCCCAGCTGAGAGATGGAGGCAGGGTGGGAAACCCTCGACGGTGCCGCCCGACCAGCCTCCGTCCCCGCCTGGGTGGAGGGTGATTCCGAGAATCGCCCTCCGCCCAGCCAAGTGCTGAAGGCCGGACGTGTGGGGATATTGAGGGCTACCTAGCCTGCCTTTGGACCCCAGATGGGCATAGGGCGATTCTAAGAATCACCCCGAATGGGTGGAGGGTGATTCTCAGAATCACCCTTCACCTAGCCGAGTGCGATTCTCAGAATTTCCCTCCGCCCAGCCGGGGGCCGGAGGTAGGCCAGGCGACGCCATCAAGGGCTACCTCTCCTGCCTCCTGCCCCCAACTAGGCAGAAGGAAATTCTCGGAATCACCCTCCACCCAGCTGGGGGCCTGAGGCAGGCTGGGCAGCTCTCGATGGTGCCACCCAGCTAGCCTCCGGCCCCTGGCTAGGTGGAGGGAGATTATCAAAATCACCCTTCACCCAGCTGGGGGCCAGAGGCCGGCCAAATGACACCGTCGAGGGCAACCCAACCTTCCTCTGGTCCCCAGCTGGGTGGAGGGCGATTTCGAGAATCACCCTCCACCCAGCTGTGGGTCGGAGGCAGGCTAGGCAGTCCTCGACGGGACTGCCCAGCCTACCTCCGGCCCCCAGCTAGGTAGAGGGCAATTCCGAGAATCACCCTCCAAGCAGCCGTAGGTCGAAGACAAGCTGGGCAGCCCTCGACGGCATTGCTCGGCGTGCCTCTAGTGCCCTGCTGGGCGGAGGGCAATTCTAAGAATCACCCTCCACCCAGCTGGGGGTGATTCTCGGAATCACCCTACTCCCATTCGAGGGCCAGAGGGAGGCTAGGTGGCGCCATCAAGGGTTGCCTAGCTTGCCTCCACCCAACCGGGGGCCAGAGGTAGGCTGGGTAGCCCTTGATGACGCCAGCCAACTGGGCGGAGGGAGAGGCACCGTCAAGGGTTGCCCAGCCTGCCTCTGGTCCCAGGATGGGTGGGGGGCGATTCCAAGAATCATCGTCCACCCAGCCACAGGCCGGAGGTAGGCTTGATAACCCTTGATGGCACCGTTCGACCTGCCTCTGGCCCCTGGCTAGGCGGAGGGTGATTCTCGAAACTACCCTCTGCCCAACCAAGGGCCAGAGGCAGACTGGGAAATCCTCTACTGTGCCATCCGACCGGACTCTGGTCCATGGCTTGGTGGAGGGTGATTCCAAGAATCTCCCTCTGCCCGGCCGAGGACTAGAGGCCGGCCAGGCGGCGTTGTGGAAGGCTTCCCAGCCTGCCTCCAGCCCCCAACGGGTAGCAAATTAATTTTTATTTTATTTTATTTTTTTCAAACACAAACTATATAATTTTTTTTTTTTTTAGCAAAAGCTATTATAATAAAAAAAAAGTGTATTGTTAAAAAAAAAAAAAAAAACAACAACAACAAAACAAAAACTATTGAATTAAAATTTTAAAATATAAAAAAACAATAAAAACAAATTAAAATATATGTTTTAAAAAATAAACAAACACACAAATATATATATATATATATATATATATATATATAAGATAAAATAAAATAAAAAATAAAATAAAAAATATTTAATTTTATTTTTTTTAAATTAAAACAATTATTATTTAAAATATAAAAAAACAATAAAAAATTAAAATGAAAATATGTTTTAAAATATAAACAAACATATATAAGAAGATTTTAATTTTTAATTTTTATTTTCTTAAAACTAAAACAATTATAATTTAAAATATAGAAAAAAAATTAAAAAAATTTAAAAATATGTTTTAATATATAAACAAACAAATATATGAATAATAAATTTTTGAACTACTTGTTCATTTTTAAAAATTGTTTAAGTCATATGATTTCTCCATAATTTCATTGTTCAAGTATTTTGAGAACTTAAGATTTAAAAACTTGAGATTTACAACTTGTCATTAAGGCTTTTATGCGCTATGAAATTTTATCTTTAATGTTATGGTTGAAAATAATTACTATTTTAGGGTTGTTTAGAGTCAAGATATTTTATGTTTAACAACATGGATAAAAATTGTTCGGAATGATAAGCCCTTTAGACATGATTTTGTTTATATTTAACATCATTTATCAAAAAAAATAGAATTTTATGATTTTTCAGTGTCCTAATATGTTTTCTTTAATTCCATTGTTATAATGTGTCAAAAGTGTGACACAATGTTTTTTTTTTGTTATTCCAGCGTCAACTCGTTTCATTTTGAGGGTGTTTTTCAATATTGTTTTCAAAAAACAATTTCTTTTTTGGCATAATTTTATAAAAAGGTGAAGTTTGACCTTGAGAAAAAAAAAATGCGTTCTGGAATACACACTTTTTGTTTTTGGGGCATTTTTTCATGTTTTTTGAGTCTTTTTGGGCTAGAGTTCTCGTTTTGAGGTAATATTTCCTGTTTCATCGGTAACAGTGTTCATATCGAAAGAGCACTTCAAGAGGAGTCTTCAGTATTGGGTCAACAATAGTTTCTTGGCACAAAAAGAAGCAGAGATCAGTTCAGCAGAAGAAGGGTAGATGGCTATTATTGAAGCAACTTGTGAAGCTATTTGGATGAGGAAGATTATTGTTGGGTTATTTGGTCAGATGTGTTATCACAAAATTAGACCTGATAGGCTGCTAATCAAATCAATCTCATGTAACTATTTCAAACCAATCTTTTGATTGAGGCTTAACCTCCTCAACCTGAGAGGGCTCTCTCAAGGGTTAATGTTTTTTGATAGAAATATAGATGGCTAACTCTATGTGGGGTATTAAGTATATAAATGATAGATATTAGTTGAAAATCACATCAGAAAGTGCGCATTTGGCTTATGGAGTCAAAATAGTTTCAATAAAACCAAACAATCTACTTAGCATGGAAGTAAGGGCATATCAGAGTTCTAGTCAAGAGATACACATGTGAAACAGTAAAAAGCACAGTCAGTTTGTCTATATAGGAATTCAAAGCATCAAAATGAATTCTGAGTAACTTAAAGAAACACCACTGCCATAGGATGGTAATAAGATGCAATTAGAACAAGAACAGACTAGAACTCTTTATGAATCTCAAGTTGGTTAAGTAAAAAACTCTGTATTTAGCTGAAAACCAGTCAGTTACAATAAACACACTTTTTTGCTAAAAATGTCCAACCCTCACCATATTTGAATTCTTGATCTTTTATAGATCATTTACAACATAAGATAACCTTATCTACAGCTAGATACATCGAAATCCTCACCCTTGACACCTTTCCTAACCATATGACATGGTATTTATTACAAAAGGACAGCTAATCCACTAAACAATCCTATTAAAAACAAGATTCAAACTCTTAATAACCTATCTATAAAAACCTTATAATAATTATATTACATTCTTTGCCAAATGTATTAACACCTATTCGAATCTAGATGATTGGCACCAAATCTTAATGACCATAATTCTGACCTCCATCAAAGTAGGAAACGGTCCCCTGTTTTCTAGGCATAGGGTCCTTTGCACTTTTGAGACACTCTGACCATCATAAACTCATGATTTCGAGATTATTTGTTGTTATAAATTGAAGTAACACCTACCCAAAATTCTCCCTAAGTTCCATCTATCCAAAACCATCATCAAACTGTTCAAATAAGTTGAAATAGACCTGTGCTACAAAAACAAGACAGTTTCGTAGCGTTTTTCATAGCAGAACTCTTGTACCTTTTTTCCTTCAAAATTTTGATTTCTTTCGTCTAGGATTATCTTCATTATCATTTAGTACATCCTCCCTGGCAATTTCAATTCATAATTCATACTTTTTCCCTTCAAAAATTTATGAGAAAGAGTGAAAAAAGCTGCTACAGCAGTTTCATATCACTTTTCACTCTTTTTACACTGTTTCCATTATGAAACTGCTGAGTGAGAAATTTTGTCCAAATTGTTCCAAAATGAAAACCACAAATGTGCCAAAAATCAAAATAACACTATTTTCATCAAATAAAGAAGTCATATGAACTAAAAAACATAGTTTACATGAGGTTCCTTCTTAATTTTCACTTGATTTAGTTTTTGAATTTTTAATAGTTGTCATTTTGCACCTTTGCTCTTTAACTCATCCTGTGTCAATTTTAGCTGCTACTCCAAGTCCTCCACTTGATCTCTAAGTCTTATATTACTGGCTCTCAAGAGAGTATTGATTACTCTAACAAATTTAGCTTCCTTGATGGCTAGAACTGTCCATGTGAAAAATTGTTCTGCACTATTTGGGGTTTCAGACCTAGAACCAGTTTGACCTTCCCACAGTGCCTTCATTCTTTTAAAATATGTTTTATCAATACTGTGATTTTTGGCCCTCTTTATCATCATAACAATTTCTTGGTTTTCTAACCTCAATTTTTCTTCAAGGTGTTAACACTGTCGTTTCTTCTTTTCCCTTCTTTGTTTTGCTAGATACATGCTCTACAGTAGGTGAGGAGAGATCAACCACTTCTTCAGGGGATTTAACTTTTTAAATAGTTTCTTGAACTTCCTTGTTGCCTTCCTTGAGCTTCTTAGCATGCCTAGTTATATTTTTCCTTGCTTGAAAGATGAAGGCCGCATTTTCACCCTCAAACTCAAGCTTCTTTACAGAATTAGATTTTTTTTGTTTGTGCTTATCTTCTCTAATGAAGTCAGCTTGTACAATGGGTGTCTCCTCTATATCAATTGCATGAAGGATGTCATATAAATTTTCCTTAATTACTAGGTTGTCCTCTGAAAATGAAACAATTTTCTTTCCTTTTGATGCCACTTCTTGGCTTCTTTTCAGTCTTTTGATTTCCTGCTTGCTGGAAAATTGTTTCTGTTTTTCCTCTTTGACAATATTTGACCTCTGTTTTGTAGGTGATGGAGTTGGAGTATCAAGCACTTGTGTTTGTTCTGTCCTTTTCTCAACTTGTTTCCTTGGTTTCAGTTTTACAAATTCCTTTGGTTTTGCAACCACAGGTTGACTAGACTCTGCTACTGGTGGTGATGGAGTTCCTTTAGATTTAGGGTTTCTAGCAGGAGTTAATGCTTCCAACTCAAAACCATTTATAAATAAAAAGGATGACCAATCCCTGCCTATCTTCTGAAGATCATTCAAAATCAATAACTTCATCAAACCATGATGAAACAAATATGTTTAATAACCTTCAAATTTGGCTTGTACTTTATCAGCCATTTTAGCAAGAATCCTATGGAGGTAAAAGAGAAAAATTAAGTGAAATTTTACCTGTGAAATGAAAAATCATCTTGAAATGATATGTGTAAACCTTATGATACCTGCCTTCACATGTAAAATATCTTTGGATGTTGAGCATCAACTTTGCATAAGTGTCTTTGATGCAGCATCTAGGGATAACGTTATTAAGTTCCATATCTGCATACTCAGGTTTCATGAATTCCTTGCATGACTCCATATCAAATTTGAAACTTTTGAACCAATGTTCTTGTCCCCTTGGTATTTATGTCACAACAGCAATAATTTTTGGTGTAATTGGCACATTTATCATTCCAACCTTGGTAGTTGTTACATTGAAGTGCAAGGCAAATTATTTGGAAACCTGTGTGTGGCAACCCTACAATTTTTCAAAAAATCGAAGACAACCTACTCTATTAAACACCTCCATCATTTTTGGGTCTTCAATTATGACCTTCATAATTTCAGGGTCATATCTTAAGAAATGTCCCCCTCTATTGACTTTCTTTTCCTCTACCATGCTTCTCAGAAAAACTTGTCAGCTTCACTTGAATATATGAAATAGCCTCGCTTGAACATATGAAATAGCCTTGCTTGATTAGGATATATCTGCCTTGCTTGAGTATATGAAATAGCCTTGCTTTATTAGGATGAAGATAACCTTTTTATGCAACAACCACAGGTTTGGCTTGACTACTTCAGAGCTCAGACACTCGTATGGAGGAAAATGAAGTGAGAATGACCAAATTAGGTAAGACCTTCAATTTGAAATGTCATCTCATAACTGAATGATGCCTTATTCATACCCTATCATGACAATGATGACTGTAATATGGGTAAGTACATTGAATATCATTACTAACTGACTTGTCATACCACTAACCTATCATTTCCCAATGGATTCTGATAAATTTTAGCTCAATTGACAAGATGGTTAAGAAATTGCGCTTTCGTAGTCTCGGCAGTGTATTTTTCCCAGTTTGTGATACAAAAATATTAGTGCTTTCATAGCGGAAATCAAATTATTTGAACTAGTGGCGCTACGAAAACATGGATTCTTGGCTAATTGCAGAGTTTTGACCTGAAACTTTATGGAATGACTCCTAAATGGAAATTATGGATTTTTGACAATGAATGAACCTTTGAAAAACTTTATTTGAACTTAATGATGACCTTTGAACTTATAAAAATCTAACCTACCCTTAATGAAATCCTAAATTGACTTCTAAACCTAATTTGAACCATGACCAATAACAAACACAACACAATGATGTTTTGAATTTTTTTTTGGGTGATAACTAGATGATTGATCCCACTATGATTTACTGTGAAAATTAGAGTTGTATCAAACTATTTAAGGATATAGTTTTTCATGATCGATCCAAGCATATTAACATCTGGTATCACCATTTACGAGATTGTATGTAGAGGCAGATTATGTTGTTCGAATACATTCCTATAGGGGAACAAGATACAAATATTTTGACAAAGGATTTTTGAAGAGTAAAATTCAAGTTCCATAGAAGAAGGATTAGGGTATCTGATAATCCCTTTATTTCTAAGAGGGAGTGTTGAAAAATGACAGTAAGAAATCCTGATTTAATTTTCCCTTGAATTAAATTAGGAGAAAATCAAAATTGCACATCACAATAAAACTTGAATGAGTAACTAACTTGTTATCACTGAGTTATATTAGTTAATTGGATTTGAGGGATTAACTTGAGTTGTGTGTAGTGATTCCTAAATTTTAGGATCTTAGGTTGATTTAAATTAATTTGTAATAATTTAATTAAGTTAAATTGAGTTAAGGTTAGTTCAACTAGTTACAAATATTGGAGAAACAAGTAGGAGGTCTAACAGTGGGTTGTGGCTTCAGTATTTAAACATTTATTTGATCAATGAACTAATGATTAACTCATGCATGCACGAAATTTGAGTTACCTAGTTGAGATTAGGGTTCAAGGGTAGTGTACTATTGGTTGTATAATTATCCAAGTTGTACAACTGGTGCATGCAATCAGAGAAGGGCCTATAGGGATTGCATAATTATGGATGAGGAATTTCCCTAAATATTAGAGGATAATTCCTAGGGAAAAAACATAAGGAAAAACGAGGTTGGAGGGCTAAAAAATTGGCTAGGTATTGGCCAGAGTCAGTCTATGAGGTAGTGAGATAGATTATACTTGTGTAGAGGTTGCTCATGCTTGATAAAGCATTGTATTTCTTCTCTATTTTATGATTAATCCTCATGTATGTGTGTTTAATACTGATGCATTCTTTTGATATTTCATCTCAATATTGAATTTCTTTGCACATATGAGTAGAGTATATTTTAGTCTTATGTTTCAGAACATTACATGAGTAATATTGAATCTAAAACTTATTACCAAACCACACTATTTACATATTTGGAACATTATCCTATGGATTTATCGAGCTCGACATAGTTAATACTCACTAGTATTTTCAATTTTAAAGAGTCTTAAAGAATTAAAGAAAACTCAATTACTATCCTATGGATTTTTATCGAACCTATGATTGTCGATTCTTGGTAGTATTTTCATTTTTAGAGAGTGTGGAAAACTTAAATAAAAATATAAGAGGGTTCCTTTTCCATTAATACTCTATCAAAAAGAGACAAAGGAATAAACCTAATATTGATAGATGGACTTCTCATTGTTTAATGAGCACTAGAAGGAACAAAGTTAGCTCAATATTTCAAAAATGTAAATTTGGGATGAAAGTGGATGAGGGGCATTACCCACTTTATCCATAATGTCCATCTCTACATGATGAAAATTTGAAACAAAATCATCTTTAGAAATTGTTTGATGATATAGATTCAACCTATGACCATTGACTATAAATAAAATGTTTGATCCATCAATTGTTTCTATTTCTACAACACCATTATCAAACACAGTTTTAATTTCATAGGGTCCCGACCAATTAGTAGTAAAATTATTGTTGAAGTATTTAAACCTTAAGTCAAAAAATAGGGACTTTTTGGCAGTAAATTTTAAATTAAGAATGACCTAGGGTTTTTCCTAGGGTGCCAACAAATAATTTCCCTTCACCAACATTTTCACTCCCTTGGATCAAAGAAGTGTATCGCTAGAGCTGAGCTAGAACCATAGAAAGGTGGAAGGGTATCTAGAACTATATATTATGCATTTTGCGTGATCATCCACACATTCATTCATGAAAAGCTCAATTATACATATTAGAGAATAACAACATGCAAAAATAAATAAAAAGGGAGTGTGAAATGCATAAAAATATGATAAAAATCCCATTATCCTTTTATTATTAAAGTTCAAAGCCCAATCACAACAAAATTCCCTCAATACAACTTATAGCACATTATGGACTTATGCGTGGATATTACATCTCAAACCAAGTATCAAACATAGATCATTACATAATCATATATGCCGACACACAATCTTTCTTTTGTGCAACTCATATCTCTAACAAAACTTCCAAAATTGTTCCATAAAATTTGCAAAGCCTTCTAAAATTGTTTCTTTCTACTTTGCATCTTCTTTTATAACCCACGTTCACTCAATTTTTTATTTTATCCTTCACTTGCTTGTTCCATGGTTTTCCAAAACTTGGAGCCATTACCTTGGTTTCCTATTGAATTTATGAAAATTTGTTATGGATTCTACGATGCACACCCTTACTTTCTCTTGCACAAGTCCCAAAACATATTTATCGCTACTGGTTAGATTTTCCGGTGCTATGTTTCCAGTGAATTTACCTAAAATTTCCTCTGAAACTTCTATTCCTTCAAAACCAAAGGACCAAACATGCCCCTACCACAATCTATTGACTCACCCTTGAGGGAATGTGCTGCTACCATTGTTGCATATAAAATATGGTATGGTTGGATTTCGCTCTGATCGGTTGCAGTAATTTCAAATGAAGGACCCAAATTTGGAACATTTTGAAGAGATGCCTCCTTAAATGTGGTGAATCCAGAAACAAATAAGTTCCACGAGTCGAGAAGTGTAGAAAAATTACTTGAAAATTATTCAACCGTTTGTGCACTGAGATCAATGGGTTGCGACTAGACAAGATCCTAGATCTATTGATCATCTATAGTGGACAAAATTCTTAACGTGATCAAATATTTCTATGGCTCTGGACGGATGTCATGAGGAACGTGTTTATCTTCCTGTGACATGTATTCCAAGTGATTAATATAAGCATCTAATACACTGACTTGATCCAAGAGATTCTTATTAACTTGTATATTTGAAGTCGTCATCACTGGTTGGAACAAGTTCTTGACGTTCTCACACAAGGGATAAACATGTGAATTCTTCTTCGCAAGTACGCCACTCTAATATAAAATGTTACTAAACATTTGTTGTGACTCTCGCATAAATTTTGGCAAAGTTTTGTGGACAAAGGTGGTTGTATGAATATTGTCAGCTATTTGGTTCTTGTATAGTGTTTGTAGATTTGATGAACATTGTTGTAGGTTAGTGATAGTTTCCTGGAGCACAAGACTCTGGGTGAAAATTTTCTTACACGTCACTTTAACAAAAGTACAACATTCGGTAGGGGAATAAGCGGTGAGATATTAAGGTTGTGCTTCGGTGAAAGGAGAAAGTGTAAGCCACAATGATTGTAGTTTGGAATGAAAATCACTCATCTTAGCCTCACCCATATTTCTCAAGGCATAACTATGTTTGTACTGCAGCAACAATTTTGAGCTGATGTTTTTGCTCACCACATGTAACTTGAAGATCTATTCACTAAGCCTTGGTCTAAACCAAACAATTCTCCAACTGAGATACAAAAGCATGAATGAACTGGAACAAATGCGGTGAAGACCATGTGGTAAGGGTGTCTATTGAAACTGTATATGGAAATGGAAGTTGTTAATTTAGTGGTTTGCCACTAGCAACTAGGCACTTAGACTAAGCATATGATGAAGATTCTCTCTGTAGATTACCCTTTCGATTTTGCGCAATTCTTTGAAGAACAGGGTTCGGAATAAAAGGAATGAGATAATGCTACTGGCTAGTGAGGGAGATCACTTGACGAGAGTGTTCTGGGTTTTTCATGAAATCAATTAATTTCTCAATAGAGATGAGAGAAGTGGTGGAAGAAGAGGGATGGTATGAGGTAATGGTAGAAGGAAGAATGGTTTATGGTGGGGGAATGGTATTGGTAGGAAAACTAGAAAAAATAATAAAATTGGAATCGGTTTCCATGTCTTCTGACTCATCATCAATAGTATTTGAATCTGGAAATTCCCATAAGGTCGCTTTCGATGAATGACGTGACTCATTGGAAGCTGTATGTGGTGATGGGAATTTTTCTTCAAAAATGGGAATAACGTGAATGATGGATGGGGGCTCAGCACCAAGGTCGATGATGGTGGAGGCATGAGTAGTGTGATGTGTTTGGCGAGATGAAGGGGGAGAAGGGTTGGTAGTGGGTGGAATGGTGGCTGTGATAGTGGCACTAGTACAAAAGGGGCCAAAATCTGACGTCACTTCATCGGTTATATGACTCGACTTCATCTACTATATGACGAACCCGAGACATAGATATCTTCAGTGGAATTTTGTTGGATATTCGACAACTAGGAAATCATTGGACCTATACGTCGGATATTCACCATCCTTGATACCATATAAATCGTCAGCTAACCAAGAATTTTCTTGATGTATAGTCGTCAAATATGCGACATTTTAATTTTTAACCAAGGTAAAATACTAGACATCCATTTGTGGATGTGTTTATGGAATATCCAACCATCATACATCGGTTAGCTGACATTGTGATTTTTCATTTGATGACCAAACCATTGGTCCAACAGTTTGTGTATACGTCGGATAGCCAACGTTATCTCTGTTCCTTCAATGAATATGCTATGGATCTGATGATATTTTACGTCGAACGGGAGATGGATATCCAACACTGGTTCATTGATGAGGTCCGACGAATATCTAACACTAGTTCGTTGATGAGGGTCGATGAATATCTGACACTTGTTAAATTTACGTCGAATATCCGATAGGTTATTATTGAAAAATAATGGAAGAGGTTCCAAGGAATGGTCATTAACTTTAAAAGGGTTATTTCCTTTTGAAGTTCTAGAAAATTTGATTTCAAACTAACTCCTTCTAGACCTTTAATGTATATGTAACCCAATTACTTAGATTATGTTTCAGGTAGCAAAAATTGGAGAATGTGTAATTTTCATGTGTTTCAATTCAAGAATTCCCTCAAATGAAATAATGTACATGGGATGTGAGCTTCAAAAATGTTATGCCAAAAGAGGATTGGGATGCAATCTACATAGAATTGCAATACAATCCTCTTCTAGCACAACGTTGTTGAACCTCACATCCCATGTACATTATTTCATTTGAGAAAATTCTTGAATTAAAACACATGACAATTACACATTCTCCAATTTTTGTTGTCCGAACCATAATATGAGTAATTGGGCTACATCTATAGTAAGGGTGTAGATCAAGTTAGTTTGAAATCAAAGTTTTTAGAACTTTAAAATAAAAATACCTTGTTAAGGTTAACGACCATTCATTGTAGCCTCCTCTGTTTTCCCAAACTTCAGGTTGAAAACCAGACAATATAGATTGAGAGGAAAAGTAACTCTAATTCTAAGAAATAGGATACATATGACAATATATAAAAGGGCTAAAACATGGGTTTCTCAAATAATAAGAACCACCCAAAAAAATTGTAATAAAAATAACAAAAACTTGAATGCTAAATGTAATGTTACCTTTTTGAGATATTTTCTTCTGATAGTATTCAACATCCAAATCAACAAATATTTTCATATACATATTCATGAGACCAATGAGGTAAACTTAGATTAAATTTTATCAATTATTAAATTTAATTGCACCAATAAATAATAATTAAAAAAAATTAGTACATGAATATCTGAATGAGCTCCTCGTTTTTTCGAGAATAAATTATTGGTGTAGTTTAACCTTGGATCAAACCTCCCTCCACTCGACAAAGCAACAATGAAGTCAAAATTGACCTTGTTGTTTCTCTGCTGGATCTCAGATGTTTACTCCAATATTTTCCAAATATTAATTTATTCTCTACTAAATAGGGCCAACCACATGAAGGTGGAAGCTCTCATGTCCCCTCCCCCCCCTGACATCACTCTCAATTCACTAGTACCCAATCTATATACTAGGAAATATTTGAAAGAAAAATATTAATATACATCATAAATAGAGAAATATATAGTAAACATTTATTCATTCATTCACTCATTCGTTCGTAGAGTTTAAAAAATATTTTATCTCAATATTATTTATAATAAACTGTATGCTATACATAATTTGAAACAAGATCGTTCTAATTAAATTATGAGTACAATCAATTATTCTTCAGTTTGTTGCAATTTTTCATGTATGAAGCAAGGACGTCATCCGCTTCAATTGTAAGATGGCTTTCTCCCAACCTGGTGAAAGGTCTATTCTGTTGTAACGACTATTCTTATTATAGTTGATGTTGTAGAGAAACAACTACAATAAGAATAAAATGTTAAATTATTATTTATAGTAATTATTAATACAACTGTTTTATTAATAAAAATATAGTAGAGTGTTCGTTACCTTCTTTGGTACCAGAGGGAAGTGGGATACTTTCAGGTGTGGCCATAGGTTCCTCCTCTTTTCTGGCCTCATCCCATACATACTCTAGACTAGAACCAAGAATATTTTTAATTAATACACTGTTTTCATTTAAATATTTCAAATTCTAATCCATACTAAGAAAAAATATTATTCACATGAAATACCTTCAGAATCGAGTTGAACATCAGTTTCAATTTTCACTCCACTATCACTAGGCTCATGTCTTGCATCACTGCTTGGGACATCTGTATTTACACTGTTTGCTTTCTTATTACAATCAAGCACATTATTTATGGCCAAAAATAAAAACCAATAAATTATATACAAGTATTAAACTATAAATTCTCTTCGTTACTTTTATTTACCTGAGTCCTAGGTGGGGGATCAGAACTAGTATGTGAAGACCCTGTCCTTGTCCTATGTTCAACAACGACTTGATATTAGTGCTTGTAATCAAGCTTGATGTCTTCCTTCGTGGGTGTTTCATTGAATTGTTCGCCCTTCAATTTTACATGACAACATGAAGTTTTTTTCTTCTACAATATTAAATTAAAATTATTAACAATCTAAAAGTTGGATGCAATTTTTATTTTATACTTACAATTTTTGCAGCCAGTTTTGAGTAACCCTAGGGCCAAGATAATTTTGGCCATGTTTTTTTATTCTCTCCTTTTCGTTTTGATGTATCTAGGAACCTATATTTATGGTATTGACAAGATTAATTACATGTTGCAATATTGATGAGAAATCATCATAATTACATTGATAAAAGTGCCTCATATCTTCCTGGTCTAGGTGGTGTTTTCCCTTATTTTCGAATTTTTTCCCCCTTTTCATCTTCTAGGAGGGCTTTCCACTCACTTTCTAAAATCGCTAGAGGGACCTCATACTTAGGTTTCTTTTGTAAATTAATGCTATATTGGTCTCACAGATATTTTAAATATAGGCCCACCTTCGTGGTAAATAGACTTTTGTTTAAGGTAAAATCTCCGAATAGGCCGACCAACCTATTGATAAGTTATTCGTTCAACTTTGAATTTTACGAATTCCACCTTATGCGAATGGTGGGCCCAAAGAGCTATAAGGCTGCTTCATTCATGCACATATAGAAGGTATCATTTCCTACTGTTGTAGAGGTAAATCCCCTCTGCGGACAGAGGAGATCCCTAGTAGCCCAGATCGGGTCTAGCAACAATCATACCACGCTAAGGCGCAAGTTCCTAATTGCAATAGACCAACTTGCAATGAAGGCATACCTCAAGTCCAATGCTGTTTTTTGTAGAGAAGATGACGCTCCCATTCCATTGCTCCAGCAGATCACAATCCTCTTGCTCACTGCAATCGAACACCTGCACACACAAGAAACACGACAAACACAAGCGTAAAACCCGATATATGCAATTATGTATCAGTCAAAGAAGACACAACTCATGATCATAATGAACAATACGAGTGGAACCATAACTGAATTCGCTTATCATTAATTCATACAAAGGAAAATACAACCTGGCTTTGACACTGAACCTTCCTTTGGCGGGTTGTCAGTGGAATACGTCTCGGTAAAGCTCGTCGGGAATGGGGACAAGCCTCTCTCTTCGATCGTCAATCTCCTTACTACTGATTTGGCACTATGAGGACTATTGAAACATTCTTTAGGCTATGAAGGCTCTTGGAGATTATCTTGCAAAGGGAAATGGCAAGCTTATATATATGGTGGAAGGGGAGTTGGGATCCCTACAATCATGGGATTGGCCCTGTCCTCAAGGAAGCTTCCATGAGAGGTGGAAAACTACTTCCTCTACATGGAGAACCGAATCCAAATGTCCCAACTTGATTTAGAGTCCAATTCAAGATTTTTTTGGAGTCAATCTTCCGCCATTTATTTTTAAAAAAACACCCCTTATTAAGCCTGGCGCGGGTACAACACTGAGACAATGCACTAGTTGGTGCGCCCTCTTTGGAGGATTTCCCCCATTGGCACGGGTATGACACTGAGCAGTCACTCCAAGGATAAAAAGGCTATTTTTAGGGATTTTCACAAGGATTTGTCTTCAGAGGAATGAAAGTCCATGTCTAGGGGAATGTCATGAAAGTGTTTTCAGATCATGTCACTGCTCACAGGTCACAAAATAAGCCCTCGAATGTGCGGGACGAGGAATTGCAGGGATGGTGACAAATTTATGTGTAACAGATGCCCCCTAAATCATGAGGCCCGAAAGAGAGAGAGAGGTGAAATGCTTTACGAGAACGTGTCCAACTGAAAACACTGTCATTATAAAACCTGCGTAGAGAAGTAAAACTAATATCTCAAATACATGATATATGTGGCATGGGTGTAGCCATCCATAACAAAGTATAAAATAATCCAGATCCAAGGTATGGACGTAGCCATCCAATGAACGAGTCATGTAACTAATCATAATAATCCACAAAATTGTACCCTGGATCCTAACAGACAAAATCCAGGGTCTTGTGCTCCATCTCGACTCGAACAAAGCACAAGTTCAAGCATGCGAATAAGTGAGTTGAATTCGAACATGCAAGAACATCACCTAATTACCAGCCAATGATGAAAGCTGTTAACAGACATGAGAGGTACCACCAATAATGAAAATGGCCCTCAAGGTACTATAGGCACAATCTACAACATGTGAATCAGTGAGCTGGCATCGAACACCTGTATAATCACTCAATCGGAGGCCAATGATGAAAAACCCACGTCGAATGCAAAGAACTTGACATTAAGGCATGTAGGCTCCAAGGTACCAGAAGGGAGTCTCTAGATCATCTTCCTGGATAATCAGCTGAAGTCGACAGGAAGTGACCTTGATTGAAGGTGGGCCATAGTGTTTCCCACATCATCGACCCGAGACAGAGGAACATAATGTCTTTGCGAATCAAGATCAGAGGAGAATCAGAGGAAGGTTGAAATGTTGGAGAGGTCAACTTCTCTTGAACATATCGGCGGCACGACAATGGATTTGGCAGTATTTGACATCAAAAGATCAGAGGTCATGATGACGAAGAAAAGTGCAGATGAGAGGTCAAAAGGGATCACCCAAACCCACGGAGGCAAGTGGAAAATGAGATGAGATGTCCCCAACCCGACACGAATGTAGACAAGTGCCATGTTCAAGAGCGACATACTACCGACACGACATTGATGCTGGTTCCATTTTTCCCCACCATTTCTAGCGAGTACCCCAATTATTTTTGAAAACAATCTTGAAGGGGATAGCATATGCTTGTCATATAAGTTCTTCCTTCAGACCAATCCATCCTAGTACATTTAACGAGCCCTAGGAAAGAGAAACTCAAATATCATCATTACGACTGGATCTGATGTTATCAGGATTTAACAAGTCTGACAAAGAAGAACTCAACGTCTTTACATGTTTAGAGAGTTTGAAAAGACAGAAGAAAAGTAAACTCCAACAGTCCCTTTTCGTAGATAGTTCCTCAGATCCGAAAAGGTATAAAACTATGTCTGCGGAAGCGTCCTAATCGCGATAGGCTAGGGTATTCCTTTCTCGTAAGTAATCCATCCCAGCCCTAAAAAGGGGTAAATGTATATTGGGTAGATGTCGTTTCAGAGCCACTTTAACAAGATCGAAACAAAAAGGGACTCGAAAATATTTTCATGTTTAAAGAGTTAGAAAAGAGTTGAAAGATGACTCCAAAATGACTTTTTCATGTTTTTACCGAGTCCGAAAAAGTATAAAATACAACTCGTATCACCGTCGAAGCTGCGAAGAAACCTGTCGCTGCATAGAGAAGCGAGTGTAAAATCCATTTTTTGACAAAAATATATTAAAATATTGAGAAAAATGACATTTAAAACCTAATTTTTGTCTTAAAAAGTTATAAATAGGCTCCAAATGGTAAAACAAATTTACTTGTACTTTTTACCTCACTTGGAGAGCAACAGTGGTCTGTTTGTGTGAAAACTTGTGGCGGTGATTGCCACCGATCTGGGACATCATTCAGATCCTCGTCTGTTCCAGGTAAAAGGCGCTCCCTTAAGCTCCATTTTAATCAATTTTTTATAATTTTGTATTATGCATTAGAGCTCTAGGGGGAACCTTTTAAAATTTTAGGGCTCGCTCCATTGGTGCGGGTATCAGGCACGGACCCGTGCCAATGGACATTTGCTCACAAAGGGGTTGCACCAATGGCGCAACGCAATTTCCGCTTTAAGTTTTCAACATGTGAGATATCCGTGTGGATTTTTGAATGCAACAGGGATCTAACAAGGCATTTTTACTCATGTTAATGCAGATATCTGGGCACAATGGTTATCGAATGGAAGGAGAGGGAACATGGGGAGGAAGATGAAATGGCTATGGAAAATGAAGCCTGTATGAATGCACTCAAGAATTGTGGACTCAAAAAATTCTTCCTTGCGCCATGCTTAAGAGCTCAACCTGAGCTGCTGTAATCAGCATATGGGACGAGAATGAGGAAGTATTCAAACTTCAGGACCAAGTATTAGCTCTTGAGGTCTCTGATGTTTAATTTATAACCAGATTGTCGCGCAGAGGTCCAGTGCCAATCATAACCGACAATAGACCTTCCGGAGAGAAAATGGAGATGGTAATGGCAAGAGTGTGCCCAGGGGCACGAACAGGATCGGGGAGTGGTAAGTTGTACATCCACACTGTTCGCGACCTAGCACTCAGGGTAGTGCTTCATATCATCACACGAGCTGCAAGATCGCAAGCTCCACATGAGGCAACCAAGGCCCAACTCATACTAGCCTTTGAGTGTATGAACCCCACATTGTTCGATTGGGCCACCGTAATGACGAGAAATATCAAGAGGCAGCTAACAAGATGCAACCAAGCAAAACTAAAGCATTTTGGGTACAGTTCCATTCTGGTGTCATTCATCCTGGAACGACTACCTATTTTCCAAGGCCAAGGGGCAATATTTGCTGAGCCGATACTGAGGGAGCCAAGGATGGCTCGTTGGGCTGCACTTATGCCCAGTTCAGGAGGAGGTCAACAGATGTCTTGGAGACCCTAGTTCTTTGGGTGATTACGACGTCAACTAATCATGGTTGAATATTGGCCTTATGCTGGGACCGATTTCACCGGAGATACTGATCTTCCACTCCCGGAAGGAGAGGACTAGGATGAGAAGTTGGGTATGATTCTCTTTTTGATTTTTATGTATTTATGATTTTTTTGGTAATACATGTCTGTTCTAACAATAAATTTATGTGAATGTAGATGTTGGCACAGAGAGGCCTGCGGGCATGTCGCCCATTGTGCGAAGGACCAATCTCGTACATGACCCTCAAGCTGAGGGTGGTGGAGGGAGCGAGCTGATACAGAACCTGGAGGGCATTTCCCAGGGAATCCCAGACTATGCACAGCTAGCATACATCCCATTAGCTTACCAGGGACACACTGTGGGGGTGCCTATTCGCCTTCATAGACTTCTGAGGCGATTGGTGAGTGCGGTGGCGTGCTACTGTGAGCACCATGTTGATTAGCTTATTTAGGTCTTTCATATGCATATTTTGAGAGACATGTTGTCTCCAGCTATTATCAGACAAACATGTATATTTTTTGACTTTGTGTGATGTACTGCAAACTATTTGACATGTATATCTATATATCTATTTTTGGATGGATATTTTTACATGTGATGATGTTTTTATAAATTGCGCAAATGTCTATCTAAAACCAAATTAGCTACTGCATCTGTTAATGTATTCATATGCCCGGGTATGTGTTGATATGTGATATAATCAAAATTTCTTTCCAGTAAACGAATACGTAGATACAGACGTAAAATGGATGGGTTTCTTACTAAATAGTGACTGTTAAGTTGTAATACTACAAGATGTGAGTCCAGATACACAAGTAATGCACGAATGCTGAGGTTAACAGCCTCGGTCAATAATTCTAAAACAACACTATACTCTGCAACATAATTTGTGGTAGGCCCTAGACACACACCTTGCAAATTAACCAACTCACCAGCAAGATCATAGATTACCCAGGCTGCCGAGGATAGATTCCTGGTACTGCAGGAGGCACCATCCGCGAAACCCACAAACGGAGTAATAGACATCTGCACAATCAGGAAGACCCGATTAGCAGAAAAAATATTACATTGCACACCACACCAAACATGCACACAAATGAATATACACACCTATGTACACACACCACACCAAAAAATAACTCAAGCGTAGTATTTTTTAAGGTACAACCCATTTCTAGGCTGTGCCAACGGAAATCCTTCATAATCAATGAGCTAATAAGCCCCATTTTTCAATACTCATTTTACTATGTAAGGCCCATGCCACATGGTTTGGAACTTGCCTACTCCAAGTTGGTCGTGCGCTTGATCGTATAGGAGGACGAGGTCCCCTTTGACAAAGGAATGCGGAGATACAGATTGATCAAAGTGGGCTTTGACCTGCTTCTTCTGTGCTTCAATGACTAAAGCAGCCAAGCAGTGGGTTTCATCCAGCTGTTCCAAATACAAGAGATGCTCTTCTTCAGGAGAAGTGTCAGGCAAAAGTTCCATAGCCAACTTTAAAGAAGGAATTTCGCACTCAACTGGAAGAGCCGCTTCCAGACCATACACCAATTGGAATGGTGTGAATCCAGTCGCACTCTTTGCTGACGTCTGGTAGGCCCATAGAGCTGAGAAAAATTGGAGATGCCAATTAGACTTATGAATACCAATTTTCCATTGAAGCATTGTGACCAAAACTTTGTTTACAGCCTCAAACTGGCCATTTTCCTGGGGGTAATATGGCGTTGAGCTATCATGTCGTAAGCCCAATCTTGATGTTAGCTCGGCCATCATGTAATCTTGAAAATGAGTACCGTGATCAGTAACAATGGCCTGAGGGACCCCGAAATTTGAAATAATGTGGTTGAAAATAAACTGGGTGGTTGTCTTACCATCGGCAGCTAGTGTAGGCATCGCTTTGGCCCACTTAGTAAAGTAGTCGACAACGAGAATTATATATGCATGCCCCCCGGCCAAATGAGGGTTACACGTCATGAAATCTATGCCCCATTTTGCAAAAGGGCTAAAAGTAATGATAGGATGCAAAGGGAGAGGTGGCGCACGCATCTTGCACTGAAAAACCTAGCAAGCATGACATTTTCGGACTGCAACAATACAATCTTTGAATATCGACGGCTAGAAGTAGCCCGCACGCAGAATCTTCTGGGTAGTGACATATCTAGACATGTGACCACCACAAGTGCCACTGTGACAGTCATTAAAGACTCTTTCAGCCTCCTCTAGGGTCAAGCACCAACGGAGCATCGAATCTACTCCAACGCGGTATAAAGTATCTCCTACAATATGGTAGGGTTGAGACTGATGTTGAATCCGACGTCGGGCACCCTTGGTCAACTCAAACCAGAACATTGATGTTTGAAGATACACTATGATGTCACCATACCATGGGTCGCGATTGTTGATAAGGAAGAGTGTTTCGTCTGGGATATGATCCTCGGAGTGAGAGGGGGTGGAGTCTATCGGGAGGGAGCAAATGAGATCCACAAAAACCAGTGATTTGGTCAACTTAGTAGTAGTAAAATCTAAGTTGAACTCCTGAAGGATAATGATCCATTTGGAGTATTTTCCCCCCAGTAATTTTTGGGATAGAATGTATGTCATGGGGTTGCAATCCTAAACCACGGTGATTGTACGCAACAGGATGTAGTCGCGGAACTGCTACACAGATTGCACTGCGGCTAATGCCAATTTCTCGATGTGAGCGTAACGTGTTTTTGTGTCGATAACATTTTGTGATAGATAATAAAAAACGTGTTCATTTCCATCATCGTCATCCTGCACCAGAACCATAGCTATGGTGCTAAACGCGGCAGCCAAATATAGAGTGAAATCACGGTGATAGTTTGGAGGACGAAGCAATGGAGCATTAAAAAGTAACGTCTTAAGCTTCTCAAAGGATCGTTGAGAAATCTTGTCCCAGCGAAAGGGAACGTGTTTCTTTAAAAGACGTGTGAATCCTTTGGCCACTTCTGCATAGTTCGGGATGAAGCGTCATAGGAAATTAGCTTTTCCTTGCAGACTGTGCAATTGGTGTAACGAGGAGGGTGATGGGAGATTAATAATAGCCTCGACCTTTAGAGGGTCGAGGCAAATCCCATCCTTGGAGACTATAAACCCAAAAATATGGCCAAAATCCATGCAAAAGACGCATTTATGAGGGTTAATCCGGATATTATAACGTCTACAACGAAGGAAAATCTGGCAGAGGTGTTCGGGATGGTCCTCCCACCTAGCTAAGTGAGCTGGTAGATCGTCCAGATAAGGCTGAACGATATGGCGTATGTCATGGAATGCGTAAGACATAGCACGCTGGAAAGTAGCTCCAGCATTCTTCAAGCCGAACGGGAGCTTCTTATAAGAAAAGGTACCCCACAGACAGATGAAGGCAGTCTTGTGTTGATCGGAAGGTAAAATATTTATCTAATTACACCTGGAAAAGCCGTCCAACAGGGAATCAATCTCACTCCCAGCACATTCGTCAATGATTTGATCTATGAGGGGAGTGGGGTAATTGTCCTTAGGACATGCCTAATTAATATCATGGTAATCAACATAGACTCTTATAGTACCCTCCTTCTTTTCTACAAGGACAATTTTTGAGACCCATTCTGTGAGGGGAATCGGGTAAATGAAGCCAACGTTCAGAAGTTTTTCAAATTCTACTTTAATGGCAGCGGCTTTGCGAGGATGCACTAGGTGTAGGCGTTGGCACATGGGTTTTGCACCAGGATAGGTAGGAATCTCATGCACTACTATGCTAGGATCAATCCCAGTAATTTTCTCATAGGACCAAGTGAACACATCTCTGAATTCACGAAAAATATTAGTATAAACTCGTATCTCATCAGGAGAACAAGTCACTCCCACATGTATGTTTTCAGCTATCCCCGGTTTGACAGAGATGTCGATCGGAGTGGTTCGAGTAATGCTGTTCAGGTTTCCTTCTGAAAGGACCTCATGAGTCAAAATGGGCATCTGGAGAGGTGGAGTAGGAACCTAAGATGCAAAATGCTCTAGACAATCTGACATTGTCCCCAGGCTGAGCATGAAGTTGGAATGATGATGTCCATCGCTCCAAGGCAGCTCTTCAAGAGACATTGTTTCAACAATGGATTTTTCAGAAGGGAAAATCTCTTTTAGAGGATCAGGCGAGTCGGCCTTACCGAGCCAGGGGGATTAAGAATAGTTATCTAAAGCCATGCTCGAAGGAGCATGTTGAGGAGGAGGAGGATCAGATGCGGCGACGATTTCACAATAATTAATCTCTACTGGAGTTAAGGGCATCGATTCTCCAAAATCGGTCACCTGTTCAAGTGAGGGGATGATCCATGGGTCATCAGACCTAGAGGCCATATTAACTTGAACGGTGTGTGGTGGTGGCGCAGGAAAAATACCCATGAGGATGGGGTCCTTGAAGAGAACAGGTCCTACACTGTCAGGGGGATTGGGGATCTTATCCACATAAGGAACGTTGTTCTCAGAGGATGAAGTGAAGAAAGACAACTGATCCCCAGTATGGTCACCAATTTGTTGTAGAGGTAAATCCCCACTACGGATAGAGGCGATCCCTACTAGCCCAGATTGGGTCTAGCAACAATCATACCATGCTAAGGCGAAAGTTCCTAATTGCAATAGACCAACTTGCGATGAAGGCCAACCTCAAGTCCAACATTGTTGTTTGTAGAGAAGATGACACTCCTGTTCCCTTGCTCCAGCAGATCATAATCCTCTTGCTCACCGCTATCAAACACCTGCACATACAAGAAACACGACAAACACAAGCGTAAAACCCGATATATGCAATTATGTATTAGTCAGAGAAGACACAACTCATGATCATAATGAACAATACGAGTGGAACCATAACCAAAGTCGCTTATCATTAATTCATACAAAGGAAAATACAACCTGGATCTGACATTGAACCTTCCTTTGGTGGGTCGTCAGCGGAATACGTCTCGGTAAAGCTTGTTGGGAATGGGGACAAGCCTCTCTCTTCGATTGTCAATCTCCTTGCTACTGATTTGGCACTATGAGGACTATTGCAGCATTCTTTAGGCTATGAAGGCTCTTGGAGACTAGATTGCAAAGGGAAATGGAAAAATTATATAGATGGTGGAAGGAGAGTTGGGATCCCTACAATCATGGGATTGGCCCTATCCTCAAGGAACTTCCATGAGAGGTGGAAAACTACTTCCTCTACATGGAGAACCGAAGCCAAAAGTCCCAAGTCGATTTTGGGTCCAATTCAGGAGTTTTTTGGAGTCAATCTTCCGCCATTTATTTTTAAAAAACACCCCTTATTAAACCTAGCGTGGGTACAACACTGAGACAGTGCACCAGTTGGCATGCCCTCTTTGGAGGATTTCCCCCATTGGCGCGGGTATGACACTAAGCAGTCGCGCCAAGGATAAAAAGGCTATTTTTAGGGTTTTTCAGAAGGATTTGTCTTCAGAGGAATGAAATTCCATGTCTAGGGGAATGTCATTAAAATTTTTTTAGATCATGTCACTACTCACATGTCATGAAATAAGCCCTCCAATGTGTGGGACAGGGAATTGGAGGGACGGTGACAAATTGTTGTGTAACACCTACAAAACGATATTATCATTACTTGAAAATAATGACAATCTATAAGTAAATTTCAATTATATCATACTTAATATGTTAAATACTTCTTAAATACCTAGAATATTTTCAAATATCATGGGAACATGGTCATCATCTATCAATAATGTAACAGGTAGTGTTCTCGTGCTAGTAACATGAGTATACCCAGGAAAGCTTGCTTGACTACATGTGATGGAATCATGGTCTGCATCATGTGCACATCCTTCTGTGTGTTGTTCAGTGGGTGCAAATAATGGTGTGTCACCCTATTAAGGAGTTTCATTAATGGTCAGTGTGTTCAGTGCGTCAGTCACAAGCGTAGCAATGGCGCTTCTACCAACGTCAACCTCGACAGTCTCACCATGAGGATCGAAGTCCCTATAAAAACCTTGTAAATAAAGAGTTATTTTATGAAGGATGAGAAAATTAAAATCATAAATAGAGAAATATGATAATTAAATGAGTTTCTTACCCCATGGTGATAGATTTTGGTCATCGTGGTTCTGATTTGGTCTCTTATATCTTATGTCTGTGGCTTAATCATAATTAAAAAAATGAGTCTCTTATTTAATTTCATGAGAAACCTCTCAACTGTTTAGATCATATCGATCAACATATAAAAATTTTCTTCAATAATCACTTCCTCGGGAGCATCTATGGATTGGTTTGAGGCTGGTGCCTTCCCCTTGTCACCTTGTTGATAGAATACGTGGTAGTTGGTTAGAGATTATTTAGGGATAGAAATTCTAAATTTATATATATTTTTTTCCTTATTCAAAGAGGAAGAGAATTTATATATATTTTGTATATATGTGATATAAATTTTTTGTGTAAATGGAGATTCAACAAGTTTGAAAGAAATAGAAAATTTATCATTGTGGTAACTCGCTATGTCTCTAAGAGAATCAATGTCAGTGCTCTGCGATTGTTGGACAACGAGTTGTGAGTGAAATCTCTTTGAATATGCATATCATTCTATGGAACACAAGCCTAAAATCGATTCTTGATGGTTCTTGGAGTCATACTCTAATTAGGAATATGATGGAATTGTAAAAGAATAACTACGGCCAATGCTTCCCCATGCTGAATATTAAGCATATCAACATTAACATTAGGCCAGAACACACCTAGAGCATGAAATTCAAAATGAACTTGATAAGTTTTAATAATATTTAATAATCCTTGGCCATGTAAGTGTATTACTTGACCTTGAGTAAACTAAAATACAGGGTGATCCACCTTCTTCATATGATTGAGTCATTAGTACGTGGTGGCTTCCATGAGAATTTGAAAATCAATTATGTGCATTGTATCCTTGTCATTAAATGATTTTGTAATGGAAAAATTTGCAGCTATATACCCAGCTTTAATGTAAGGGGAAAATTCATATATATTTTCATGTAAGAGAGGATCTTGACACTGGTAGGCTCCTCACTTCTTAAGGTTTTGTAAATATGTCCTTCAAAAAAATTGTGACCATGCTAAAACAAATATGCTACCGTATATACATATAACTTGATCACACTTGATATAAACACTTTGGGAGGTGGATTGATGTAACCATGACATTCTCAAGTGAAAATTAATGAAACCAACATGCATAACATTGGTTTGGGGCTACATGTTAAACATATTACTAATATCACTTTTTATCAATGAGAGTAGAATCACAATGTTTTTCAAAATCACGCTCCCTATGAATCTGGAAACTCAACCTCATATGTGCTATGGTTACCAACTAAAGCTCTATTGAAGTCATCTCAGTACCCTATCTCTTCTAGCTGGATCCATTCCCACTAAGTGGGTCTGCTAAGGAAATCCTCTTTCCTCCTCAAAAATGTTGCATAACTAGCTCTATGTCCCTCTCAAAATAGAGGTCGACCCCATAATCTATACAATTTTCCCTCTCTTATCCCTAGTAAAATGGAGTCCTCGGCATACAAAAATCCCTCTGGACATAATTGTATTGACTCTCCTATGAACTCAACTATATAGCTTTGATCCTCGAAGGTTGAAACAGAGAGAAAATTCACTCTCAGACGAGAAACATATAGAACATGATGAAAGGCTATAGTCCATCCTGATTCTAACTCAAATACAATTGAACCCTCTATTGTACCAATTTTTCCTTCAGTACAGATCCCACACCTCACCAATTATATAGTAGCTACTGAGCAAGGTGGCTGAAACAGGTCACACTCCCATGTCATATGGCACATGGCACCAATGCCTAGATACCAACAATATCTAGAAATATCCTGTGAATCCATGAGTGAGACATACTCTTTCATCAATAATGTGGATAATTTATTGGCGAGTTGTGGCTCATCCTCCACTGTAGCCTCTTTTAGAACCAAGATTTTTCTCTCATGCTTGGCCTAAAATAGTGAAATAGTGTAATGTGAAATAGTGAAATAGTGAAATATGTTTGTCAATTATAAAGAAATAGATTTTTTTAATTTCATAGGCTATGTCTTATGTAGTTGTAGAACTGAAAATATTTGTGGTTGTTTGTCTGTAAGCGGCTTTCAAGGATGAGGGTGAACTTTTTAAATTTCAAATCAGAATTGAATGAATAGATGGAATGAATGGGTGGAGAAATACATGACCAAGCATGGATGCATATGAAAAAGTATGGCAAGGAATGAGTCAAATAGTCAAAAGGTGGTTTCGAAGCCTACCCAGAGGGGGGTTGGGGGGGGTGCATTTTGAACGGGATGGAAACACGTAGGTGGAAATGTTTTTGGTGAAACGTATTTACCTGGACCACCCCCCCTCCCCACCCCACGTGGATATCGTTCAGAAACATTTGGGGGTGCGGGTTTGGATGTAGGTCGTTGATCTGAACACGCCTGATCTTAGCCCTTTAAACCAGCGGACATTTTATTTAGTTTTAACTTTATCACATAATGCCACTTTATGAGTGATTAGATAATTAATTGTATAACCTATGATTAATAATCATAAATATAATTTATTCTAAAATATTTGTAAGTGGCATTTTGAAAATGCTCTAACAACTTACTGATTTGACCTTTAAGACCCCTCACATATGGGCATTTTTGAAAATTTGAATTCCAAAGACCTTGTTCAAAGATAATTGACTCAACCTAATTAAATTAAGACCAACCTAGAATAACCTAATTGTTATCATGGATAATGGAAGGATTATGCAATGGAGTCAAAATCCGTAGTTTAAGATAACACCAGAGGACTGGTCATACAAATAAGGAAGAAAAGGCAACATCTTTGGTGTTTATCAAAAAATTAATTGATTTATCAGTTTTACAAGAAGGAGAAGGGTGATCCACCGTATCATGAGAATCTATCAAAGATGAATTCCTAATATATATTTAGCTAAATGGATTGTATTTGAAACAAATCACTTATCAAGAGTGAATTATAATATATAAACAATCTATATGGCAAGGGAAATACTTAAAAACAACTATAATTGATTTCTTAACATTGGATGAAACTCAATTATAAACTTAAATATTAAACATCTCAAGCTAATTTGAGAAGATGAACAAAACACAGTAAACTCACATGAGAAAAGAGAGATGTTCAAGACACCAAATACTTGAATCTTTGGTAAATACTATATATATTACTTTTTCAATTGGTATTTTATTTATCAGATAAATTGTTTCACTAAGATGTAGGAGTGACTCCCACATGAGGTTTGACTGCCAGCTTGCTGATTTATTGAAATTGAACTTTACGTATTATCTTAGAATTGACTAGCTATTGAGCCACCATATCCAAGTCAATGTATTCCTCAATTGAAGGTAGAGGAAGTTTTATTTTTCTAATTTTACTGAGGAGGTCAAAATTATTACCCAATTCTTCAATTACTACCTCTCACACCAAATTACCCTCCATAATTTAAAACTGGGAATGATCATTCCTTTTTTGTACTAGAAAATCATTGTAAACCTCTTTTTCTAATAAAACATTCTTTTCATCCTAGAAAGGAGGAAAACATTTATCAATCAATTTTTTGAAAAGAGAATAAAATTATTTTATTTCCTTCTGTAGGCTTTCTATCTTTTCTTTCACTTTCTCCATTGAGCTATCTTTATCAATAATCCTTTGAGCTCTGATTATAATTTGAAACATGTATTCAATGTCAAAATGTACGAAAGCATATTGAGCAGAAAAATTTTAAATTTTTATTGCAGATAAGGACTTTTCCACAGGTACTTGATGTAATTTTTTTAATTGTGCCTTAGATTGAGGAGGACAAGAAGGTGAAACTAGTTGTTACTAGACTGAAAGGCCATGCATAACTATGGTGAGATAGTCTGTAGGCTGAGATAAAGAAAAACAATAATATGGTGATCAAGAGTAGGGAAGGAATGGTTTCCAAGATGAGAGGCAAATTCTTACCCAAATATTATTAGCTGAGTCTTTACAAATCGATGCAAAATCTCAGACAAATGACGTTGACTCTGAGAGAGTATACAGAAGAGTTCTTTAAGGTTAACTTGAGAGTGGTTTATATAGAATATAACTCTAAAAATACATCTAGGTACATCAATGGATTAAGGATGGAAATTCAAGATGAGATTATCATGTTATCTCCTAGCACCATGGAGGGGGCCTATCGGTATGCTTTAAGAGTATAAGAGAAGATAGTCAGGAAACAAAACTTTAGTAGAGGAAAAGGATCTGCCAAAGGAAGAGGGAAAACATCTAGAATAGGGAAGGCTCGAGCTTACAAGGATGAAGCTGGTGGTTCTAACCAGCAAGAAAAATTAGAGAAAGGATATGAGCCTAGAGGTGGAAGACCCTACCAGCGAGGTAGAGGTGGAGGTATAGGCAGAGAGTCAGTCTACAGATGTTACAAAGAACAAACTAGGCCATCAATCCTATGAGTGTCATAATAATGAGAATGCAGGGCAAAGAGGAAACTATGTTGCACAAGGAGAGAAGGAAAAAGCACAAGCTCATGTTGTGGAGAATGTACCTGAGGTTGGAGAAGCTCTTCTCATGAAAAATGTGTGATTGAAACAAGAGAAGTGACAGATTCTTCGCAGAAGAAAGCTTTATTTCAAACTACATGGAAAGTCCAAGGGAAATGTTGCAAAGTAGTTATTGATAGTGGAATCACTGAAAATTTTGTGTCCATTGAAATGGTGGAAAATATGAACCTTAAGAAGCTCAAGCATCCAACACCCTACAAGGTGTCATGGTTACATAAATGACACCAATTTCTAGTTACTAAGAAAAATGAAGTGGCTTTCGAAATATGCATATATCAAGACAAAGTGACTTGCGATATCATGCCTATGGATATGTGTCATGTGATACTGGGCAGACCTCGGAAATTTGACAGGAAAGTAGTGCATGATGGAAGCAATAACTATTATCAGTTCAAGATGGGTGACATTCAACGTACTTTGTTGCCTTTGCAAGAAGGGAATGGAGCTGCAAAGAGTGAGCCAAAGCTCTATTTTTTGGTGGAAAAGAGTTCTTACAGTAGATTACAGAAGAATCATTAGAGGAAATTTCAGCCTAAAAGTGTCCTTCTAAGGAAAAATAATACAACAATAGTTAAATAATAAAATAATATTTATAAATTCTTGAGTGAAAAGAAGAAAACTACTTTTTAAAATTATATTTTTAACTTATCTCCTTAAATATTTACTCAAATTTCATGTGTAGACAATCATTGAAAGAAGAATTAAATTCCACATCCAAGGAGTACCCATTATGCATACATTTGAGAAGACCCACATTGATAAAAATTGCAGATACATTAAAAAAATGTATTAAACAAGTTCTTTTAATGTATCTGCGATATTTATCAATGTCAGTCCTCTCAAAAGTTTGCATAATGGGTAATCATTGGATGTGGAATTTCATTATGCATCCAATGAGTACCTACACATGAAATTTGAGTAAACTTATAAGGAGATAAGCCAAAGGTACAAAAAAAAAAAGTAGTTTTTATTATTTTTCCTCCAAAATATTTACATGTACCTCTTTTTAAATTTAAGCAATTTTTATTGGTTTACAAATTATGATGTGGAAATTACATGAAATTTTCATGGGCACTTTTAAGATGAAATTTCCTCTAATGAGGTGAGTTATGACATTTTTTGTAATCCAAAAAGTGAATTTACTAATACTTTCATTTCAGATTTGCGAATAGAAATTAAAAATATGTTAGCAGATTATCGAGACATTGTAGTTGATGATTTTCCCAATGTATTTCCATGTAAAAGAAGTATCAGTCACCAAATAGATCTGATACCTAGAGCAAGCTTACCAAGTAAGGCTACTTATAGGATGACCCCAAAGGAAAGTGAGGAAGTTAGAAATCAAGTTCATAACTTTTGGGACAAGGGTATGATTAAGGAGAGTTCAAGTCCATGCATTGTCCCAATAGTGCCAAGTCCAAAAAAAGATGGTGAATGGATGATTTTCACTCACTCGAGGGCCATCAATAAGATCACTATTAGGAATATGTTTCATTTGCCTTGTGACACCCTAATCTCATCATCTATAGAAACTCTTAGAGTGCTTCTCTATCTTTCTCTATTTTTATCCTCTGGTTAGGGAAAGTGTTTGTGGAGTTTGGCAACACCCATTAAGAAATATTTACATGAACAATATTTAGTTTGGCCTCTACCCCTCTTTGAATAGTAACACATAAGAATTGATTTTTTGTTGCATTTTCCATACAGTTAGTCTAAATAAGTAATGAAACTTACCATGGTTTTTGGTCGAATATAGAGTGGGGTTTGATGATGAGGTGAGTCCTCTATTGAGTGGTCAGATGAAGAATCATCACATCTGGATGAAGAACCATCACCTTCACCTATGGATGAAGTACAGTTGCCATCTGTGGCAAGTCCTCTATTGAGTAAGTGTTTGCAATGCAATAGTACTAACTGAGTGGGGTTTCAGTGGGGTATTTGTGTTGAGTGGAGGGAGACCAATCCGACATCCACGGTGGGTTAATGTGTTGAGAGGAAGGGTTTGGGGTTGGAAGGAAAGTGTGGGGTTGGGATAATTTTGAGTGCAGGGAGACCAAGTCGGCATGCACAATGAGTTAATGGGTTGAGGGGAAGGGTGTGGCCTGGGAAGAATTCATAGCAAACGTGAATTAGAAGTAGATTTGGTTTTTTGAAATTTATTTTAGATATTTTTTTGTTTTATACTTTTATTTTTATTTTTAAATTTTAATATTCGTTATTTAGTACATATATCTATATTTATGTTTAATTTTATATATAGTTATATTTTATTTATAGTTTAATTTTTTCATTCACTACTTCTTCCATTGCATCGTTTCCTCTCACCTCTAGCTGGATGAGTTTCCATATGAAGATCAAGTTAAAATAAATTTCCATACGAATATAGTAGACAACTTTCTTTACTATTGAAGGTAAATGAAAGAGAAAAAATCAACTGAAAACATATAAATACATACCTCATACATTTCAAAATTTTGATTTCATTAATGTTATTATTCATCCAAATAATCATTTATATCATCGTGTTTAGAATTCATATTCAAAGGATTGGCCATGTTCGCATCATGATCATAATCATCTGTATCATCATCCGGAATATCCTCTCCCACATTTTGTTCGACCTATTCAATTTCTTTGTTTGACGTATTGTCAATATCATCTATTTCATCCAGAACATTGTCTCGATTAACATATCCTTGAAATTATTCAACATATTCATCCGACACATGAAACCCTTTCTCATCTACATCATCTTCTTCTTCAATATCATCTTCTTCAGCTACATTATACTTTACCGACATTCCTCTTGGATCATATATAACAGCATATGACTAGCCTGTTTTACCTAGATCGTCTGAGTAAAATACTTGTTCGCATTGGCTTGGAAGAACATAGGACTCTAAGCCTGGCTCAAAATTCCTTGTATTAACCATGGTAAATCCGTTAGCATGTTGAATAATAGTTCTATAGGGATCACGTTCATGGATTTGTAGCTTGTACCATTTCACATAGAACACAACTAATTTAAATGATTTAAGGTCACACTGAAGTATATCATCCTGATACTCATAATATCAATTTTCATATACCTATCTATGTCGGTCACCTATAGATGCAACATTCTCTACCTGAAATACTATAGTTATGCCACTATCTGAAGTTTTCCTCTTTTCTTCCAACCTTTTGACATGAAATTTGCAGCCATTGCACCACATTGCCTTACAGTGTTTCAATTGCAATATGAAAAAGACATAAAAACTATTTTTTTATTATTTGATAAAGATATTTATACTAGTAAATTTTGAAAATTAATAAAAAAAAATCCATATGCATCAATATAATTGTAAAAAAAATAAGTAGTATGCTTTCCTGGTAATGTACTAAACCATGTGCTAAATCAATTTCCCTTTGTGTAAGATTTTTATCTCCACTAAGCTTAGCTTATTTGAACAATGTAGATACACAATACCATGATAACCTACCATTATTAGTTTTTTTTCATTTTTCAATCCATACCTTCATCCAATCTGTTATCACTCCCCCCTACTTCCCAAGGTTGAGAATGGAGCTGAAGGAAGGTAACCACAAACCAACCTTTAGGTGAGGTATATAGCCATACCACAATCAAAGAGGGCTATCTCAATGTCACTTTGTAGCCAATCAGATGGCTGACTATATTGACCTTAGGCTAGCTATGATGCTAAGTAGATTAGGGTTTTTGTTTGTTTGAATTTTTGTTGGATAGGAATGATAGTTAGGGAACTAGGTCTAAGGTTTAGGTTAGATTTCAAAGGTTAGATTGTAGACACAAGGATGATGCTAGGTAGGTAAGATTAGAAGAATGATTAATTTTTCATTTTTTATAGGGTGAACAGAGAGAGAGTCATAATGAGCATTGAAATGAATTAATTCATCAAAAGAGCAGGGACATGTTCATGTAAATCTTGTAAAAACATAGCATGGAAAGCATGATTTCTATCTATAAACTGATAAGAATTAGCATAAAGAAGCACATATATGAAATATGGATAAAATAAGATTCAACATGCCAATTTTATAGAGAAAAAAAAATTCTCAACGGCATATCACTGGAGTCTCAACACTATGTCCACAACATTGTCTTTGATTTCATTCAAAAAAAAGTTAGTACAAAAGCTCCACTGCAAATAACAACTATCCATCCCTTCAAATGACTTTAGTAGGACTACATATAGGAAACTAAGATTAATGGCACCTCAGAGGATCTAAACCATATCCAAAAATCATCATAATTACATCATATGAGTCGCTTCCTAGAATCTAGGGAAGTTAGAAACTATTCCCTAACATTCAGCTAAAGACTAGGAGTGTGTGTCTCCTTCATCAAATTACATGTTTCCTCATCATAAGAGGAAAACACAAAATCAAATACTCAAATGAAATCTCATGGGACAGATTATCATTGAATTATGAAGTTTTTTTGGCTTGATATTTGTCTGAAGGGAATCTAATATAGAAACGTAGTGCCATTAGCAGAAGCATCGCGCTTGTCTAGCAGAAGCGTCATGCCTATTCGGAGGAAAATTTAACCCAATTCAAAGCATATATTTGAAAGTATGAATGTTTGGATGGGTAGCCCTACGTTTCTAATTTCCAATTCACTTTCAAAATTAAGAAAAATCCCATGGGAGGACTTCTAAAACTTGATTCTCCCAACCTCACTCCAGAAGCGTAACGCATGATCAAAAACATTGGCATAAACATGAAAAAGAGGTTATTTTTTGGCCTTTTCTCCACAACCAAGGGGTGTCATGAAATAGCAAGAACTGATCTAGAATGCGAAAGTGAAATGGAATCCAACAACATAATCCATTCTTCATTCGAGTGCTCTAATAGAAAGCATTGTGTTGTTGTGCAAAACTTCTGTAACAACCAATTTTCCATATTTTTCAAAAATCTTTGTAAAAAAATAAGGATTAAATATGGATCAATATCTATCGAACCATAACTTTTTTTACAAAAATGAGAGATTTTTCTGTTATTTGGCATGTTATTAACAAAAAATTCCTCCAGTTTTCCACAATACGTTCCCATTTTCTCATAATTGAATTTTGAAGTTGATCACTAAAAATTTGCAGAAGCATTTTGCCAGTTTAGTAGAAGCATTGCGCCACTTTGAGAGATCATTTGGAGGCCTTAATGGAGGATTTTTTGGATTCAAGTGGTATGGTTTGAAATATTAGGATGTATTCAACAAAATGGAGTCATCCAAAACTACAAACCCCTTCCCCAAACCCTTGAAAATTTGACTTGAAGACCACCTATGAAAAAGTGAAGAAAATGACCTGGAGCAACTATATTTTTTGGAATTTATCTAAAATAATAACACATGTGTATAAAATAAAGGAGGTGTTTGTTATTTGGCCTATGATTGACAAAACCCTCTTTCACTTTTGTAAAATTCATCTCCATTACTTTAGAAACTGATTTAAAGAAAAAATGTCCCTATGTGCAATGTAAACCCTAGAAAATGATCACAAGACTCTAAAAATGATGCCATGGGTATGAGTTGGTTCAAAACTAGAATTATGATGTCCCTTATTGATCCTCTTCTCACCCTCCATGATTTTTTCGACAAGGAAAACCCTATCTTGATGTAGTGGATATGGAAGGAGGAAAATTAGGAGAACATGGGATAGTGGCAGAGTGATTTTAGGGACAGAAATGAGATGGAAGGAAGTTAGGGAAAAATCCCAAAAAAATTGGCAAGTTAGGGTGATGAGTTACCTACAATATTCAAGTGGAATATTTGTAAATGGGCATGTGAAAGCTGTCGAAAACGTCAAAGAACAAGGTTTCCCTAGTTTCCCTACAAAAACATAGTGAAAACTAGGGTTTGAGTGAAAATAGTGGAATGGAGGGGTATTAGTTTTGAGGTAGTGTCCGGATAAGGTATATGGATGATGTATGAAGGTTTTCTGATGGTGAAATTAGGGTGTTTCCAACTAAAACCAGTCAAGCATGGAGGAAACCAAAAATGTAGTGAAGAAAACCTCGATGAGGGAATCCACCCTTTTCTTAAGAATTTGACATGAATGAGGTATGAAGAGAATTAAATTATTTTTTTGGAGGTCTCTAAACCTTTGTGAAATATTATTTAACCCTTGGATGTTTTTTTTTTAAATTTTAGAAGCAAAAGTGTAGCAAACTGCCAATCTTTGGATGGTTGTGGAGATCTGTGAGCATGAGAGAGGAGATATTTTGACCATGTAGAATATTTCTTTGAGAAAATACAAATTTCGTTTAATTATTTTCCTATATTTGCTAACTCCAAATTTATATGATATGTATGGTGAAGATGACAACTTCTGCACCTTCTTTCATGACATGATTGGACATTGTGGTGGAAAAACAAAAGAGACTTAGAGCTTGACCTAGATGAAGTTGTGATGAATGACCTAAGACCCTAGATGATTGATGGATGACATGACCTGTGAAATGATGATATCCATGAATGGAGTTAAGGGAGTATCATTTCAGACATAGGCACATTCAACGAACAAAATTTTATTTGAAAACTAACTTGAAACATGAAATTTTGACCAAGGACCACTACCAAGTAAATATGAAAAGAGTATTTTTGATAACTAAACATTAAGGCACTAACATTGGCTCTAGCTTGGGATGGAAACTCTTTCAATAGGTGTCAATAACATCGTAGACAAAGTAGCGTCATCCATTGGGCAATGGATTCATTCAAGCTACAATCCTCAAATTGAAAGTTGAATTGTAATCAACTGCAAAATATACTAGAAACTAACACTAAAAAAGATGCTTAGAATGTTGAGCTTATTCATGACACCTTACCTACTCTAACTGACCCATAAATCACTTGATCAAGTGAAGTCAAAAATCCAATTTAAACAATCAATTAAATGACTACCTGACTGATGCTTGTATTTATCTCCACCAGGCATAAAGAAATATTGAGTAAATGGCAACTCAAAATGAAATCTGAGCCCAAAACCTGTGTTGGTGAATAATACAAACTCCACCTTTTCTGATACTTGCAAAATAATTCCGAAGGGGTCTTGAAAATCATGAAACATTACCTCTTATTGATGAGAAAAAATAGGGGAGATTGTTTCATATATAATGGATGATTGTTATTCTTCATTTGGCTGATCCTTCTTAAATAAAAAATCTGCAATTTTATCTTCCATGTCATGCAGATAAGAGACAATATTTGTATGTTCTTGCAGATCTTTCATTGAGGTAGCCAAATCAGCATTAACACAAATATCTATAAGTGGATTTTCATGTATATCAGAAAGATAATTCTCTTGGCTTTGAAAAAATTATATATCTTGATCATTTGAAGGTTGTTGAACATGTTCATCAGACTCAAGACAACAAACTTGTTGTACACTTTTTTTGACCTCAATGGAGAAATCATGACTCTCTAGAGTTTATTTACAAGTAAACTCAAAATTATGATATGCACATATTTATTCCTGAATTAAAAACTCAGAATAGGAAAGGGATGAAGGTAGTTGGACAGAACAACTTCATATATATCTTGATCACTTGAATATTTGCAAGGATGCTACAAATTATTTGAACAATTCTTCTCAAGTTTGCTATCATCCATGGTAGAATCCATCATCTTCTCATGGCGGTGAAAATGTTTTTCATTCAAAGCATCCAAGAGTTCATCATCCATAAACTCTTCATCTCCATAAGCATTTTCTAGCTCTTGAATAATTTTCTCAAATTGATCACAACAATCCTCAATCAAAAGCAAAGAAGGATCGGTTTCTCTATACTTCTAAAAAATTACTGAGTGAAAATCCTTGATAGAAAAAATACAAGAAGGAGGCAATCTTTCGTACCAAAACTGTACTTTTCCTTCTAATGTGATCATGAAAATATTCATTAAACAATCTTCATGAAAATTAATATTCAGCTTATGCACATTCATACGAAATCTTACTAAATGAAGTGTAACATCATCACCTTTTCCATCTCTAAATTTTGACAAGTATGTTTGCCAATCTACCTGAGGCATACGATTTGGAAAGCATGGAACATGATATCGAAGCATAGGAGCATACCTTATATTAGTTAAATCCATCTTAAAAATAATGAAGTCACCAAAAAGTTCTTCAAGCTACCGGTTTTTGAATAGTGGAGTTGTCATGAAAACTATGAACTTTTTGATTCTTTGAAACTGGAGTCACCAGGTGAAATATGGATAGCATTTTTTTGCTTGACCATTTTTCATCATCATAAATCAAAGCTAATATTCATCATTATTTCCCTGGAAATATTTAACCTTCGCTCCCCTGGACTAGTGCCAAAAATGTTAACACTACCCCCTGCTTCCCAAGGCTGAGAATGGAGCTGAAGGAAGGTAACCAAAAACCAACCTTTAGGTGAGGTAGCTAGATCTACCACAACCAGAGAGGGCTCTCTCAATGTCACTTTTTAGCCAATGAGTTGACTTAATATATTGATATTAGGCTAGTTAGGATGCTAAGTAGATTAGGGTTTTTGTTTGTTTGAAGTTTTGTTGGATAGGAATGATAGTTAGGAAACTAGGTCTAGGGTTTAGGTCAGGTTTCAAAAGTTAGATTGCAGAGGCAAGGATTAGGCTAGGTAGGTAAGCTTAGAAGAATTCTTATTTTTTCATTGTGTATAGGGTGAACAGAGAGATAGTTAGGATGATCATTAAAATGAATTCATATATCAGAAGAGCATGGACATGTTCATGTAAATCTTATAGAAACAGAGCATGGAAAGCATGATTTATGCCTATAAAATAATAAGACTTAACATAAAGAATCATATTTATAAAATATGGATAAAATAAAATTCAACGTGATAATTTTACAGAGAACAACATTTTATTCATCGGTAAATTTTGTTGATATAAAAAATGACTAAGTTGTAATCCCCAGATTTCTAGAAACAAGATTTGAGAAATATTGTGAGTTCTAGAAATCTCACTGCCTTCATTATCCTAAGCCTAACTGATTCACTAAATTTTCCTATCTTTTCCTACTCAAATTTACCCTACTACTCGAAGAAAACTCCATTTTCTGGGCCTACTTACCTCATTTTTTCCTCCCTTCACTCTCATTCCCCTTCTTTTCCCTATAAAAAAATCCAATTTTTCCCCTTTCCCAAAATCTCAAAAATTCCCCCCTCATTCATCATTTTTCCTTTAAAAACATTAAATAATGTAAAAATCCTTTTTTACATTGTTTAAATCCAACCTTTAAGCTTATCGAGTCCTTTTAATTTTGTTAAAAACCCTTTTTTCGTGACTAAAAAAACCCCTTTCATACAAATACAGATTAAGCCCCTTTTTCCTTAAACCCTAGCCTCTTTCTCGCATGAGACCTTGACCTTCTGCCATTTCTTAAGCCCCTCCCACTTATAACTATACCTCCACCTTTTTCTCTTTATACACACATGCAAAACTTATTTAAACCCATTTAAAACCTTTGAAAAAGTTAAAAGCGGGCTCGCTTTCCCTCGTCCCACCTTACCTTTTCATCGAGCCACCTCCACCGTCGATCTAGATCCCTGGGCCCAATCCGACTGTTATTGCACCCCCGCCCATTATCCCAAAATGATATAACCCCACACAATGCGACAAAGCTCCCCACGTCATCAAGCCGGGTCCGCTTTCCACTAAAACTCTGTCGACCATTCACCTTGCGCCATCTGTTCGCAAGCTCAATCCTCTGAATATGTTCTATGCTCCTCAGATCTGTCTGCACCGTCGATCTCATCATCTGAGATCTGATGGCCCAGATCCCATATCGCACATAAAATTGTGATGGGTTTAATAACCCCCAACCTGCATGAAAGAGGTGGTTTTCCACCTGTCACGTGCCAAATGCCCAGTGGTATCGCGTCTGATTGGTACAAAACCATTTACCGCTCTCAATGTACACGATAAACCACCACAGTTTTTGAAATCACTTTTCCCTCCCCCTGCCAAATTTCAAATCTTTTCACCTCCGTTTGAATTTCCCCAAGTTCCGCCTTCAAAACCATGCTCCTGCACCCTCTCCTCCTCTGCAAATCACCTCCCAATAGCTCAAAACCCTGAAAAATTTGCAGTTAAACCCACCCTGCATGGCTTTTTATTAACATTTTACATTATGTGCAGGTTTTTAATGGTGGAAAAGGACCCAAAATTCCCTCCCATGGTGAATAAATGATTAATTAAACCCTAGATGATGATCTGTGAGGTAAAATCACATAAAATAAAGCCAGGGGGTTTGCATAAAGGTTTACCCTCGATGAAGCATGATCCTTGATTGGTTATAAACTCTCATACCACGAAGAAACCTCCCCTACACACAAAAGAAAATTACATTCAGAAGAAGCAGTGAAGAAGGAAAGAAATATTAAAGGGTTAATCTCATATCAAATATCAAAGCAAGGAGATTAATTTGTAACACAGAGATTAAGAAAAAAAGTGAAGACAGTCAGTGATTAAAGGGATAAAAACAAAAAATCAAAGGAAATAATATAAAACAGAAAGATCAAACAGATTGAAGAAAAATTAATAAAGAGTAGAGAATAATGCATAAATACAAAGTTTAAAGGCTTAAGACAGAGATTAAATACAAAAAAAGGACAAATTAACCTAAGGAAAATTCGAAATGACTCAGCTCACAACAATTATTCCTCTCAGATATATTTCTAGTCACCTAAGTTCTTTGTTTCCTTCAAAAAACATTAGGTATTTATTGAGCTGAGTCAGAGATATTTATCTGACAAACAGTTATTGTAAAAAGTTATGAATAGGCCTTAAAATTCAAACATTTCACCTATTCTTCCTTAGAAGTTAAGATATGAGTTATTAAAATAGAGAAGTAGCTGCAGATATTCTTGCCTTGAGCCTTGCATGGTCTTCAAGGTTAGGAATGCACTTACTCTGTAATAAATGATACTCAAACCATATTTCAGATTTCACCTCCTCATTTTCAGCATAAATACTACACCTGAACTCATTATAATGTTGGCATTTGATGACTCTTTGAAGTAATACATAGTCTCTTGGAAGTTGAAAGAAAATTGAAGTCTTGGAACTTGTGGATTTCTTGATTTGTTTGTTGATGGAGGAGGCTAGATCATTGGATCCCTGAACTTGGTTGTTGGTGAAGTGCTTCTAAACTATTATTGTTATTTCATGTTTTCATTATGATTCCACCTTTCTGTGTTTTAGTAGAATAAACGTTTTAGGCTAAGAAATGTCTTTTGAAAGCACCTTAGTTCTATTTATTCTTCACTTCTTTAATGTTTTCTTTTGCTAGGAAATTTCAGATAATTCTTAATTTCTCTTTGGACCCCATAAGCCTATTTCTTTCATAAATAGTTGAATAAAGTTGGTTTCAATTATGATTGATGGTTTTCCCTGCTTACTTGCTGCCACTTAAACATTGTTTTTTGAAGTCTTTCTCTAAAGTACCATTCTTTAAAGTCTGCCAAAGCGGTTTTGTTTCGATCATACCCTTTGTACTTTCTTAACTAATTGTTTTAGATATCTTCATAATTATAATCAAGGATGTTTAGGAGTTCTCTCTTCTCTGATTACAATTATATGTGTGCCTTAAATGTTTTATGTCCTTGAAGATGAAATCACTAGAAGTTAAATGAGTTTCTCGCCTTCTATATTTCATTATAAAAGTTGTCTTGAATTATTACTTGCTAAAGTGTGTATTGTATAATTTATGGTTTTCCCTATCTATTGATTGCCTCTTCTTGATTTTTTGATATATTAAGTCCCTTTGTTGAGAAGTACACATGATAAAGGATTCTTAATTTCCTTTTACCCTCCTTTCCATTCTTACAATTGATGTCCATCTCATAAATCCTCCTTAAAAATTGAAGATCCACTGGCCAAGTTAGATTTTCCCTACGATACTCCCTGATCCATTGATGAACTTATCATGACTTTCATTTGACTCCATTGCCCAATGACTCAGATATTTCCTCATTCTACCTATGCTCTTTGATCATCATACCCAACCAACGTAAACAACAAACCTCATACTTAATAACTAGCCTAAAATCAACCCTTAAAAGCAAACAAGTACTTATCATTTGAAAACAACTAGAGAGATCCCTCTCTGAGTCTAGGAAGGATAGGTCCTAGGAATCTAAAGATTGGTTCTGATGTTGCCTTGTCATTTTCTTTACAAATCTACCAAATCACGGGACACCAAAATTCTGGCGATCACGGTGGGACCTTCTGAGTAAATTCATGCTTAAACACCCTTTAAAAAGATTTAGAAACCCTTGAATGATAGTATTTGGTGATTTATATGGCACCTCATCCCCAAAACCAACATTCTGGTGATCACGGTGGGACATTCTGAGTTAGTGACAAAATAAATATACATTAGGACTCCATAAACCATTATTGATCATGGAAAACTCAACTGATAGCAATAGAGTAGACTCTGTTTGTTTCACCATCTTAGCTAAATGATGATTTAGGTGTAGAATACTCTTACAAACCTTAGAAATACATAAAAGAAACTCATAAAATCTCAAAAACCTCCCTAGATTGGTTTTGTGTCAATTATTGGTGGTGGACCACACACATTTACCTTCAAAACAGTGCAAAATTTCCACTCGGCGACTCCACTAGCCCCAATAGGCCTATCACTACACTAGTACTTTCAGATTTCCTTAGGATTGTATTAAAACGACCCTAATGCTGTTTGGAAGCCTAGTACCATATCTTAGAAGTTTACTAAACACTGTGAGAGGTTAACATTCTGAAAATAGTCCTAAAAGTTTCAGCCTCTCCAAAATTTTGAACTTGAAATATGGGTTCACATAGGACCAATACCAGATCTCATCTAGACCCTAATCCTCCTACAATAGTTGATGATCCAGAAAATATTTTGTGGCAAACTTCTAGAGTTGGAGATTTAACTACTGTTAGGACTATCCAAAGAACAAGATCTGTCCCAGAAAACCTTACAGTCTTGAAAGATCCTCACTTTGACTTGTATCATTCAAAGAAATTATTTATAACCAAGTCACACGGTGATATTGACCAATCTAACCTTAAGCCCATAGATTTGCAACATAATTTTAGCAGAGAAACATCTCCTTCCACTCCTCCTGATTTTCAGCTTCTCCACTACTTCAGTTCTTTCAATAGAAAAACTGCTCATAATCAGCTTGTTGGTCCAAATACTTCCACCACTCCCATCCACACATCCACTATTCAAAACACTCCATTTCATTCCACTTTTACTTCCACAAACCCACCTCTTTTACATCCCCCATTTTCTCCCACCATGGCAACATGGTATGCCCCATTAGTGTTACCACAACCCCTGGTTCCTTTGGCAAATGATTATCAATCAAGAATTCCCCATTTCACTGGAGCTGAATGTAATACTACCCAAAAACATGTAGATAAAATAGATGATGCTTTTGATTAGATGGAAATAGAAGAAGAGACCATTAAGATGAGAATATTTTCCCAAAGTTTAGGAGGAGAAGCCAAAAAATGGTTTAAAAACTTAACTCCTAATAGCATAAATGATATCCCTTATTTACACCAAACATTCATAAAAAAATGGAAATTAAAAAGAACCCTCTCCAAATCCTTTCAAAATATAGCAACCTTAAAAGAAATGTTGGGGAAAGTGTCCAAGTTTATTGCACTAGATCAATAGTGTCTACAATGCACTTCTCCAAACATGAAACCTCCACTAGGCTTAACCTTAGCAAAAATTCCTGAAGGCTTTGACCCAGACATGGCTTACCAGCTAAGAGAAAGAGACCCCTTCACTTTAGAAGATATGAAGAGGAGAGCTATAAGTGTAGAAGCAAATCTGATTAAGAAAAGAGCTAGGTTGAAATCAAAAAAATGAGTTACATATAAATATGAAACAATGGCATCCACCTCATCATCTGATGCCAAAATTGATAACTTAGTGAGGTTAATGGAAAGAATGATTGAAAAGATAAACTTAAATGATAGAATTCCTCCTGGAGAGAACAAAATCAATCCCCAAAAAAGAAACAAAAATCCCAATTTTAGAAGAGACCATGTTCAAAATAGACAAAGAGATAATGACAGCCAAATTAGGCCTCCTTTTTAGGAAAACTATGTAGATCAAGATGAAGAAAGGGAGACAGAAAGGTTGGAATAAAATCATGTGAATTTAATAGGATTTGACAATGAGGGTGATTCTTTCCTTACTGAAGAAGAACAAGGATTCTTATCCTCAGAAAAAACTGAAAACAATCATGAGGATTCTGAAGACTACCAATTGGGGTTTGAAAATGCTATAATGGAGGTTCACAAAAAATATAATCTTAGAAGAAAAAATAACCAAGAGACCTCCAAGAATAGAAAAACAGAAAATATTGTTAGGAATACCTCATAAAATCCTCCTAAAAAGACTACAAACAATTCTAACACTGTGGCTAAGACAACTGACTTAAACAAAGACAAAACCAGCCAGCCAAGTGTTGACCCAAGCTGCCCTAGTGCTTCTGCTAGTGGCCCTAAGAAATCTATCCAAAATAATAGTCCTAATAAAACTCAGCAAATCAGAATTGCTGAAAAGACTATGTTTGAAAAATCAGATGTAAATATGTCAAAAACATTAGTCCCTTTAAGCCTTGAGGGAGAAATTGCCAAGATCAAAATTAGCATATCCTAGCTGAACTAGTAACCCAAAATGTATATAAAAATAAAGTTTTTAAAGATTTGAATATAGGAAATGATACTGATACTTTAAAATTGATAGATGATAAACCAAAGTTGTTGTTTGGTCCTGAAGTAGAAGGAAAATACCAAGAAGGAACCATCCCTCCATTCTATGTCAGCCTAAATATACATGATAAGATCTTACACAATGCCATGCTAGACTCTAGTGCCTCTTACAATATCATGCCAAAAGTAGTGATGGAGAGATTAGGCCTACAAATTACCAAACCTTACAAAGTCCCTTATTCCTTTGATTCAAGCAGAGTCAAATTTTTAGGCATAATCAAGGATTTATGTGTCAATTTGGCACAAATTCCTTCTAAGGGTCTAGTTATGGACATAGTGGTTGCTAAAATTCCCCAAAAGTATGGCACGATTTTATCCAGATCATGGGGAGACAAACTTCAAGGGAGCCTTCAAATGGACTTGTCTTATGCTACCATTCCAGTCTTTAACCAGACGAGGAGGTTATATAGAGAATCTCATATGAAATATATGGTAAGCAACATAGATAGGCCAAACAACACTCATGTTTATTCCATTCATTCAGATCTTGATTCATTTATCTTGTTTAATGAAGATGAAATCAACATACAAGTAAATGAATATAAAAAAGAGTTAAGCCCATTGGAAAAACCAAATCTGCCCTCAAATGAAAAACATGACACCTCAAACTTTAGCAGCCTTGAACAAAAAAATGAGGATGGATGTGAAATAGAAACACTTTGGACAATGAGTTTTGATGGCTCTTGTAGCAAAGCTACTTTTGGAGTTGGTGTATGGATACATAATACAAACATAGGACATTCCTACAAACCTGATTTCCAATGCACTAATAACATTGCAGAATATTAAGCCCTCCTTCTTGGTCTACATTTACTGAAAGATCTAGGAGCCAAGAAAATATCAATCCAAGGAGATTCATAGATGATCATTAGGCAAATAAAAGGGGATTATTCAGCTAAAAACCCAAGATTAAGAGAATATAGGAATGCTGCCCTATAACTCCTAATTTTTTTTGAAAAATATGAACTCACATTCATCCCTAGAGCTCAAAATAACCTTGCAAATGAGCTTGCCTTTGCTGCCAGCAATTGTAAAATACCTCTAGTAAATGAAATGTTCACTGTTAAAGTAAAAAATAGGCCTATAGTCCCTAACAATGAAAACTATTGGCAAGTGTTTGAGGGAGATAAACACATTGATGATTTTCTCTAATCTGAAAATGATTTTGCTATACCATCACTTAGCTCAAGCCATGAAGAAGAATGTTTTGATGAAAACCAAACCCCTAAAACAATTTTTTCCTCTACTGCTAATATAAACCAATTTGAACATCTTTATAAGGAAAAATTATTTAACAAACCAGATCAAAAGGACCTTGAAGTTTTACAGTGCAAAAATGATTCAATACACAGGGGTCTTGCACCATTAGAAGAGTTTTTTGACTTCAATGATGTAGCTAAAAAACCAAAAATGGAGCCTATAAAGCTAATGTAGAAGAACATAACATAGGCAGCATGAATGAACCCAAAATGATCAAGTTATCTAGCACTCTTCCTGCTCATAAACAACAATACATTGATATTTTCAAAGAGTTCAAAGATGTGTTTGCATGGGGATACAAATATTTGAAATCATATGATACTAGCATTATTCAACACAAAATTCCTCTCAAGGAAAATCAGAAACCTTTCAAACAAAAAATAAGAAGGATAAATGTTATTTTACTACATTTAGTTGAGAAAGATATCAAAAAGATGTATGATGCTGGGATTATAGTCCCTCTTAGATATTCACAATGGGTTTCCAACCTTGTATTTGTTAGGAAGAAGACTGGGGAAATTAGGCTTTGCATTGAATTTTTAAATTTGAACAAAGCCTCCCTAAAAGATAACCACCCCTTGCCTAAAATGGATCATATACTATAAAAGGTGGTTATATCTAATAGAATCTCGCTCTTGGATGATTTTTCAAGCTATAACCAAGTGCTAGTAGTCCCCAGTGATCAACACAAAATTGCTTTGACCACACCTTGTGGTACATTCATGTATGTTAAAATTCCATTTGATTTGATGAATGCAGGGGCCACATTCCAAAGGGCCATGGACATAGCTTTCTTAGAAGACATAGGCAATTTCATAGTCATTTACCTTGATGACATCACTATTTTCCCCAAAACTGACAAAGAACAGATAGTCCATTTAAGAAAAGTTTTTGAGAAATGTAGGAAATATTGCTTATCTTTGAATCCCAAGAAAACACTCTTTGGACTCCAAGAAGGAAATATCCTAGGCCACATAATCTCCGAATAAGGTTTCAAAGTAGATCCTAAAATAATTGAAGGCGTTTTGAAAATAAGCCATCCTAGAAACCTCAAAGAATTGCAATCTTTCATTGGGAAGATCAACTTTCTGAGAAGGTTCATCCCTAACCTTGTTGAACTTTTGAGGAATATCAAAAACATGCTAAAAAATAAAACAGAAGTTAAATGGACCTTATAATCCAAACAATAATTTGAATTGGTAAAACAAGCTCTTACTCAAACACCAGTTCTTATCAGTCCTGATTTCACCAAGGATTTCTACATTTTTTCATTTGCATATGAACACACTATTGCTGCAGTGTTGTTGCAAAAGAATAACATGGGCCAAGAACAACCAATATTATTCTTCAGTAGAGCCTTAGGAGATGCTCCACTCAAATATAACATCATGGAGAAACAAGCCTTATCCTTGGTAAAAGAATTGAAAGACTTCCGAGTCTACATTTTACACTCACATAACATTGCTTTTGTCCCACACACAGTTGTCAAGGACATTCTAAATCAAGACCCTCGTGGTAAAAGGGAAATTGGATTGCTATTATTTTATAATATGATTTAGAAATTAGGCCTACCAAGCTGATTAAAGGAGAAGGATTAGAAAAACTCATCGCAGAATCAAATTTCCAAGCATTAGATATAAATATGGTTGATGTTTTAGAATAACAACAAGAATTCACATCTACATACATTGAAGAAAATTTTATGAATTCATCTTGGTATGCTGATATCATTTATGCACTTCTCTATCTTAATACTCCTCCTTCTTTATCAAATACTAAAGCTAGATTTTTGAAACAGAAAGCTTTAAATTACTGCATTTTAGATGAAGTGTTATATTGGAAAAATGCTATTGGAATATTGCTTAAATGTTTTCTTGAGAATGATGCAGGAAAAATCATGCATGAGCTGCATGAGGGATAATGTGGAGGCCACCTTTATTGGAAGACCACAATAAACAAGATTTGTAGATCTAGCTATTACTGGCCCACCCTTTTCCTTGATACCAAAAAACTAGTCATGACTTGCCATAAGTGTCAAAATTTTGATGGAAAGAGAAAACTCCTACCTTTACCATTGCATTACATTAGTGTTGGGTGTCCTTTTCACCAATGAGGTTTAGAATTTATTGGAGAAATTCACTGAACCTAATCTTCCCAACATAATTGGATCCTTACTACCACTGATTATTTCAGCAAATGGATAGAAGCTATCCCTTCTAGGAGTGCTACTAACTTAGTCATTATCAAGTTCCTTGAAACCAACATACTATCCTAATTTGGTTGTCCTATAAATATCATTACAAATAATGTTGTTGCCTTCAAATCCAAAATAATGGTTGACTTGTGTTATAAATATCATATCACATTAGGGCATTCCACAGCTTACTACCCCCAGGGAAATGGCCCAGCTAAATCATCCAATAAAAGCTTGATCAACATTACCAAAAGACTGCTAAATCAAAATCAGAAATCATGGCATAGTGAGCTGGTTCATGCATTATGGGCTGATAGGCTAACCACCAAGAAATAAATAAATATGTCCCCCTATTAGCTGGTATATGGCCTAGATGTAGTTTTCCCTACATCTCTGGGAGTTCCAATCATGAAACTTCTCCAAGAGCTACAAAAAGAATAAAATGACATGCAGAGAAGGCTAAATCAAACCATTCATTTACAATAATTAAAAGAGGAAGTGTACAAAAGGACATAAGTATTTCAAAAGAACATCAAGAAGATCTTTGACAAAAGAACTAAATCAAACAATTTCCAAGTTAGAGATACAGTTTTGAAATGGGATTCCAAGAGGGAAGACAAAGGCAAACATGGTAAATTTTATTATTTGTGCAAAGGGCCTTATATCATTCATTCAATTAGGGGTCATAATTCTTTCTTTTTACAAGGGCTGAATGGAGAAGAATTATTTGGAGGTCCTATTAATGGAAGGATGATCAAACACTATTTTTGTCAAGAGTGTTAGCTTCAAAGATTTCATTCATTGTATATAAAAATGGCACGAGAAAATATTGAGAAAAAAAATTAAAAAACAATGAAAGAAAGGAAAAAGAAGGAAAATTCAAAAGAGGTATATCCCATACCCAAAAACAGTACTGTTGAAAGTGTGAAAATCTAAATTCCACTGCTGATTCAAAAAAGATATATTGTTCAGTCATCTAGCCTAATCATGGCTAAAGATGCTTTAAATTTATGTTGATAAGTTAGTGAAAACAATGATTGTCAAGATTATCTCAAACTTGAATTATCAAGAAAGATATATTAGGGAATAAAATATATTGGTTCCACATGCTCAAAACAGAACCAAAGAAGAAGATAAGGATGCATTACGAATGATAGATCATAGCCTTATCTTTCTAAGTTACTTCTTGTTCAAAATAATGATTGTATGCAGCTTGTTCTAATGCCACAACCATGGTAAGCCAAACTGCCTAATCCTAATTGAAACCATAGTTTAAATTTCATGTCAATAATTTAGAGAATAAATATTGCCAAACAGTTTAATCTTGGAAGTCAAATATTCTAGGTAGAGGATAAGAAGAGTTCACTAGTTTAATCTGAACTCTTGGAAGAAATAAGGGTAGAAGTCGATAGTTTATTTTTGTTTTCAAGAATAAAATATCAAGAGTTTTCCAGCTCAAGTGCACTCAAAGAAGAAAAAATGTTAGGACAAGTAGGATTGGGTAGGTAGAAATGTTGTTGAAATAGATCATATGTTGCAGATGGTTAATATTTTCACTTCAAAGAAATATCAGCAAGTAAAAAGAAGGCAAAACTTGCCCAATGGAAAAGACACTGGTCTGCTTAAACCCAGAGATTTGATAAAAATAAAGGTTCTGGACACCTTGAAAAGAACGTTGCCCTCCCCAAGTGGAGCCACTGTTAGTCATCAATAAATTTTGCTGATATCAAAGATGACTAAGTTGTAATCCCCAGATTTCTAGAAACAAGATTTGAGAAATATTGTGAGTTCTAGAAATCTCACTACCTTCATTATACTAAGCCTAACCGATTCAGTAAATTTTCCTATCTTTGCCTTCTCAAATTTACCCTACTGCTCTAACAAAACTCCATTTTATGGGCCTACTGACCTCATTTGTTCCTCCCTTCGCTTTCATTCCCCTTCTTTTCCCTATAAAAAAACCCAAATTTTCCCCTTTCCCAAAATCTCAAAAATTCCCCCTAATTCATCATTTTTCCTCTAAAAACCTTAAATAATGTAAAAATCACTTTTTACATGGTTTAAATCCAACCTTTAAGCCTATCGAGTACTTTTAATTTTGTTAAAAACCCTATTTTTGTGACTAAAACTGCCCCTTTCATACAAATAGGGCTTAAGCCCCTTTTTCCTTAAACCCTAACCCCTTGCTCGCATGAGACCTCGACCTTATGCCATTTCTTAAGCTTCCCCCCTTATAACTATACCTCCACCCTTTTCTCTTTGTACACCCCTGCAAACCTTATTTAAACCCCTTTAAAACCTTTGAAAAAATTAAAAGCATGTCTGCTTTCTTTCGCCCTGACTTACCTTTTCATCGGGCCACCTCCACTGTCGATCTGGATCCCTGGGCCCGATCCAATGGTTGTCGCACCCCCGTCCATTATCCCAAATTGATATAACCCCACACAACGTGACAAAGCTCCCCACGTCATCAAGCTGGGCCCGCTTTCCACTAAAACTCCGTTGACCATTCACCTTGCACCATCTATCCTCGGGCTCCATCCTCTAAATCCACTTGTCGTTCCTTAGATTTGTCTGCATCGTTGATCTCATCACCAGAGATCCAATGGCCCAAATCCTATATCACACAGAAAATTGCGATGGGTTTAATAACACCCACCCACACGAAATAAGTGGTTTTCCACTTGCCACGCGTCAAACACCCAGTGGTATCGCGTCTGATTGGTCCAAAACCGTTTACCGCTCTCAACGTGCATGATAAACCACCCCTGTTTTTCAAAAGCGCTTTTCCCTCCCCACACAAAATTTAAAATATTTTTGCCCCCGTTCGAATTTCCCCAAGTTCCACCTTCGGAAACATGCTCCTACACCCTCTCCTCCTCTGCAAATTTCCTCTCGACAGCTCCAAACCCTGAACAAATTGCAGTTAAGCCCACCCCGCATGGTTTTTTATTAACAATTTATGTTATGTGCAGGTTTTTAATGGTGGAAAAGGGCCCAAAATTCCCTCCCATAGTGAATAAATGATGAATTAAACCCTAGATGATGATATGAGATGTAAAATCACATAAAATAAAGGCAGGGGGTTTCCATAAAGGTTTACCCTCGATGAAGCATGATCCTCGATGGGTTATAAAATCTCATACCACGAAGAAACCTCCCCTACACACAAAAGACAATTACAATCAAAATAAGCAGTGAAGAAGGAAAGCAAGATTAAAGGGTTAATCTCATATCAAAAAGTAAATCAAGGAGATTAATTTATAACACAGAGATTAAGATAGAAAGTGAAGAAAGTCAGTGATTAAAGGGATAAAAGCAAAAGATAAAATGAAATAGAATAAAATAGAAAGTTCAAATAGATTGAAGAAAAAGTAATAAAGAGCATACAATAATGCATAAAGATAAAGTTTAAAGGCTTAGGAAAGAGATTAAAGATAGACAAAGGACAAATTAACCTAAGGAAAAATCGAAATGACTCAGCTCACATCAGTTATTCCTCTCAGGGATATTTCTAGTCACCTAAGTGCTTTGTTTCCTTCAAAAAGCATTAGGCAGTTATTGAGTTGAGTTAGAGATATTTATCTGATAACAGTTATCGTAAAAATTTATGAATAGGCCTTAAAAGTCAAACATTTCACCAATTCTTCCTTAGAATTTAATATAGGAGTTATTAAAATAGAGAAGTAGCTGTAGATGTTCCTGCCTTGAGCCTTGCATGGTCTTCAAGCTTAGGAATGCATTTACTCTGTAATAAATGATACTCAAACCCTATTTCAGATTTCACCTCATCATTTGCAGCATAAATACTGCATCTGAACTCATTATATCGTTGGCATTTGATGACTCGTTGAAGTAATACATAGCCTCTTGGAATCTGAAAGAAAATTGAAGTCTTGGAACTTGTGGATGTCTTGATTTGTTTGTTGATGGAGGAGGCAAAATCACTAGATCCCTGAGCTTGGTTGTTGATGACGTGCTTCTAAATTGTTATTGTTATTTCCTGTTTTCATTATTTTTCCACCTTTATGTGTTGTAGTAGAATACAATTTTTAGGCTAATAAATGTCTTTTGAAAGCACCTTAGTTCTGTTTATTCTTCACTGCCTTAATGTTTTCTTCTACTAGGACATCTTAGGGAATTCTTAATTGCTCTCTGGACCCCTTAAGCCTGTTTATTTCATAAATAGTTGATTACAGTTGGTTTCAAGCATGATTTATGGTTTTCCCTACTTACTTGCTGCCACTTAAACACAATTTTTTGAAGTCTCTCTCTAAAGTACCATTCTTTAAAGTCTGCCAAAGAGGTTTTGTTTCGATCATATCCTCTGTACTTGCTTAACTAATTGTTTTAGAGATCTTCATAATTATAATCAAGGATGTTTAGGAGTTCCCTCTTCTCTGATTACAATTATATGTGTGCCTTAAATGTTTTATGTCCTTGAAGATGAAATCACTAGAAGTTAAATTATTTTCATGCCTTATATATTTCATTGTAAAATTTGTCTTGAATTATTACTTGCTAAAGTGTGGATAGTAGAATTTATGGTTTGCCCTGTCTATTGATTGCCTCTTCATGATTTTGTGATATATTAAGTCCCTTTGTTGAGAAGTACATATGATAAAGGATTCTTAATTTCCCTTTACCCTACTTTTCATTCTTACAATTGATGTCCATCTCATAAACCCTCCTTAAACCTTGAAGATCCACTAGCCAAGTTAGATTTTCCCTATGATACTCCCTGATCCATTGATGAACTTATCATGACTTTCATTTGACTCCATTACCCAATAAATCAGGTATTTCCTCATTCTACCTATGCTCTTTGATCATCATACCCAACCAAAACAAACAACAAACCTCATACTTAATAACTAGCCTAAAATCAACCCTTAAAAGAAAACAAGTATGTATCCTTTGCAAACAACTAGAGAGATCCCTCTCTGAGTCTAGGAAGGATAGGTCCTAGGACCCTAAAGATTAGTTCTGATGTTTCCTTGTCATTTGGTTTACCAATCTGCCAAATCACGGGACACCAACACAACAATTTCTCAAAGGCATATCGTTGGATCCTCAACACTATGTCTGCAACATTGTCTTTGATTTCATTCAAAAGAAAGCTTGTACAATAGATACACTCCAAATAAAAACTATCCAACTCTTCAAATGACTTGAGTTGGACTAAATATAGGAAAATAAGATTCATGACACATCATAGGGTCAAAATAATATACAAAAATCATCATAATTACATCATATGAGTCACTTCCTAGAATCTAGGGAAGTTAGAAACTATTTGCTAAAATTCAGCTAAATACTAGGAGTGTGTGTCACCTTCATTAAATTACATGTTTCCTCATCATAAGAGGCAAAAAAAACTCAAATACTCAAATTACACCTCATGGGATAGATTAGCATCAAATTTTGAAGTTTTCCTGGCTTGACAGCTGCCAGAAGGGAATCCAATGCAGAAACATAGTGCCATTAGCAGAAGTGTCACCCATGTCTAACAAAATCATCACACATGTTTATATCTAAATTTGACCCACCTTAAAGCATCGTTTTTCAAGTATAAAGGTTGGGTTGGGTAGCCCTATGTGTCTACTTTCCAATGCACCTTCAAAATTTAGAAAAAACCCAGGGGAAGTTCTCCAAAACTTGATTCTCCCAACCTCACTCTAGAAGAATCAAGCCTGGTCAGAAATACTGGCAAAAACATGAAAAAAAAGGTAGTTTTTTTGTTTTTTTCTCCAAAACCAAGGGGTGTCATGAAAAACCAAGACCTGATCTAGAATGTGCAAGTGAAATGGAATCCAAAAAAATAAGTCATTCTTCATTTTAGTGCTCTGAGAGAAAGCGTCGTGCCGCTGCACGACGCTTCTGTAATGACCAATTTTCCAAAATTTTCAAAAAAAATTCTACAAAAATAGGGATTAAATATGGATAAATATCTCCCTTGAAATAAAATATGCAACAAAATCTTGTTTTACAATTTTAATAAAAGTAGTCAAATCAAATTGTTGCAACAATAATAACCACCTAATTATGTTCACATATGGTTTATTCATTAAGTATTTGATTGATGCATGATCAGTATGTACAAATGCTTGACAGCTAGTAATTTAATGCCTAAGTTTGTTTAAGGACTGTACAACAACAAGGAGTTATTTTTTAATAAATTTATAGTTAAGTTAAGCTTTAGACAAATTATTTCTAATCAAATAAATGACATAGGGAATTTTACCTTCTAGTTATCCAAGTTTTGCGCCAACTACTTTATCTAATGCATCTATATGTACATGGAAGGGAAATTTCTAATTTAGATCTTTAAGGATAGGTGCAGACATAAGTTTTTCTTTTATTTCCTCAAATTAATTTTTCCATAAATATGTCTAACAAATCTCTACATATTTTGTTATTAATGTGATTAAAGGAGAAGCGATCTATCTAAAATTTTGGATGAATATTTAGTAATACATGACAAGGCATAGCAAATTTCTAAAATATTTTTTTTTTAGGAACATGAACCATTTTTAAGAAGACTATTTTCTTAGGATCTACTTGGAATCCTATTTTAGTGATAATTTTCCCTACAAATTTCCCTCATTAATAAAAAATATAAATTTCTCATGGTTTAGGGAGAGGTTCATTTCTTTACACCTCTACAACATTTCGAATATGCTTGATAGAGCCTCTTCGAAATCATCCTTGTAGGTTGTAAAATCATCCATGTAGATTTCCACTTAATAATTTGTACAAGGTCGGATAATACTGACTCAACACAACACTTTGGAAGGTGGCAGGGACATTATACATAGGCCAAATGGAAGAAATCTATAAGAAAAGGTTCCCCATGGACATGCAAAAATGGTTTTATCCTAATATTCAAGGCTAATTTAGATTTGGTTGTACCCACTAAACCCATCCAAGATGGAGAAGAAACGTTTCCCTACAAAGAAATCAATAAATTTATTAATAAACGGCAAGGGAATATGATCCTTTCTAGTGGATTTTGAGTTATCTGTAATCGACTTAAATCCATTTTCTATTAAGGTATGATGACTAAGGGACCAACACATTCACTATCTAATATTGGATAGATGAACCATACATCTAACGACTTCTACACTTCATATTTCACAATATCCTTTAATGTAGGTATCATTTGCCTCTAATGGTGACGAACATGCTTATGATCATCCTTGATATATATATATATATGATGAGTACATACATAAGGATGAAATCCCTTCATTTTTTATTGTCCCGTGCAAATGCATCAACATGTTATTCTAGGTCAGTGAATAGTTGGTCCTCCTGATTAACTGAGAGAAAGGGGATACTTTCCAAGGCTTTGGAGGGTAGGATTTCTATGGTTTTCACATTATTTTTATTAAAGCCAATAGTTACCATATATTCCCATGAAATGCCTTGATAATTTCCTGGTTGTAATATGTATTTGTCTTTTAAACCATCAATATTCACGACAAGAAAGTATTTAATTTTAAAATACTTATCCATCATACTATCTTCGTCAAGTTTCCAATAATGATTTCTATTGTACATATAGGGTAGGGTGATGATAGAAAAGAGTATTCTTCTTCCTTTTATTCTACCCAAATAGGAAAATGATGCTTAATGAGGGGTTGAGCATGTGGATATCATACAAAATATTTTTTACATTTCCCATTAGTGATAGTCATACTTGCATCCCTACAAATAATGTAGGCATTCACAGTGGCCAACCAAGGTCTTCTTAATATAAGAGGGTATCCATTAAACTTTCTATTAGTATGAAGGATACAGAAACATTAAAAAAAAATTGACGTAAAAAATGGGCATCCAAACAAAAATGTACAACCAAAATAACCTTTATAAGAATCAGTAGGATTCAATATGATGATGTCAACAATGGGGGGCGATTGACCATTTTTTATTTAAAAAGTAAAAATATTAAAATAAAAAATAAAAAAACAAAAAAAAATTTAAACTTATTAGTGTCTAAATGTTCAGTGATCAAATACACTCTTTCAGGTTTACTTGGTAGTGGTCCTTGGTCAAAATTCCATGTTTTCGAACAAATTATCAAATAAAATTTTGTTCACTAAATGTTGTCTAGGTCTGAATGCTACTTCCTTCACTCATTCATGGTCATTATACAAATTTAAGGCCATGTCATTCATCATCACCTAGGGTCATAGATCAATCAACATACCTCCATCTAGGTCATGGTCTAAGTCTCTTTTGTTTTGCCATCATAATGTCCAATTATGTCATGAAATAAGGAAAAAAAGAGTCATTTTCACCATAAAAATCACCTTCATTGGGATTTAGCAAAGATATTAAAAATAAAGCAAAGGAAATTTTTCTTTTCTCAATAAGTATGCTACATGATCAAATTGTTTCAAAAAATAAATTTTTCTCAAAGTGTTTATGATTTCACTAAAAGACAAAAAAGAAAATTTGTGAGTTATAAAAGGAAATGAGGCTTTGGATTTAATTTCATAATTTGGTTTTCAATATAGATCCCCTCTCATACTCAAAACTCTCCACATATATCCAAATATTCAAGACAACTTACATAAACTGGTCCAAATTTCTCTATGTTACGCTTCTGGCAGTTGCACTATGATTTTGGTAGCTACGCTACACTTCTGGAAAGTGTGTTATGCTTTTGATTTTCAGATTTTCTCAAGGTTAAGAAACCTCAATACCAGTAAGTGAATGTTCCTCACACCTCATTCAAGTCAATTTCTTAAGCAAAGGGTGGATTCCCTCATCTAGATTTTCTCCACTATGTTTCTGGTTTCTTTCATGATTGGGTTCTTTAATTTGGGAAAACCCTATTTTATCAAATATAAACCTTCATACATCACCCATATATCTTATCAAATCACTACATATCATTCATATCCCTTCTTGCTATCATTTTCACTCAAACCTTAGTTTTCACTACGTTTTTGCAGGGAAACTAGGAATACTCCATGTTTTAACATTTTTGGCATCTTTCCCATACTCATTTCCAAAAATTTCACTTGCATCCTATAGTCAACTCATCACCCTATCTCCCCAATTTTTTAGTATTTTTCCCTAATTCTAATTCCATCTCATTTCTGTCCTTAAAACCACTATACTACTATCTCCTCTTTTCCTAATTTTTCACCTTTCCTTTCCATCACATCAAGATAGGGATTTTCCTTGTTGACAAAAATCATGAAGGGTGAGAATAAGGTCCATAAGGGAGGTCATAATTCTAGGTTTGAGCCATCTAATTTGTGGAATATCAATTTTCTCCCTATGTTAATAAATCTTTTGAAAACAATGGTTGTTTAAGGTTTTATGAGAGAATCCAAGAGGTAGGTTGTCATGCTCAATTGAAAATCCTTTATGACACCAGATTTAGGAGAGATAAGGCAATCATAGTAGGTATTGAACTCACCATATCAGCAGATTCTATTGCCTCCACAACAGGTATCTTGAAACATGGAGAAATCTATTTCAAAGGGATGGACTTGGACATTGAGAACTATAAAATGTTCTTAAAACCACATTGCAAAGATGCTCTTGAGCACATATTTATTTTTAGGCATTTACTTGAAAAGTATGCCCCTTAGATGAATCTAATAATGAATTATTTTACATTTTAACGAAGGTTCTCAATATTGTAGTAGTACCGCATAAGGTTATTGATGCACTTCACTGCCACCAAGACACTCAATTTTCCTTATTATCTATTTAGGAGTTTGGTTAAAATGACTGAAAGGTACAAAGTAAAGGCAAATATCATCACACTAATTTGGTCTACCATGGTTTTTTCAAGCTTATAGTTTTGAATCAGCTCTTAGAAATCAATATTTATTGGGAAACATTCATGAAGACAGTTGCATATGTGCCTACTACTAGTCCACCCATCATTCAAAGCATACCCTCAGCATCAACATGACCAAAGGAGGTTAGCTCTTCAAGTAGACAAGAAGAAGTTCCCAAGACGCCAAGGGATGAAATCACTCAAGCATATGAGAAGGGTAAAAGGATTTTTTTTTCTCCTATGATCACCAAATGATCCAGGTGGATACCGGTGTCCACCCACCTATTCCATTTGGATCCACACCATCAATTCTTTTAGTTTTTCACTTTTAGCGACTTACTGTTTTTAGCAGGTTTTCGAGTCCTGCACTCCCGAAGTTGTTTTGGGGCCTTAGTGATCCAGGTGGATATTTGTGGCCACCCATCGATTCCATTTGAACCCACACCATCATTTCTTTTAGTCTGTAATTTTCAGTATAACTTACTATTTTTAGCAGTTTTTTGGGTCCTGAACTTATGGAGGCGTTTTGAGGCCCTAAGTGAGGCTTTTTGGGAAAATGTGGAGCAACATCGATCATAGACCAATGTTTCTCACTCAAACATGGTATTATTTGGGTAGATATTTCTGTTGAGCTATTGAGCACGTCAAACGGAGATTGGATGCCAAAGTTATGTTCCCGGGAAGTTGAAACACCGATTTACCCAAACAAGACCCATAGTTTTGGCGCTTCATCTCCTAGGGTTAGGTTTTTGGACGTTTTATATTTTAAATTGTTTCTCAACAATAATTAGGCCTTCAAGTCTCATTGTAACATATGCTAGAGCCCTGTAGCCACCACATATCTTCTCACAGATACGCCTACCAGCACCCTATCTATTTATTTCAGTCATTTGACGTTAATAAAATAAAGCATTATTTCTGATTCATATCTATGTTTATGACTATAAATGTATTCTGTTGTGTTCCTACAAAAATCCAGATCAGTGGTATCAGAGCAGTCTTCTCTTTCTCTGTTTTTATTTTCATGTAACCAATGTGGCCAACGTATAAGGATTTCAACCTCGCAAACCCCAATGACCCCCCACGGTGGAAGGAAAGAAAGAGGAGGGAGCGGGAGATCCTATCAAAATCTTTGTCAAGGAGGCCCTTGAGAAACAGAGGAATGCGATGATGGAAAAATTTTCCCAGGTCCTTCAACGTCTGCCCACCGGTAGCACATCTACACCCAACACGTCGGCCAACAAGTCCGCAACATCCTGGACAAATCCAATACCAAGTTCAGCAGAGTTTTCCCTCATTGAGGAACTTAACACAATGGGGCCCATTGTTTCCTAAGGAGGGAGGAATGATCCAGGTGGATATCGGTGGCCACCCACCTATTCCATTTGGACCCACACCATCAATTCTTTCAGTTTTTCACTTCTAGCAACTTGGTATTTTTAACAGGTTTTCGGGTCTTTTACTTCCGGAGCTGTTTTGGGGCCTTAATGATCCAGCTGGATATTTATGGCAACCCATAGATTCCATTTGAACCCACACCATCATTTCTTTCAGTTTGTAAGTTTCAACACAAATTACTATTTTTACTAGTTTTTCGGGTCCTGAACTTCGGGAGGCGTTTTGAGGCCTTAAACAATTTTTTTTGGGAAAACAGGGAGAAAAATGGGTCATAGAGTGATAGTTCTCACTCAAAAATTTTATTCCTCAGATATATATTTCTAATGAGCCATTAAGTGCGTCAAACGGAGATCGGATGCCAAGGTTATGTCCTCAGGAAGTTGAAACACCAATTTACCCAAACAGGACCCATAGTTTTGGCGCTTCATCTCCTAGGACTAGGTTTTTGAACGTTTTAGATTTTACATTGTTTCTCAACAATAAATAGGCCTTCAAGACTCATTGTAACATATTTCATAGGATGGTAGCCGACGCATCTCTTTTCAGAGATATGCTACCAGTGCCCTAGCTCACTTGTTCCCATCATTTTTTTTGTAACAAAGTGTGGAGGATTTTAGCCATCACATATCTTCTCAGAGATATGCTACTAGTGCCCTCTCTTGCTCATTTCCATTATGTATCATTGTAGCACAGTTCATGGGCTGGTAGCCGACACATCTCTTCTCAGAGATACGCTACCAGTTCCCTAGCTCGTTTGTTGCCATCATGTCTATATTGTAACATAGTTTAGAGGCATGTAGCTGCCACATCTCTTCTCAGAGATAAGCCTACTAGTTCCATAGCTATTTATTTCCATTATGTCTCATTGTAACACAGTTTAGAGGGTTGTAGCTACCACATATCTTCTCATAAATATGCCTACCAGCACCCTAGTTGTTTATTTCGTCATTTGATTTTAATAAATGAAGCATTATTTATATTGCATATTTGTGTTTATGGCTATATGTGTATTCTATTGTGTTCCTGCAAAAATCTGGATCACTAAAGGTCTGCTTTCACCTGAACTTACATTTGAGCAAAGAGAAAAAATGGAGCAGCCATCTCTACATGAGAGTGAGTCACCCTTACAGAAACATGAGGAGCAAGAGCCTATGGAGGTTGACATGGCAGAGAAGGTGGAAGACAAATCGACAGAGGAGATAAATAAGGAAAATGTTGTAGAGATAACAGAGCTCAAAGACAACCTCTAAAGGTAAAATTTTATGATAACCTTTTTACAGCAAGAGAACATGCAATTGAAGGTGAAACAACTGCTCCAAATAAAACCGAAGGTAGATTTTGAGGCTAACAAAGGTAAAGGAAAATAAGTGGTAGATTTTGATTAGTTAGATGACATGGATGCTAAAAAAAAGGCGAGGCCAAAAACAAGAGGATTAGCCAGGAAAAAGAAAAAGAAAAAGAGTTATCTCCTCCATTAGGTCAACTAAGCTTTGATTAGTTGATCGCTGTTGAGATTGAGCAAGACAAAGAGCTTTGGCTTGACAGGGTGAATGTGAATCTTGAGAAGCTTTTGAAGAAGGAAGAAAGGAACAATACCTCTAAATGCACTTCGTGAGACACTATTTCACTGGGAACTAAATCGCCAAAGTCAAGGTTAATAATTAAGAGAAAAAACTTAAAGAAACCCTAATCAAGCTAAAGGAAAAAAGATAACTTGGGTTTTCTATCTGAGGCATTGCTAGCTATTTATTTCATCCTTAAAGGATACCATGGAGAAAAATTCAACAAATTTTTGGGCATTTCTAGTAATTTTTGAGATTTTTGGAAAAATTTCGAAATTTCACCTTTATAGAAGCGTCGCGTAGTGGCACAAATCTTTTTATCAGAGCCTCCAAATGAGGATTTTTCTACATGGTTCGAATTATCTTGCAATTTAATTTAAATATATGGTATTAGGTTTCATGACACCACCCATTTTTGGAGAAAACCCCAAAAAACACCCTCTTTTTCATTCTTCTGCCACTATTTTTGCCTATGTGCGACACTTCTAGATTAAGCTTTAGAAAATGGATTTTTGAAGTCCTTACAGGAAGTATTTTATCAGTTTAAAGGTTGGGTTGGATAGAGGAAATATAGGGCTATCTAGCCCAATATTTAGATCAGTAGGAGGATGCATTAAAGCCACCTAAAATTTCCCTCAATGTGGCACGACGCTTCTACTAAAAAGTTCAACACTTCTCTAAGTGGTGTGACACTTCTGATTTGGATTCTTTCTGGACAGGTGTAAATGAAAATTGGTGCAAACCTTGAGGTTGCATATGTCCTATGAGGTTTTTTTTAGATAAGAGAGTTTTTTTTTCCCCTCATTGTTGGGGAATAATGTAATTATTCAATGAGACAAAGACTCCTAGTTATTAGCTAAATTTTGGGGGATTGTTTCTAACTTCCATAAATTATAGGTAGTGAGCTGCATTTATGATGTATTTTGGATCAGATTTCAACCCAATGAGGTCGCATCTTCTCTATTTCCTATATGTAGTCCTACTCAAGTCATTTTAGAGGTTGGATAGTTGATATTACAATTGTGGAGCACATGTACAATATTTTTCAGTGAAATCAAAGACATGTTGTAGCTATAATTTTGGGACTCCAGTGGTATGCTTATTATCATTTTTTTCTCACTAACACATCAAAATTTAATTTTTATGCTTTCTTTCCATCATGTCTATGCTTCTATATGATAAATTGTATGAGTCTATGAACTTAATTCTTGTTTTTTATGCTATGTTTTATAATATTTTCATAAATTTGTTTTACCTCTTCTAATCAATGAAATCATGTAACATGCTCATTCTGACTCTCTATCGATTTTCAGACCCTATGCACAATGACAATTTAAGTATGTTATTAATTATACCTACTTGGCCTCAGCTTCATCTCTAAAACTCTTCATTTGAAATCAGATCTAAAACCTAGACCTAGTTCCCAGAATTGAGATTCCCATCCAAAAAAAAATCAAAACAAAACCCTAATTCACTAAGCTTGTAAATAACCTAAGATCATTACATCTCTAGTCACCTCATTTACTATAAAAGTTACATTGAGAGATCCCTCTCTGGTTTGGAAGGGCTAGCTACCAAATCTAAATATTTATTTGAGGTTACCTCCTTTAGTCTCCATTCTCAGCCTTGGGAAATGGAGGGAGTGATAAAAATTTTGGCGTCGTTGTTGGGGATCGATTGTAAAACATTCCCTAAGGATAATTATTTTAGTTCACTGGAGGTTAGACTTATGGGTGACAAGTTCTGACATTCGAACAAGACTAATCTTGTGAATTCGAGCCAAAGTGCATATTATCAAGTAAATTGGCTTCTAAAAGACACACCATATAAAATCTAGACCCAAATCCCTAACCAATTGTTAATGACCCTGAGAGCCTTTTGAGGAAGCATAAAAAAAATTCTCGAAGAGTTATAAAGGGTATACCCCCACTTGTGAAATCAAATACCTTGCCTACAATGTTAGTTTCTCCAGGAGATTTGTGATTCAATTTTAAACTTGAGACATCTTTGTTTAGGTCTAAGTTTGAATCCTTCCATTTAGAAACTGTCTTTGACCCCATTTATTTTGAGACCTACTTTCCATTTTCTGAGTCCTCTTATTTTGAGCTTGATAGTGAATTCTAGTCTAATTTTCATAAACTTCAGGGTTTTGTCGAGAATTTTCAAGTAACTTCTTAAAACGCATATTTCCAATACCAACATCAAGATTTTTCTTCACCACCTACTATCACAGCTACACCATCATCCCTCAATTTCACTCCATCATTACCTCTGCAAGTAGACACTCCACCAACACGTTCACAACCTCCTCTATTAGTCATGGCCAGATTTTATCCATTGATTCTACTGCCACAACTCACTGTACTACCTTAGAATTATGGTCAAATATTGCCTCTGTTTGATGGAACATGAGAGGTTAATGCTCACCAACACATTTTCAAAGTAGTTGATTTCATCGATATTGAATATATTGACAACAGTGATGCCAATATGTGCATATTAGCACAATGTTTCCCAGGAGAGGTTAAGAAATGGTTCCGCTCCCTAGCAGCGGGTTCCGTAGATAATTCACAACCTCTAATTGATTTATTTATGGAAAAATGGGAGGAAAAGAAGAACCCTTTACAGATTCTAGTTGAATACAACGCCTTGAAAATAAATCCTAATGAGTTTTAGAAGAATTTACAACTATATTCAATAGAATTTATGATTCCATTCTTGAAAATATCAAGCCTCCTCTAGGCCTTGCATTAATTCATTACCTAGATGGTTTCGATCCTGATATGGACTACCAACTGAGACAAAGAAATCCATCTACCCTTGAAGAAATGTAAAGAAATGTTGTGAGCATTGAAGCGAACCTCATTATCAAGAAGTAAAAAATCAAAACATAAAGAGGGTAACTATCAAGGAAGAAACATCTACTTCATCATAGGGAAAACATGATACCTTGATCAAAACAATGGAGAAGATGATGGACAAAATGACCACGCGGATAGACAAACCTCATTCAGAAATCCCAATTTCAAGGGTCAAAATCAGAAACCTCAATTCAAAATAAATAAAATGGAGAAAACGGGTCAGGATCAACAAGGTCAACAGAAAATTCACACTCCATTTCAGCAAAACTATACCAAAGGCCCTAATGAAGAAGAAGAAGATATTTCAGGTGAAAATAATTTATTTGAGGAAAACCAACATCCTATTTTCCTAACTGAAGAAGATCAGTTTTCTGCAGAACTTTATGCATCGAATGATCAGTAATATGTTTTATCTAATGATGATAAGTTATCATTACAGATATAATATTAGCAGAGGGGACATCATAATTCTCTTTCTCAAGTGCAAAGGCAGTATGGTTTTTGAAATAGGAAAGTGCATATAACCTCAAGTCAGAAAAACAAAATTCTCAAACAAATGCTCATCATAAAGAGATGACTACTTCAAATAAGAGCAGAGATAAAGGACCCACTGTTCTTAATCATGGGAAAGGCAATGAAGATTCTACAAGCAATTAAAATAAAGATAAACAAATTCAAGATGGAGGATAGAAAAAGGATATTCCACACAAAGATCAGCCCGAAAAGAAAGACGCACCATCCAAAGAGCTAGAGAAACATTCTTCTCTTTTTAGTCTTGAAAATGAAATATCAAAACTAAAAGTCTCCATTCCTTGAACTGAAATAATCAAGAATGACTAGTATAAGTTTCAAGTAGCCAAGTTTCTTAAGGGTATATGAAATTTTTGATTTGGTCAATGTGAGTGATGATCACCCTGAACTTTTATTTGGTCTTGTTCTAGATGGTGACTTAGAAGATTTTGAGGTCCCTCCTTTTTATCTTAGCCTCAAAATCCATGATTTTACCCTCCAAAATGCGATGTTAAATTCCATAGCGTCTCATAAACTCATGCCTAAATCCATCATGGACAAACTAGGATTGGATATAACAAGTCCTTACCATGACCTTTACTCTTTTGATTTAGGAAGGGTTAAATGTCCTGGTCTCATTAAAGATCTAGTGATGCCTTTAGAGAAAATTCCAGCCAATAATGTCCTCATGGACATTGTTGTAGCTGACATCCCTCCTAGATATGGAATTATGCTCTCCCGATCATGGGGAGAAAAACTTAGAGGCACCTTGCACCTCTACTTTTCTTATGCTACTATAACGGTCTTTGGGAAAATCAATAAACTATACTAAGAAAATAAGATGAAGTACATGATCAGTAGAAAATAAAAGCCTAATAATCACCCAATATATGTTTTCACATGGATTTAGAGTCTTTTATTTTATTCAATGATGATTTTTTAGCATCTTCAGAAGTTTTGATGGAAGAAAAAGCATAAAATTCATAATTTTCGAATTTTGTTTTAAAATTTTTAAGTGCATAAAAACAAGAAAAGATTCCAAGTATCTTGGAGCCAAGTCCATCAGCCAGAAAGAGAGATGAAACATTGAAATAAATAGAACCTATTGGTACAACAAACCTTTTTGAAACAGCTAGTCAAGATCAATCATCGAAATTGGAGCATCCCAATGAATAAAGTAGTTTGTGGACCATGGATTTCGATGGAGCCTTAGGTAGGGAAGGAGATGGAGTTGGATAGTGAATTCTTAGCCCTATGATTTATTCATCTAACCTTCCTCATAATGTTCGAATGTATTCTTACAAATTGGCATTTTATTGTTCAAATAATGAAGCAGAATATGAGGCTTTGATAGTCAGTCTGAAAATTCTTAAGAAATTAGGTGCCAAGAAAATTTCTATGTATGGGGATTCTGAATTGGTAATAAAACAAGTCAAAATTGAATACTAGGCCAAGCATCCTAGAATTCAAGCTTATCACAATGCAATGTTAGACATCCTGGAGACTTTCATTGAATATACTTTTTCGTTGATTCCAAGGAACAACAATGTCATTGTTAATTCTCTTGCCACTTCATCCACCGTGTTTAAAATTCTAGTGTATCCCAACAATATTTATGAAATTAACATTAAAAAATACACTTTTGTTACAGATAATGTTCAGTATTGGAAATTTTTTCAAGATGAAAAACAAATTAACAACTTCTTGAAGACAGAAGAAGATTTTGTGAGTTCAAAAATGGATGACCAGTTTTATGAACATGACCACAAAATACATGCAGCATAAATGAAGGTACTGTAGTTGAAATAAAACTCTATTCCAAGAGGTCTTGTACGTTTGGAGGATATTTTTGACCAAGATGATGTTGCACGGAAACCAACAATTTTGAGAACAAAAGTAGGAGTGGAAGACATCAATCTTGGCACTCCTGAAAAGCCAAAAATGTTCAAGATTTCAAAATCCATGAATTCATAAATGAAAGGTAAATATGCAGCACTCATGTATTAATTTGCTGATGTTTTTGCATGGGAGTATTCTAATCTGAAAGTGTATGATAAGAGTATAATTCAACACACCATTCCTTTAAAGCCTGATCAAAATCCTTTTTGACAGAAACTAAGGATAATGAATCCAAATTTTCTTCCATCCATTAAAATACAAGTGAACGGGTTATATATTGTTGGTATCATAGTTCCTCTTCATTTTTCAAATTGGATGTAAAACTTAGTGCTAGTAGGAAAAAAGACCAGTGAGATTCGCTTGTGTATAGATTTCCGTAATCTGAATAAAGTATCACTGAAAGACAACTACCCACTTCCAGAGATGGATCATATTCTGCAAAGGGTGGTTGGCTCTTTCAGACCTTGATTTTTGGATGGATATTTCGGGTATAATCAAATTTTAGTTCATTCAGATGATCAGGAGAAGACAACCTTTACAACACATTGGGGAACTTTTATGTATGCTAAAATGCCCATTGGATTGAAGAATGCAGGAGAAAATTTTTAGTGAGTGATGGATATCACCTTTTTCAATGAAAAGGATGTCTTTTTGGTCATTTATCTTGATGAAATCACAATTTTTTCCAAAATGGATGAAGAGCATTTGAAGACAGTTTTTCAGAAGTGTAGAAAATTTGGCATATCGTTGAATCCAAGGAAGTGTTTTTTTGCTATGGAAGAAGGAAAATTTCTTGGTCATATCATGTCTAAAGATGGCATCCAAATAGATCCTTCAAGGATTGAATCAATTCAGAAATTGGAATATCCTAGAAGCAAGAAGGAAATCTAGTCATTCAATGGTAAAATCAATTTCTTGAGAAGGTTTATTCCTATCCTTGTTGAAAATTTAAGAGAAATTATTGATATGTTGAAGAAATACATCAAGATGAAATGGTCTCATGGGGAAAAGAAATATTTCAGTCAAGTTAAGTTTTCATTGTCTCATGGACCTATTCTTATAAGCCCATATTATACACTTGATTTCATAATTTTATCCTTTCCTTCCAAACATACTCTGGCCGTTATCCTTATGCAAAAGAAATATCAGAAAATAGAACATCCCATTGCCTTATTCATTAGAACCATAAGAGACACAACCTTGAAGTACAATATCATTGAAAAATAGTCCTTGGCCTTAGTTAAAGCATTGAAGGACGTCCCAAGATATATCCTTCACTCTCATGTTCTTGCATATGTCCCAAAAAATCTTGTGAAATATGTGCTAACAAAGAATGATCCTGAAGGTCAGCATGGAAAGTGGATAGCTGCCATCATGGAGTATGACTTTGAAATCAAACCTATAAAATTGATCAAATGAAAAGGCTTGGCTAAGCTCATGGCAGACTCAAACTTGCATGCCTTGGACATCAATTTAATTTCTGCATTATCTGAGGAGTAAGAGGTTGATTCATTACTTCAGGTATCTGAAATTTTTACTTCATTGCCATGGTATGTCGATTTTATTCATGTGCTACAACATTTTAATCCTCATCTCAGATTTTATAGCAGTAAAGGTAGATCTCTGAAGTTGATGGCTCTTAAATATTGCATTCTTAACAATGTTTTGTATTGGAAAGATCCAGGCGGAGTTTTATTGAACTGTTTGGTATAAGGTGAAGGTGATAAAGTAATTAATGACTTTCATAAAGGTGATTGTGGTGGTCATAATTTTTGGAAGACTACATCAAACAAGATATTGAGGGATGGCTTTTATTGGCCAAGTTTATTTGTCGATGTTTATAAAATTGTCATGAGTTATCATGAGTGTCAAATTTTTTAGGGAAAGAGAAATATCTTATCACTTCCCTTGAAACTAATTGCAGTTCAAGCACCCTTCCAACAGTGGGATATTTATTTCATTGGTGAGATCCACCCTCCATAATCATATCAGCATAATTGGATAATCGTTGCCACCAATTACTTCACAAAGTGGATTGAGGCTATCCCTACGAGGAAAGCTACAAACACTGTAATTATTCAGTTCTTAGAGAGCAATATTATATCTCGTTTTGTCTTCCCAAAGAAAATTATCACTGACAATGCATCCACCTTTAAGTCCAATAATATGATATACTTTTATAATAAATATCACATGATACTTGGGTATTATACAACATATTATCCTCAAGGAAATGGGTTGGCTGAATCATCAAAAAAATCATTAGTGAACATAACCAAGAAATTCCTGCAAGAGAAAAAAATAATTTGGCACAAAAATCTCATAAATGCTCTATGGGCAGATAGAGTTAGCAAAAAAATATCAATTATCATGTCACCTTTTCAACTAGTTTATTGTATAGACACAATGTTTCCCACTTCCTTAGTAGTACCGGTGATGAAAATTCTGCAAGAGATTGAGAGTGAGCCAAATGACACCCAACGAAGAATCAGTCAAATGATTCATTTACAATAGCCAAGAGAAGAATTTTTCAATCACACTTCAAAACTTCAGGAGAAAATCAAGAATATCTATGACAAGAAAACCAACGTTGATGATTTCAAATTAGGATATGTTGTTATTCGATGGGATTCCTGATGGTAAGTTTGATAACCTATGGAAAGGTTCTTAAAATATTACAACATTTAGGGAAAATAAGGTGTTTTTGTTATAATATCTTCATGGTCAGGAAATTATAGGAGGACCGATGAATGGTAGGTTCCTCAAATATTTCCTTACCTGATCTTGAAGAAAAAGGGCCACTTTCATTGTAAATATCATTTTATTTCCTATCAAATAATAAGGAATTTTTTGCGGAAGTTTGAAGCCCGAGGAGAAGGCCATGATGCTTCTCTGATTAGCTAATGTTTTTATTTTAAAAAGTTCAAAAAGTCAAGTCAGTTTTCGAGTCAAAGTCATATTATGTTTTAGTTAGTTATTTTAGTTTGTTGAAGTTATTTCAATTTCTAGTTTTGACTCCATTTCCCAATGAATGAAGCTACCTGATCTAAAGTTTTCTTGAAACCTCTTAAAGGAGATGTCATCCCAAGCTGTAGTTAATGTTAGTGTATAAATGTTCAATGATCAAATACACTCTTTGAGGTTTACTTGGTAGTGGTCCTTGGTCAAAATTTCATGTTTTCAAATAAATTCTAAAATAAAATTTTGTTCATTGAATATTGTATAGGTCTGAATGATGCTCCCTTCACTCATTCATGGCCATTATCCAAATTCAATTTCATTTCATTCATCATCAACTATGGTCATAGATCAGTAACCATACCTCCATCTAGGTCATGGTCTAGGTCTCTTCGTCGTCATAATGTCCAATTATGTCATGAAAGAAGGCAAAAAAGATAAATTTTGACCATACAAATCACTTTCATGAGGAGTTATAGGAAAAATAAAGCAAAGGAAAATTTTCTTTTCTCAATAAGTATGTTACATGATCAAAGTGTTTCAAAAAATAAAATTTTCTCAAAGTGTTTATGATCTCACAAAAAGACAGAAACACAAATTCTGTGAGTAATAAAAGGAAATGAAGCTTTGGAATTCATTTCATCATTTGGTTTTCAATATAGCTACCCTCTCATACTCACAACACTCCACAACTATCCAAATATTGAAGAAAACTTATAGAAACTGATCCAAATTTCTCTTTGCTACGCTTGTGGAAATTGTGCTACGCTTTTGGTAGCTATGCTACGCTTATGGAAAGTGTGCTATGCTTTTGCTTTTTAGGCTTAAAATAAATATCCAAGGTTCAATTCAGATTTTCTCAAGGTTCAAAGACCTCCAAAATAGTAAGAAAAGGGTTAATTCCCTCATCTAGGTTTTCTCCACTACGTTCTTATTTTCTTTCATGTTCGAAATTTTCTGTTGGGAAGAACCTAGTTTTATAACATAAAAACCTTCATACATCACCCAAATATCAAATCACTACATATCACTCATATCCCTCCTTGCTACTATTTTCACTCAAACCCTAGTTTTCACTACGTTTTTACAGAGAAAATAGGAAAACTCTGTGTTTTAACCTATTTTTCACCTATCCCATACCCATTTCAAAAAATTTCACTTTCATCCTGTAGCCAAATCAACACCCTACCACCCAAAATTTTTAGGGATTTTTCCCTAACAACCTTATATCTCATTCCTGTCCCTAAAACCACTGTACTACTATCACCGTTTTTCCTAATTTTTCACCTTTCCTTTCCACCACATCAAGCTAGGGGTTTTCCTTGTTGAAAAACATAATGGAGAGTGAGAAGAAGGTCCATAAGGGAGGTCATCATTCTAGGTTTGAGCCATCCAATTTGCAATATATCAATGCTTCTCCTTATGTTAAGAAATATTTTGAAAATATTGGTTGTTTAAGGTTTTGTGAGAGAATCCAAGAGATAGGTTGTCATGCTCAATTGACAAGCATTTTTACCACCAGATTTAAGAGATATAAGGATATCATAATAGGTATTTAATTTACCATATCAATATATTTTATCGCCTCAAAAAGAGGTATCCAAAACCATCGAGAAATTTGGTTCAAAGGGATGGACTAGGACATTGAGAACAATAAAATGTTCTTAAAACCACATTGCAAAGATGCTCCTGAGCACATCTTTCTTTTCAGGAATTTATTTGAAAAGTATGCCCCTTTGATGAATATAATGATGAAATATTTTACGTGTGAAGGGAGCTTCTCAATATTGTGCTAGTACCACATAAGGTTATTGATGCAATTCACTGCCACCGAGCCACTCAATTTTCCTCATTATCTATTCAAGAGTTTGGTCAAAATGACTGAAAAGGTACAAAGAAAATGCAAAGATCATCACACTAATTTTTTCAACCATAGTTTGGTCAAGATTATATTTTTTCATGAGCTCTCGGAAATGAATATGTCCTTGGAAACATTCATATAGATAGTTTTATCTATGCCTACTTCTAGTCCACCCATCATTCAGAGCATACCATCAACAGCATGAACAAAGGAGGTTTGATCTTCAAGTAGAAAAGAAGAAGTTACAAATATGCTAAGGGCTAAAATAAATGAGACCTTTGAGAAGGGTAAGAGGATGGTTTTTTCTCCTATGATCACCAAAGGTGTTCTTTCACTTGAAATTACAATTGAGCAAAGAAAAACCATGGAGAAGTCATCTTTGCATTAGAGTGAGTCGCCCTTGTAGCAACATGAGGAGAAAGCACCTATGGAGGTTGAAATGGCAAGGGATTTGGAATAAAAAACAACTGAGGAGTTAATTAGGGAAAATGATTCAGAGATAATAGATCTCAAAGAAAACCTCTCAATGGAAAATTTCATGATAACCTTTCTACAACAAGAAAACATGCAATTGTAGGTAAAATAAATGCTCCAATGCAAAACAAAGGCATATTTTGAGGCAGACAAAGTTAAAGACAAAGAAATGGTAGATTTTTATCATTTAGAAGAAATGGAGGCTGAAATAAAGCCAAGGAGGGCAAGAATAAGAGGAATAACCGGGAAAAAAGAACAAGAAAAAGAGTTATCTCCTCCATTAGACCAACTAAGCTTTGATGAGTTGATCGCCACTGAGATTGAACAAGACAAAGAGCTTTGTATTGATAGGGTGAATGTGCATCTTGAGAAGCTTTTGAAGAAGGCAGAAAGGAAAAATAACCTCTAGAGGCACATGGTGAGACAATATTTCACCAGGAACTAAATCGCCAAAGTCGGGGTTAAGAATTTAAAGAAAAAGCTTAAAGAAACCATAATTAATCTAAAGGAGAAAGATAACTTGGATTTGCTAGCTGAGGAATCCTTAGCTATCTGTTTTATCCTGTAAGGATTCCATAGAAAAAAAATAAACATTTTTTGGGAATTTTTGGTATTTTTTGAGATTTTTGGTAAAATCTGGAAATTTCACCTTTACAGATGTGATGCGCAATGGTGCGATGCTTTTCCTCAAAGCCTCCAAACGAGGATTTTTACACATGGTTGGATTTCTATTGCAATTTAATTTCCATATATGGTCTCATATTTTCATGACAACCCCAATTTTTGGAGAAAACCCCAAAAAACACCCTCTTTTTCATGCTTCTGCCACTGCTTTTGCCTGTGCGCGACACTTCTAGAGTAAGCTTGGGAGAATGAACTTTTGAAGGCCTTGGAGGAGGTATTTTATTAGTTTTAAGGTTGGTTTGGATAGAGAAAACCTAGGGATACCTATTCCAATATTCATATCAATAGGAGGATGCCTTAAAGCCACCTAAAATATCTCTTAAAGAGGTGTGACGTTTATGCTAAAAAGTGTGACGCTTATGTAAGTGGCGCAAAACTTCTGTCTTAGATTATTTCTAGACAGGTGTCAATGCAAATTGGTCCAAATTTCGAGGTTGTAGCTTTCCTATGAGGTGTTTTTTGGATAAGAGAGTTTGTTTTTTCTCCTCACTGTTGAGGAATCATGTAATTACTCAAGGAGACAAAGACTCCTAGTTATTAGATAAATTTGGGGCGACTGTTTCTAGCTTCCCTGAATTCTAGGTAATGAATCATTAATTGCATTTATGATGTATTTTGGATCAGGTTTTGACTCAATGAGGTGGAATATTCTCTATCTCCTATATGTAGTCCAAATCAAGTCATTTTAGAGGTTGGATAGTTAATATTGCAGTTGTGGATCTTATGTATAACCTTTTTCAGTGAAATAAAAGACATGTTATGACTCCAGTGGTATGCTTATTAGCATTGGTTTTTCTCACTAACACATCAAAATTGAATTTTATGCTTTCTTTCCATCACATGTATGCTTCTATATGATAAATTGTATGAGTCTATGAACATAATTCTTGTTTTTTATGCTATGTTTTATAAAAATTTCATAAATTTGTTTTACCTTTTAGATGAATGAACTCATGTAACATGCTCATTCTGAATCTCTCTCTCTTTTCAAACCCTATACGTAATGAAAATTTAAGTATGACCTAGCCTCATCTTCATCTCTGCAACTATTCATGTGAAATTAGACCTAAAACATAGACCTAGTTCCTAGACTCACATTCCTATCCATAAAAAATTCAAAAGAAAACCCTAATTCACTGAGCTTATATATAGCCTAATATCATTAAATCCCCAGTCATCTCATTGACTATAAAAGTGACATTGAGAGAGCCATCTTTGGCTTGGCAGGGCTAGCTACCAAATCTAAAGATTGGTTTGAGATTACATTCTTCAGTATCCATTCTCAGCCTTAGGAAACAGAGGGAGTGATAACACAACTCATATTTTCAATTCCTATGATTTTACTCAAATTTTGAGTGGGATCACTTGTTGGATAAAAAATTTAATTCCTCATCCAAGGAGTACCATTGATTTATACTTTCAAAGGACCATGCTACACGAAAAAATGAAAAGTATGTGAAAAACATGATTGCAATCACATTTTTTCATGTATTTATCATTTTCCTATAGCTAGGTCCATTGAAAGCATGGAGCATGGGTAATACTTGGATGGGAACTCAAATTCCGCATCCATCAAGTGTCCCCGCTTGAAATTTTAGCAAAAGTGTAGGCACATTTTAGACCTCACTATTTCTCTAATGTATATAGGTTAATACTAGGAATCAAAAGACACCATAACATATTTAATGATACCTTCAGGTGCTACTCTCAATCTATGAAAAAATTGTAGCACTGTGGTGATATTCCTTAGATATCCTTGGAGATTGATTTTGAGCATAGTATATTTAGTTATGACATTTATTGTAGCTCCTAGGTCAGTGAGGGTGTTAAGGACTTTAATATCATTGATGTGGACATCTACTATCAAGTTCCCAGGATCTAATTACTTGGGATGATGACTCTTCGAAGCATAAGATCATGTTAGATGCCTTATGTCATTGATAGTAGGGGAATATGTTTTTCTCCTCCCTAGGCTTATAATACATTCCTTATTGATGAGCTTATTGTCGATAGGAACATCTTTGATGGCTTGAAGGAGAGGGATATTGACACATATATTTTTCCACTATCCCATAAGTTTAACTTCTTTTGGGTGTGTGTTTTTTAGTGGTCAACCTTTCGAGATAGGGAGGCTTATTTTGGGTAAGTTGAGGTGTGGTATATTCCTTCCATGATTCTATATTTTATTTTGGATAAGGTGGGTGATCATCTAAAAGGACCTTCCAATACCTAAGGTTGATCTCTTGATTTCTAGAACATAAGTTGGATAGGTGGTTTATCCACTATAGATTGGTTGAGCCTGCTTATTGATGGAATTTGGGTTTGGTAGGGCAAGCATATGAGGTTTTTTTGGAGGATTATTTCTAGGTATTTTTTGTTGAGGAGGAGGAATCTAGAAAGATGTTTGGGTTTCCTGAGGTCTCCATCTTGAAGATGAATTACACCTTTGAGGAGGTTGGTGTGGATATGGCTGAAAGGGAGGAATAGTACATTAGAGAAATTTTGAAGTAAAAAATGGGCCTCAAAACAAAAATTTAAAACCAATATCAAATTTATAAGAACCAATAGGATTCAAGATGATTTTCTAAACCATGGGGGATGATTCATCATTTTTGGAATAAAAAAATAAAATGACAAAAAAATAAAATAAAAATAAAATAATAAAAAAACAACTTTTTCAACTTATATTTTCAAATTATATCCCTACAGTTTTAATCAAATTTCAAGTGGGAGCCCTTGTTGGAAGAAAAATTTAATTCTTCATCCAATAAATACCCATGTTTCATACATTCTATGGACCCTTCTATATGAAAAATTAAAAATACTTGAAAAACATGACTGCAATCATGTTTTTCCATGAATTTCTCATTTTTCATGTAGCAAGATCCATCGAAATTATGCAACATGGCTAATTATTGGATGAGGAATTAAATTATACATCTAACGAGTGACCCCCACCCCACCCCCCCTTGAAATTTTAGTAAAACACTAGGGATATAAGTTGAAAATATGAATTGAAAAAATATTTTTTTATTTTTTTTTTTCATCTAAAATTTTATGATGTAATCTAATATTATTTTATAATTCCCACTATTGTTTTATAATATTTCTTAGGAGGCCCATTTTAGACATCAAAATTTCTCTAATTATTTTGGGGGGGAATAAGGTCAAGGAGTGGGCATAGAGTAGGATGAATGGTTAGGAGGACACCAAGGTTGGAAATGTGCATTGTAATTTGTATTGAAAGGAGAGAGGTAGTCCATACCTTGCTGAAACTACCTAGGGCTCATGGCTTTTTTTGATTAACAAACAAGAATTTATCCATGCTCCCTTATTCTCCTTGGTATACAAATTTCAAGGCCGGTAAATATTGAAATTTGTAAATGGAGTGACTTTCCTCACATACAAAGCATATTTCTTTGACATCTAAAGAAAACTCATTCCTTAGTGCAATTAGGGGAAAATATAGCTAATGAACTTTCTCCTTCTTCTTATTTACTCTTTATCTATAGTGTATCTATATTCCTAGAAAAGTTGTTTAATATATCGATCTTTAGGTCCTCTAGCATACCCACTATATTGTTCTTAGTAATAGTGGAGGAGGAAGAGAGACTAACCAAGCATTTGTTTGCTCTATATATTTTTCTAGAAACTTCGGAATGATTTTTTAATATCGTTTTAATATCATCATAGTTAAGATGATATATGTCTCCATTAGCCATAAGATTGAATGTTCTCATTAGTTCTTCTCTAAATCCTTGTAATAAAACTAGCTTCAAGGAATCTGTATCTAGAGAAAAATCATGTGCTCTTCAATAACTCAACTAAAACCTTTCCTCAAAATATTCCAGAGACTCATCTACTCCATGAGTCATTCTGAAAATCTTGTCTCTAGTATCTCTTTCTTTGCAATAATCGTGCTACTTAGTGTTGAGGGATTTTTGCATATGCTCCCATGAAGTGATTCTATCCCCTTATAAGCTCATGAACCAATGAAGTGATACATCCTTAAGTTTTGAATGGAACAATTTGAGCTTATGTTCATCAATTCTTTAGTCACAAGTCCTACAAACTATAGAAAACTCAAAAATAAAAGTTCCACCATATTCAATAGTTAAACCATAGAAGCTTGGAAGGATGGATGGATTGATGTTTTTCATATTGGATTCTCCAAATTTTTCTCTAATTGGGAATATGAATTCTTCAGGTTGTCTATTTTTAGCCATGGTATTGGTGTGTTGTGAAATTATTTCTCCTTCTATAAGCTCTTCAAAGATCCTCACTTTCTCACCTAAAAGGGCCTCAATAGCCCTTGTGGATAGATTTAGAGATTCATAATCAACAAAAAATGGATAACTAATATTGGAAGTGGGGTTTTTTGGTATAAAAATTCCAATTTTATCCCTAACCCTTCAAGGCATAAAAGAAAACAATATAATATTTTTGATTTTGTAATTTTTTTTTGAATGAAAGTGTTAGTGCGATGCAATTTTTCTATTTGTGAAAATGAAGAAAACCCATTGCAATTTCTTTTCATAAAGTGAAATGAAAGAAAGGGTAGATTAACTAGGGAAGAAAATAATACCTACTTTGACTCCTACCTGGAAATGACACCAAAAAGTGATGGCCCTCAGTATTGTAGCAACAATGTCACAACTGCCAAGGGTCTCATCTTTAAATGTCGACCCAATATTTTTACAAGTTTAAAATGGTTTGAAATTATCAGTGAAATATTTACTTATATGTTTCCTTTCCCTAAAATTTATATGGGTGAAAACACTGAGATGAGATCTAGTTACTCAGAGACTATTCTATTGTTTTATGCTACATGAAAAACTCAAAATTGTAGGAAACAAAATAGACCTAGAAAACCTATGCTAACTATAATTAAAGGAGGAAAATTATCTTAAATATGATGAAATTAAATCATATATATGATACTATTTGGAGAAAGTAAACTCAAAACTAAAATAAAGCATGTAAATAACAAATCTTAATTCTACAGGACAAATGCAATTTCCACAATGAACTAGGGTCAAAGAATCTACTCAGTCTATTTCCTTCTAAATTCCATATTTAGGGCTCTAAGGACATTGTAACATGTTAAGGAAGGTGGCACATGATTTGGATGCAATTTTGTATGATTTTCATAAGAAAGATGAAAACTTCTACATAATTACCTATTTTAATATAGAAGAAAGTCGAATGAAGAGTAAAATGTGCTAAGGATGAGGTTTGAAAGAAAAATGAGGCTATTAAAGGCTAATAAATGATAAATCACTCATGTATACATTATCATATTAGTGGTAGAAGGGTTTATTCAATAAATGTATGGTTGTAGATTCCCTTGTAGCTCTACAAAAGATGGGGACTATGCAGTCACAAAAAAACAAAAATTATGAGCAACAAGTAAATATAAAAAAATAAAGTGAGATCATATGCATAAATTGAATAGTATAATAATTTATAATGAAGACATATTATAATGCTCAAATATTGTGCAAGAAAATATGGTTCAAAAACATTCCAGTTAACTCTGCATAAAAACAATACCGAGTAATAAAGTGCATAAAGAATAATGGTACAAAAGGGGTCTTGAGCACCTAGGGTGGGACCTAACACAAGCAATATTAGATCCCTAAAGGAGACGAAGACTGAGAAACAAATATTTCTTTCAATAATTGGAAAATTATGCACATATAAAGAGTTACAAAACTAATCCTCCACAAAACTCATCCTCCACTATTATGCTTCTACTGCTTCCAATAAATTCAACTAATTGCCTAATGGGCTACTCGATCCCTCTATTTATACAAAATGGATACGGTAAACATCCTTTAAAGGAGGACTTATTTACCTCCAAAACTCCTATAAACTAGGAGCATGATCCCTAAGTAACCTAGCAATTGTAAGGAGGATTATTTAGTGCTCTAATCCAGCTAAGTAAGATCTTTCTATAGTAGGGGATAGTCCCCATGAATCTCTCTAATATGACATCATTTTAATCTATTCCAAATATTCTTAATACCCTACATCATAATCACATTAGGCACATAAAGAATGATAAATAAACCTCCAGTAAGAACTCATTTAAGCTAAGAAAACATTATTAAGTGTGAAACTAAAGGTCTATACAACCTTTATGTGCTTAGGAAAGGTTAGATGGGCCTTATGTTTTACCTAATTGGGAGTCCTATCAGGTGTCATTTTCCACTATCTTATGATCTATATGCCTTCCAAAGATATCATAGAAACTACAACATGACCAAGAAGGAAGTGATAACTTGTTTAAGGGATTTTGAAAAGAGGAAAAGATATTATCTTCCCCATGAACTAGGGGGAGATGACTACAATTTCAGAAATATTCATGGGATCCCACATTACTTCAGATTCAAAATGATGGTCAAGTTGCATAGGGAATTCAACATTTTTTGTTGTGGGGGAGATGCAAGGTTACCTAATTGACATCTTTTAATGGATGTCCAAAACATTTTTGCGCATATTTTTTCCCTTTTCATACCACCTTATCACCTGATTTCCCATATTTACGTTTTTTTTAATTCAGCTACAATTATCTTGATATTATGTCACTTTAATAATAATTCTTATGCACTTACAAATTAATTTACATTTTTAAGTTATCATATGAGAATCTATGAGAAATATTTTATTTAAGCCTTAGGAATGTATCCTTGAAACAAAGGTGAAGGTTAGTTGTTGAAATATGGTCCTAATTTGTTGCTACAACACTTTCAAGTTGTAGCAGCACCCTCATATTTTTGCACCACCCACGTAGTACCTCATTGCTACAACATGGTTTTGCAACTCCTGCTACTAAAATAAAGCTATAGAGTAGGTGTTGCAACTCCCACTCCTACAAAATGAATATAGGGGAAAAAGTTGCAGCTCCAACTACTACAATAGGAACAAATTTGATTGTTGCAATACGCCTTTACAACATGAGAAAAGTATAATGTTGCAACTCCAACTGCTACAAAATGATAGAACACTATGTTGTAACATTGTTGTAGCAATACAATGAAGTACAAATCCAAAACTCCATTGCTACAACACAACAAAACCAATAAAAAAATTGTTGCAACATGCCTGAAAATATTTTTGCAACACTCCTACACATAATGCTATAACACATTGAAAATTAATTGTTGAGGATAATTCCTCCCACCTAGGGATAACTGGCACAACACACCTAAGTCTCACGTCCAAGTGCACAATTTTCATCAACATATTGTAGGAAAACAATTTGAATGCATAATGAAGAAAGTGAAAATATGTAGTTGGATGCAAACTACAAAAGGATGACTACAATAGAAAAATGTGATTTTGTCACTTGTCCCACAATTGAATTAGTAAATTTTTTTCTGATATATTCTACTTGGAAAATTGTTTTAACCAAGAAGGACTATTCTAATAATGTAAATATTCTCATGGCTATCATTTGACTTCTTAATCCAGTTTACACCGTAGTAACTGCATATTAAACACCCTTCTTTGCTAAAGCTAGGGAAGGATAGAACTATTTTTTTTTAGTTTCTAAATTTATTCTCAAAGAAAGATCGTGGTTTTGTTTCACTTCTCATTTTTTCTATGCAAATTTTGAACTTCTAACTTAGGTGATATTCTTTCATAAATATTTCCTTGCCTAAGGAGGTAGCCGCCCCTTCTTAATCAACACATCCTGTAACCTTATAGATTAGTTTTTAGTTTCATTTTTATAACTTAGTTTCTTGATGTTGTTGCAAATTGTGAATTTGATAACAACTTTGTTATTTTGCAACATGTTGATTGAATAATCTACTGATATTGTTGGAACTTGTTAATAAAAAAACTTATTTTTGTATGTTTTCGCAACTCGCTAACTTGATAAATTCATTTGTTTTTGTAGACTTACACAAATCATTATTCTGATAAGTTACTAATTTTCTATGTTGATACAACTCACTAATCATTATAAAAAACTTTGTTCCTTTATTTCATTGATAAATTGATCAAGTAGTTTTTTTTCCTTATATTGTTGAAACTCTTAAATTTGAATAGGAAAATTACTTTGTTTGTTGAAGACTGACTTTCATTACTTTGTTTTCTAGATTTATAATATTGTCTTTAAGGTATTCATTGGATCGGTTTTATAGATTATATTTTACCAACATTTTACCATTGTGTATTCGTCCTTGTTACATGGATCAAGATCACGATAAACCTTCAGCAAGTCACCACTTTACTACCTGTGTTATTTTTATTTTTTTTGTGATGTACTTTCTTCCTATGATTATTTTTCTACTTGTGTTAGGGGTTACATTATTAATATTCCTAAGTCCACTAGGAAAAAGTTTGTTATACCAATTTGGCAAGTATGATCTTTAATTAACTGCAAGTATGGTTTGTTTTCCTTGGTGAGATGTAAAATACATTAAAATGTTTCTCTAAAACATATATGGAATGCTACAACCTCATTGGTACTTAAAAATATTGTACTTGCATATACAATGCACGAAAATTTATAAGTTCCATACAACCATTAGATTGATAATTAAATGTATAGTTCCTTATTTATCTGCTAAATAATTATAAGGAATTGAAGATATCTTTGGTAGGTAAGACTTGCTCAGTATTTTCCTAGTAAAACATGAAAGGCTCTTAAATGTGTAGATATTCCACATTCACTATTGAGTAAATGTGTAGTATATAGGGTCAGGGGGGAGGTAGCTAGACTAAGCCTATAGGCATTGTTACCCTACTCTAAAATATCAAAAGGAATATACCACAACGTTTTGTTCTACTTATTATAATTATTAGATAAAGCCAAACTCTATCTCCCACATTGAATGTTTTCTCAATTTTGGTGTTGGTCATGCTGACATTTATACTTTTCAAATGAATTCTTAAATGTCTCCTATACTTGAAAATGGATATGCCTAATCTTAGTAATGAATTTTTTTTCCTTCAATGCTTATTATGGTTTCTTCAATCACACCTTTTTGTCCACATACAACATCTAATGGAAAAGGTTCCAAATACTAAAAGAAATTTTTAAAAGGGGCTTTCTAGTAGAAGTATGGATTTTTGTATTATAATAATTATTAACATAAATATATTCATTTCCCCAATTCCTTGGATGCTTTTTATTTTAAGCGCTCAAAATTTGAATAGATGTCCTATTGAACACTTGTATCTTCCCATCTATTTATGGATGGAAAGTAGTGGATATTTTCAACTTGATGTTAATATTCTCTCAAAGTGTGGTCTAAAAGGCATTAATATATATAAAATCTCTATCAAATATGATGCTCTTTGGTATCCCAAAGTGCACCTAGACATTTTAAAACAACATGCTTGTTGTACCTTGTCCTTTGATGGCCTTTTTGCAAGGCATGAGAATGCACATCTTGCTAAGCTTCTCAACCACTACAAATAGATAGTCATGTTCCTCTATTGTTCTTACAAAATAAACCATTAAATCAATGGATATGCCCTCCTAAGTTCTAGTAGGTACATTTAAGGGATGTTATAAACCTTTATTTATAATATAAGACTTACTGGTACAATAAATTATCAATCATCCAATAATTTCAACTACATCATGTTGCATTCTAGGCCAATATGCATACCTCTATAAGTTGGAAATTGTCTTCCCAACACCAAAATTCCTACAAACTTTATAGGTGTGAGCCTCCTTTATGAGTTATGTTTTTCACCTTTAGGATCACAAACCTTGTATAGCTTGTGGAGAAACCCATATTGGAGATAATGATAGGCATACTATCAGTTTTTTCTACACAAACCTAGCTCTGTAGCCATTGAAACACCTCTTTAAAGTTTATTTCTTTTGTAAATGTGTTTTGTATGCATCATGGAAGAAAGGATTTATGTGCATAAAAGTTACCAAATATATGGTATTAGATGTTTATGGCCTTGAAATCAATTTACCAAAGTATTAGTGTTTCCTTTTTTATATTTGATTATAAGATGATTTTTCTATAAAAAACCCATACACTTGAAGTGTACAATTTGTTGAAGCTTACTCTAGGCATGAAAATATTATAGTGGTTTGTGGTTAGTGTGGATGATGACCTCCTTACCCATGATATTGTGGTTTCATTTATTAATAGCTTGAAACTAGAGCATAAATTTCATTTTCATAAGTAAGGTAGTTCAAGACTAGCATGAAACATTTCAAAATGATCACATACTATCTTACCTACCTACATCAATACCACACCCATAGCATATAAAATTCTCCCTCTCAACTTCAAAAATATTTTTCAAATTAGGAAATGTATGAATCAGTGTTCTACTAAGATTTATTTTCAGCTTATCAAATCTTTATAAATTGATTATTTCCCAACCAAAAACTCTTCCACTGGTATCTATGGCATGGAATGGTGCATCCACATCTAAAAATAATGCTCAAATATTCCATAGTTATTATGATACACCAAAAAATTCCTAACTTCAAAAACATTAGTATAACATATCGACTTGAGGATGGCCTCAATCTTTGTGGGATATGTTTTGAGTTCCTTCACTATTGACATACCCTATGTACACCATTACTACTATGAAAATTTTCATTTCCTAATATTTTTCTAGAAATTGATGCATTTTAAAATTCTCTAAAACCTAATTGAGATGTATGATATGCTCTTCTTAGATATAATTATAAAACATGATATCATCTAAGTATAATGTGTAAAATGAATGTACAAGAGGACCAATACATTATCCATAAAATGCATAAAGGTAATTGATGTATTATGTAAATGAAAAGGAATTGATAGGCATTGTTATCTTCTCCTTCAACTCATAATTGGTGGTATCCAAAATTGAGATCCCACTTGGATAATTAGCTAGCATGTTGCAACTAATATACAAAGTCATTGATCCTAGAAAGAGGGTATTAATTCTTAAGGGTGAACTTATTCAAATATCTATAGTTGATAAAATTCTCCAAGTCCCATCCTTCTTACAAACTATGATGATCTGTGACCCAAAAAGTGAGGTGATTTTTTGAATTAATCCCTTCTCTAATATTTTCCACAATTGATCCTTGACTTATTCTATTCTAGGATGGGCTATCTAAATGATCCAATGTTTGGCAGTGAGGAATTATGAATTACTATATATCATGCTCCATTTCAATCTTAGGTGGTGAAAGGCCTCTGGCCTTGAGAACGCATGCAGGTAGACCCAAGTGGAAAAAAAAAAATATTAGCGGAAGGCGAGTTTGGTGGTTTGGACAAGATTACTGCATCAAGGTGAGTGCACCTAGTAAATGAGACATAAAGACATGAAGACGAGCTCGATAGACTAATAAATTAGGCAATATGTAACATGCATAGCATGAATGTGCCCAAATAAATGAGGTTGAGCATGCCCAAAATTGGCATGTACAACATGGTAACAAGATGGGAGTTCATGATGGATGAACATGGGTGATGGCGTGCAGAATGAATTATGAGTTATGATGATGAGGGGTCGAGCTAGCACACAAAGGCATCATGTGATGGGAATTATTCCCACACAATGAGGTAAAATACACCCACATAAAATCCATTTGAGGAATTTTGAAGGTTTTTTGGACAAAGAAAGGGGTGGGCCCAAATGGCATGACCACTTAACTGAAAAATTATATGTGTATATATTCAATCAAGGCATGAATGAATGAAGCATCAAAGTTTGACCAATAAACAAAATTAAGTGAGGTATCAGGATGTAGACCAATAGGTGAACAAAGGAATTGCAGAGAGGAACGAAGGGCAAATGAGGCTTGATTGAGACAAATTCAAATGCACATTTCTAGGTTTTTGTTGGATTGTTTTTTTTTTTTTTTTTTCTGACTAAGGATGAGATGCGAATTGGTGAAAATTGCACATAGCCTAGTTTATTGCACATTTTTGGTATGGATGTGTTTGATTGAATTCATGTAAGATTTAGGCCACATGTTCTTAAATATTTTTCTAGGTTGGCTAAGTGTTCTCATAGTGAAACTTTGGGGTTCAACCCAACCTTGGTTGTTGTATATTTAAAGTTGTATAAAAATTGAACTTTAATAGAAGTGAAGGGGATTTAATTTGGGAGTTTCCCCTCCCACGTTATAACTACTCTATTCATAGAACTATGTTCATATTGTGAAGTGTATGTTATTGAAGTATTATTATTGTTGAAGTTACATTACTATTTTATGTGAAAGTGTTAATTTTTAAGATAAAGTAAATGAACTATTAATGAAGTAAAGATTGGAAATAAGCTAAGTAATTGGAAAGCTAATGAAGGGATATTATATTGGGGTTGGTTGAGACTAAATCCACAAATTCAAGATAGTGATCTCATGAAAAATGAATATAGGCTAGAGGCATATTCTAGGAAAAGTAACCTTAAGTTGGCCTTAGCCTTAAGAAGAGAACGTCTCGGTGTTGCATGTCTTGATGAGTTGACAATATTAGACCTATGAAAATATTGTGGGGGTGTGACAATTTGTATGAAAGCTTAGTTCTACAAGGGGAGATTGAAGGAAGTCGTTTGGGTTAAAGTAAGGTAGTGGAACGACATCCATTACCATGAAGACAAGTTTTATATTTTTTATTGAGGCAAGTATGGGGATTTCTCAACAAGTTGTGGTCTATGAGAAGTTGGAAGGAATGAAAAGAGAAATGATCCTTACTTTCATGGATATAGTTTGTGCATTTTCTATGCAACAAAATTCATAGTAGTCTTGTGATGAAATTATTCAAATCATGGTAAGATTGAATCACATAGAAGAAGAGATGGTTGAACTATGGAATAAAGTTAATGATTCTTGCAAGAATACTAAGGAGGAATATTTTGACCATGAAGAATGTAAGTCCAGTCATGTTGAATAACATATTGGAGCTTGTATTTTTAAATATTATTTTTTGGTTAAGTAGGTTGGAGTTGTTCATCATGAAGAGGAATTTGATCATACAACCAAGTGTGGGATGAGTGTTGTGGAACAAAAATCGAAAAATGAAGAATATGGTAGAGAGAATTCCACCAAGGTTGAACTAGATTCAACCTCTTCACAACTAGGGAAGGAAGATGGAGGTTCTCCCATGGAGGGAACTCATAGAAATGAAGACAGACATTTGATGATTCTTTTTATGGAGGAAGTAGTGGTTTCTTTCATGAAAGGGACTTATGCAGATATGGATGAGGAGATTCATGCAATGAATTTCCTTGGGAAGGATGATATGGGCTCTTGTTCACTTGTGTGATGGATGACTTTGATTTATGAGAAGATTGGTAAAACAATGCTGGACCTCATGATGGTTGGTGAAAATGCACAAGACAAGGGTGGTGCATGAGGCACTCGTGCAATGGGAAAGTCATGTTTGGCCTTATGGAGGACATGGATAAGTGTTCAACATGGCTCATGGGTGAAGGCCATTCTTGTGTTAACACTTGAAGCAGAAAGGAATGTTTGAAGAAGAAGTATGACTTGATATGAACATGGGTGGACTTCTTCATTGAGGCTTCATTTGAACTAGGATGAAGTTCTTGGTGGACCTTTAGTGGAGAGGATATTTCGAAGAAGGAAGGGATTGGAAAAAAAACAAGCATGATGAAGTTGGTTAGAGTTCTTCACCGAGACTTCACTTAAGTAAAGGAGAGTTGTTGATGGATTGTTGATGGGATGGAGGTATTGATGAGGATGTGATCCAAACAAGATGAAGAGTTGAGGGCGTAATGACCAAAGTCTTGAGTGCCCAATTGAATTGGTTGAGACAAAAAAAAGGATTGAATTGTGCACCCAAAGACAAAGTTGAGGGCACCCAGTCAAACTAAGATTGAAATCATGCGAAGTCATTGTGTAGGATGGTCATGCAAGTTCCTTATGTGAGGGAAATGTTTGATGGTTTTCATGCAATAAGACCAAGGTAATATATTCAAATGATGTGGTGATGTTGCCTGAAGAAGTTGCAATGTTGGCGTTCGAAGGAACTTGAGATGATAATGACTTGAAGAAACTTAGAAGATAACTACAACCCATGAATACTTCATGTTGATGGTGGTCTTGGAGCATTTTGGTTTATTGATGATTTTGGGTTGAGACCTTGACATGATATGTGGCATGTACCTTTGGGCATAGTATGAGATATGTCTATGAGGAGAAACTTAGAAAACATAGATAGAGGTAAGACACTTTGGAGTTGGAAAATGGTTACAACAATGATGGTGCCTTCGTGGAAACACTTAAGGTGTGGATTGAGTCTAACGAGACTTAGTATTTACAAGAAGACTTGAGATGAGAAGTTGTTCCATGGAGAGCCTTCTTGAAGGAAGAGGATTTGAGCATATATGGATGCTATTGGTCCAAACACTAAGGGGTAGCACGTAAATGAATTCATGAGGTGGGTGTAGAATTTCCTCCTTCATATAAAAATAAACATCATATCCCAAATGAGATGGAGTTTTTTTCATGGACTTGTATATGGAGATGAAGAGTGAAATTTAGTTGGAGTACATTTACATGACAATAAGGATATGTTCAAGAAGTTGTGGAGTATTTCTTGATGATGATCGATTGATGTGATTGGACTGTTAGAGAAAAAACCAACGGTGATGTGAGCAGGTGCATTCTCATGGTTTGGCCATGACAAGTGGATTAGATTCCCAACTAGTTCAAGTCATGAGGGAGCTCAATGCACAAAAACATGTTGGATTTAAGATGGAGTATGATAGTGAGAGTTCGTAGGATATGGAGAGTTGGTGGGTGGCATGGTGGCAGTTGCGATTTAATGCATTCCAGCTAGAAAATAAGGAGGGGGTGACCTTCCGTGATTGTCTAGGTAGTGTGGATGATGAGATGCATCATGTTCAATTGATGATGATCATGAGTACACGATATTTTCTAATTGGATACTTGAATTTAAGAGTAAGGAGGCGGCATGCAATTTGACAAGCCTTGATGTAGGTTCAGTTATGAAAGTTGTAGAGGAAAGAAAAACTTGCTTAGACAATAGGAGATGGATGGTTCCTCCATGATAATATTGATGAATTTTGGTCTTAGCAAAAAATTTTGCAAATTGGGATGTTATTGAGGACGAAAGCCATTTTAGAGTGGGGGAGGATGTACGACCCCAAAACTTGAGCACACCCAAAGTTACACCAAAGTAGTGAAAAATCGAAGGCTTAATGGAAGGATATTTGACGAGATATCAGCATGAAGGTGAGCACACCGACTGAATGAGACATAGAGACATGAGGACATGCCCAACTAATCGAGGCATTGGGTGAGATATAATGTGCACAACAAGAATGTATCCAACGGAATGAGAGCAAGTATGCTCGAAGTTCCCATGCATAACATGACAAGAAAGTGGCCATTCATGATGGATGAACTTAGGAGATGTTGTGAAGAATGGATAACAAGTTGCAATGATGAGGGGGCGAGTTGATGCATGAAGGCGTCATGCGATGGGTTTTCCAGCCACACAACGAGGTTGGACACACCCACACTTAAGCCAATTGAGTAAGTTTGAAGGTCATATGGAAGGAGAAATGGGTTGAACCGAGTGGCACAACTGCCTAATTGAAAAATAGATGTGTATATATTCAGGCAAGATGTGAATGAATGGAGCATAAATTTTTTACTAAGAAATAATTCAAAACAAGCAATAAGGACACATAACCATAAGCAAACAGTGGAATAATAGAGAGAACAAAGGGTAGATGAGGCTCAACTGAGCTAAAGTCAAATGCAAGTTTATGGGTTTTTAGTTGGATCGGTTTTATGGATGTTTTGAATAAGGATTAGGTGTTGGTACTTGATTTGGTCATTTTTTACAAACTAGCCCTCTCCATCGGTTTAGCCTTGTGCTTCCCTTTTCATATGACTTTCTCTTATGTTTTATTATCAAATATCACCTCCTTGAAGCTACACGTTTACCATGCATCAAATATATTGTTATAATAATCATTATAACCGTTATTATATTACATACTTTAAAAAAAAACCTAATTTTGAATTAATAATTTCAAACACTTTTAATTATAAATTATTATTATTCTAATGGTTGAAATAAAAAAATTAAAATAAAATTTTAATTCAAATAATAAATAAATTAAAAATAAAATGATATTAATTAATAACTAAATTTAAATAATCAAAATACAAATAATTAAAATAATCAAAACAAAAAATAATTATAATAATATAAACTAAACCTAATAAAATAAAAATCAAATATTAAAACAAAAGCTTAAAATTTAAGCTAACAAAAATATTTAATATAACCCAACCAAATAAATTAAATAAACATAAGTTAAGTAACATATAAAACAGATAAACATTGAATAATTTAATAAAAGCCAAAAGTATTTAATATAACCCAACAAAATAAATTAAATAAACATAAGTTAACTAACTGTAAAACAAATAAACATTGCATAATTTAATAAAAGCCAAGCTAACTAACCTATATCCCTCATCTCTTACCTCACGTACACGTTTCTTTTGAACAGCGAAAAAAGGTAAAGGGAGTAGGGGTTGTATAAACCCAAAACCTATTTATGAACCATTTCAAACATGGACGGCATGCAGCCGGGGAGTCCCTGCCTGTATATAATTTTGTTTTGATATTTATATATCCCTCTCCGCGTATGATGACTACCGAGGTATTAAGTCTGCACAACATGATATTGAAGACGGACGGAGAATGATATTTCTTCTCGTTATACATCATAAGTTATAATACTAATAGAAACAAGTAAAATATATCCATAGCGGTGATTTCTGGGAAAAGTACGAATAAAATAAATATATTTTCGTTTGTTTATATGTGTACATCTATTTTCTCAATACTTAAAATCTAATAAAAAATCTAACCAAACATACTATTGCTTGCTAACTCGTCTACCTCCAAGCAATCTATCTCTCGTTAATCTAGTACCACCATTGCTACTTTGCAACTCAAATTGGCTCTACATCTCGATCTGGAACTGGTACTAAAAAGTAGGGATTTCTAGCTTGATTGAAATGCATAAATACATAATTACATATATCTAGCTTATGATTATGTTGATGGAGAACGATTAGTTCTGGATACAACAATATTTCTTACAATTTTCAAGTCCGCAACATTTCTTGTGTTTCTCGCATCAAATTAGCTAGAAAACTGGAAAAATAAACATATATTCATATAAATGATTTCTTTTCAAGTTCCTGTGGTTATTGTTTATTGAAGAGTTTGCGGGATTATCCACAGTCTTATGAAACATTTGTCAAATGTTTCATAAGACTGTGGATAATCTGGCAAACTCTTCAATAAATGATTGCTTCCAAAATGAGTAAAATAAATATATGCTCACTTCTATTTTCTCAATATTTAAATATAGACCAAAATAGTTGGACAATATAATGGAAATTCATAATGTGCAGAAATTTCTTCGGTTTGACCTAGGTCTAAATTAAATTCGGAAGCTACATGTCATCTTTCACTTTTTGATTTGGGCCTAATTTAATATGGATACTACTTTAACAAAAAGACAATACATAGCTTTAATTTACAATTCATCCTTCACTTTTTGATTTTGGCCTAATTTAACATGGATATTACTTTAACTAAAAGGGAATACATAGCTTTAACTAAAAGAGAATACATAGCTATAATTAGCAGTATAATTCATCCTTCACTTTTTTATTTCGGCCTAATTTAATATGGATATTACTCTAACGAAAAGAGAATACATAGCTATAATTAGCAGTACAATTACATTCAGTGCAGGTTCAGTAAGAGTATTTGTGAAGTTCACTGAAACTCATAGTTCCCCAGCACTAGCAGTACAATTACATTCAATGCAAGTTCAATAAGAGTATTTGTGAAGTTCAATGAAACTCGCAGTTCCCCCAACACTTCATTGTTTGCAAAGTTCAATTCATTCGTGGAAATTGACATAATTAATTAAGCATTGTGTTTTTGAGGAAACACGTAATTCCTGTACATAATAAAGAAGGAATGAATTTAAAAGCGAGTTGAATGATTGCATTGATATTATATGATACTAGTGTAAAAATTATAATTTTTTTATGAAAATTATAAATTTATAAACATAAATTTATATTAAAATGTATAAAAATATTATAAATAAAATAAAATTAGGGTTTTATATATGAAAAAAGTGAAAGTACAGTACCCCAAAGTTTTGAACATTTATCAAAGTCAAGAAACATCTATAGAATTCATGTGGCCAATAATGTGGGTTGATGGTTACACTTAGCCATCAAAGTGAGAATCAGAATGTCCCAATAATACACACTTGGCTTACAACTCCACAATCAGGAATTAATCATGGATGGGCGAGAATGAAATAGCCCACTAATACACACATGTGGCTCACAACTATACACACACTTAGCTTACAACTGAATGCATTCTTGCTATTTTTTCTTTTCGTTAGTTCAAAACTCTTTCCTTACACAAAAAGAAAGGTTGCAGTCAAACTTTTGTGCGGGCGAGCTCTTGAATTTACAACTTCTCCTTCCCATGCTTCAGAGATTGGCTAATTCATATTAACTAGCTATCGATGCATGCAATTATTCCTTATCCTTCCAGTTTTTGTTGGGTATTTATGATCTTGTGATTTTTGGCTTTTGGCTTTTGAACAGGATGCATGCAAACGATACTTCAACATTTCATAATCAATAAAATCTCTACCCACTAACTCAAAATGGGAAGGGCTTCTCAAGAAAATTATCTTGGAAGACCAGTTTCACCAGCGTTACAGCCTAGAAAATCAAGGTGTAGGGAATAGGACCAACTTCACCAGTTTCACCAGCGTTACAGCCCAGAAAATCAAGGTGTAGGGAATATCCTCTTCTTAACCTAGGATTAAAGTGATAGGATTAAAATAGATACAATCTAGGATTTGCTTTGTATTTATATCTTATGTGATGCCCATCAAATTTATAGTAATCATGGCTATATATTTATGCCTTGTTCTTCTTGCTATGTGGCTCCCAAATTTATTTTAGCTGCAATGAAATGATCTTTAATATTTTTATGGGATGACCATAATTTCCCATAAAATTATATGAAATTTACATCTTTAAATTTCTCTAAAATATTTTTTTTACACATGTAAATTTCTCTAAAATAAAATTTTGGACTTCTGCATTTTCATGCGGTAAAATTTAAAGAGCTTTTCAGTTTTTAAGGCTCTCTGATAATTTTCCCAATTTTTGTGAGCCAAAATTTTGGCTCCCTTATAACCAAGGGCATAATCGTATTCAATTCCTTCATGTTCAAGCTTGTGAGAGATAATTCCATGTTGATCACTCGTACTTCGATCCATTTCATTTCTAGTTTTCTTCTTAAATTCATCAAACCCTGCCATAGCAGGAAGAGACGATCCGAGGGTTTGTGGATGTAGATTTTTAACTTCGGATGAGGTATATTTTTCCATAGCTTTGAATGCAGGAAAACCATTAAAATAATGTTTAACTGTAAGTGGATCGTCAATTAACAATGCAGGACTAACGTTTGAATTTTGTTCAACGATCATGGCTTTGGTAGCAATTTCAGACCAATCTACTCCAGGCTCTGTTTTTACCCAACACATACCTACTATATTGTTATTCGAATATCATGTATTTTCCAAATTTTTCTCTAAAAATTAAATTTTAGGCTCTTTATTTATGGTTCCGTAGTGAATTATAATAAAATTATTGGGGAAAAAAATTACCTTGTTTCATGGAAGCATCATCCTGGGGCACATTGCATGCACCATCGAAGGTGCCCTGCCATGCAAGTAGTCGAGATTTATGATGTTCGCGGGCCCAGCCCAGACCATTTTGGACTCGAAGCCAACTGTTATTGTGGCGTAGAAGCTTGGGGAGGCGGGATTCAAGGTGCTTCGAACCTTGGCCAATGTGGATTGCTCGTATGATCTCATGCACAAGGAGCTATACACAAAGAACTCACTTTATGATACGCCCATCGCGAGGAGCGACATCAAGGTCATGTGTCAAGTCTTTGAATCCTTTGAATCCTCCTGCGACGCCTGATGCTACTACTGGTGAAACTATCCATCCAAAATTCCTCTCTAAATATGAAAACAGAAGACTTTGATCTAAACTTTTTCTGCCCTCTATTACAACCTACGACTGACTCTTATTCACCGGAGCTTTCTACCCTTATATCTTTTTGCATTGCCTAATCCCTCCCTTAGCTTTTACCCTTTTCTATGCTTTTGAGACGCATTTTTCTGAGCAATTTCTTCACAGGTTTTCAGTGCATTAGAAGCTGGTTTGACCCGCATAAACTGAAGTTGGCTTGGCTCTTGTTTTTCCATTGTCTGAAGCAAATGCGAATATAATTGACATCAACTTACCGATTCAGATCTGTGGTGAGTTAGTGAGTTATTTCTTCATGAGTTAGTGAGCTATATGTTCATAACTTAGAGATTTCATAACTCAGTGATGACAATGAGAACCAGTGGCATCAAAGAGCTATGACAGAATGCATGGAAACTGGAATAGGTGGCATTCAAGAAAATGGTAGTGGAAGCATGTGGCATATAAGAAAATGGTAGTGGCAACATGTGGGAAGCTAAAAAATAAATCAAAGTTACTTTGGATATATAAAAATAGGCAAAGACGAAATGCAAACTTTGGATATGTTAAAAGGTGCAGTGGAAGGCACATTCCACATTGAGCTATGAGAAGTCTGCAATAAGAGGTCAATCTAAAAACTTTCAATAAAATTTCAATGAACGAACATTTCTATTATGCAATTTTGTTAAATGGGGATAAATCCAAAAAACAATTGGTCAACTAATCAATTAATAGACGGTCAACACTCTACCGATCGCTATAGTCCTACTAAGGTAGGGACTAATAAACCCAATATAATCACTTTATATTCGATGCATTAACCTCGTTGGGTCAATTAATAGTGTTAACTTCTACTCAGTTCATGCCCTATTGTAATCCTAAACACTCTATTTAAAATATTTCAACTTGCACTATACATTTTCTATCCTCCAGCAACCCGACCAAATATTAAATTAGTTTCAAGGTTTTTAAAGTTTGGATATAACTATCTAGTTTTATGTATATTCATATATATAACATACAAAGTTCATATATATATGTTATTTAAATTTTATATATCAAAATCTCAATTCATATTATATATTCATACAATATATATTATTTTATATGGCCTTAGTTTAAAATACTCACAGAATAACTCAGAAATTCCGGTTAGATTATGAAAAATTTTGGCAAAGATTTTTGAAAATTTGGGTTACAGTTGTTAAACTTCAGTATTTTGGATTCCCTAAAGGTTTTTGATGGTGCTGAATCCATTTCCACCATAAAAAAATGCATTTCAAACACTCCAACAACATGATTTTTTGAAATCTTTTTTACTGGATTCTTACAAAAAAGTATCACCCGAGCTATTCTGTTGTGTCGATAGACAACTCCTTTTATATATTTCTGGTTTTGGCAGATATGTAGTATAAAAAAATTGAAGTTTACATGTATGCACATAATTGGAAATTAATATATATGTGAATGAATTTTTGAGCACAAGTTGATAGAGGTGCCATGATTTATTTGATTATGATTTCCTTTATGTTTAAAGATAATTTTATTTTTGTTTATTTATGAAAGAAATTAATGAAAGCGCTTTAAAAGATTTTTGGAGAAATATTTGCATAAAAATCATTAAAGGATGGAATATATATTTCATCGAGACAAATTTATTTTTTTAAAAGGTGGTTCACGGATAGTAGGTGGCCGCTACATCCATGAGAAAATCTAGGCCGCTACATCCATGAGAAAATCTAGGCAGATCAACCTGAAGATATCTACCCGCTAGCCAAACAAGCAAGGCCTAACCCCAAGGGCGTCAAGGAGATTTGAACTTGTGACCTCTTAACTGCTGAAGTAGTTAGCAACAAGAACTCAACCAACTAAGCTAACCCTTGGGGCTATTGAGGCAAAATTATTATTATTATTAATGTACTTTATTTAAGGCAGTTATAAGAATTAAACAGATAACTTACTCCCAACAACAAAAAAAGGGAGGAAGCGCTTATTTTAGGGATTCTTGCAGGACATATTGGAGGATGGCAGGTTGGAGATGAAGATTTATTTCTCTTTACAACCATAATTCACTTGTTGCGCTAGATCTTCACATTATGGTTGTCAGGTTTTAATGAATAATATCACGTTTCTTTTCTTTTCTTCTCTCTCCTTTGTGTTCTTCTTTACCTAGTTTTAATGAATAATATCACGATTCTTTTCTTTTATTCTTTCTCCTTTGTGTTTTTCTTTACCTAGGTTTATATTTATTAGTTTATCATGCAAGATGATGATATAACCTGATTATACAAAAATGTTGAATGCATAAATTGATTTAAATTCCTTTGAATACTTGATATTTAGGGGTTTTAGTAAATCAGATTTTATTTTATTTGTTGCATATTGAATTTCTAATGCTACATGCTATCTAGAGTTTATTTACACATTAAACTTGAAAAATAAAAACCAAATGACCTATTTTATTTCTTGTTCAATTACTTGATATATTTATTTTACTTGCACATGTGATTGATTGGGAATAACTTTATTTGATCATATTTTGTAATCTTTCACAAGTTAATTTGATTTTTTTTTTTCCTCCAATATTTATTATTAGAAATAATTAAATCAAATTTTCTATTTTTTATGTTGTAGGGTAAATTGATAATGATACTTTATGTCTTATGGATTTAACTATTTATTGCAATTAGATGCATTCAAGTGAGTTTTTTTACGGTTTCCTTTTTATTTTAATTTTTAACTCCCACTAATCATCGTCATGTGTGAATTATGACATATTATTTTAACCTCATTTTTCATGAAGGATATTTCGTTTAGTGAGTCTAATTTATTGTGTCCCAGCCACCTTTCTTTCCATAAAATCTCATTTTATTTAAAACACACTCCTTTACCATTAATCTGACCATATTTAATAACTTAAATAGAATATCTTTAATTTATAATATTATTAGGAAATACCCCCTGTGGTGAAAGGGAGGTCAATCGTTGTCACCTAAAGCGGAAGGATCTCTGATCCTCAGTAAATGTATTCTCAGATTGTTGTAAATTACCAGGACAATCTAAGAACCAACATGAGGTTTGAACTAGTGATAGTTGCACACAGGATGGTTTATTGCACAATTTTGGCTTGGGTCTGTTTGGTTGATCGTGTAAAATTTAGGCTACACATTGGTGAAGCTTTGTTGAGCCTTCCTAAGTGTTGTGGCAATGGACCTTTGGGGTTTAGCTTTAGTCCAAGGCTATTGTACTAGGATTGCTTGAGACTAATTACACAAATTCTATATAGTGATCTCATGAAAAAGGTACATAGTCCAGAGGCATAGTCCGAGAAAAGTAACCTTAATTTGGCCTTACCCTTAAGGAGAAAACGTGCTAGTGCCACATGTTTCAATGAGTAAAAAAACTTAGAGTTATGTGGCTATCGTGGGGGTGTGACATGTGGTAATCCTTTAGGATCCTAGACAACTTCGTTGTATGCCTACAAAATCTCCTCCAATTGATATTTTTTTTTTTTTAGTACATCCCTCCATATACACCTTTCGGCTTTTACCTATTCATCTTTAGGTTGATTCTCTCTTAATAAAAAAATACAAACTTCCTACTAGAATTGATCAATACATTGTCATGGTTAGAACTTATGAAAGATATTTTTAATTTACCTTTATATGCATTGAGGATGAAGGAATTCCCACAATTAATTAATTGCTACCTATCTTCTCTCCTCATGAACATTTTATTCCTCATGTACATGTAGAGGCTTCTAGACACTATATTAGACATTAGGGGAATTTGGGGTAAAAAGTGGGTCTCAAAAAAAAAAACATACTAACAAAATTAACTTTAAAAGAACCAATAGGATTCAAGATGATGATGTCATCTGCAGGGGTGAATATTTTGGAGGGAAAGGTATAAAACTATTTTTTTAATTATATGTTTCTCTTATTTCCTTATAAGTTTACTCAAATTTCAAATGTAGAAATCCATTGGACGCAGAATTAAATTCGACATCCAACAAGTTCCCACTCTGCATACTTATGAGTAGACCCACATAAAAAAAATGAAAATACATGAAGAAAAAATGTTATTTTGATTCTTTTTTTTTTATGTGGGTCTACTAAAAAGTATTCAGAGTGGATACCAGTTGGATGTGGAATTTAATGCTTCATCCAATTTGTGTCTACACTTGACATTTCAGTAAACCTATAAGGAGTTAAGCAAAAAATACAATAAAAAAAGTAGTTTCCTTTCTTTTTCTTTAAAAAATCATAGCTCTTATTTTATTATTTTCCTTAGGAGGGCCATTTTAGACCTCGAAATTTTGCTAATGCACATCAAGTGGTATTATGTCTTCCTCCTCTTCATAAACATAGTTTTCTCTTGTATAAATTTGAATTTACCTAGTTTAGTGACCATAATCTCTACCTCATTATTTACCCATTTTAATGGATATGGCTAAGGATGTTCATGAACTTCCAATCCAATCTTTCTAACTAGGAATTATACTATGAAGTTGGCTTGTGAATAAAAGTCAAATAGAGTGTCTGACTTTGTCTTATTTATTTGAATCTTGATATGGTATAGTTTAGCAATATCCTTCACTTCGTTGGGATGAAGCTTACTCATACTAAACTAGTTTTTTCATTATATTTATACATTCTTTTCATCCATATTTCAGCTACTCTCTACATTATTTTTTGAATAAAAAACTAGCATGTTTTTCTTCTTGGCGTCATATATATATATGTAGACTCCAACACTTATCATCAATGTGACCATCAATATTGCAATGGTTACCTTAGTTTCTTGGGTCCTTATACTAAGATGTAGTGGATATTGTCCTCTTGTACTTACCATTCCACTACTTCTTCTCCTCCTTGAAATTCTTATGGTGATTTTTCTCCTTGGAACCACATCAATGTATTTTATTCTTAAAAATATTCTCTAGATATTTTTCTTGAACACAATCCTCATTAGCTATCCTAGGTTTACATAGCATCACTTCCCTTCTTAAATAATGATGTAGGGCTCCTAGATACTTGATTAGTATATTTATTTTGTTTGGGATATATACCCAACATGATGGAAATTTTATGAACTTGGTGGTGTACAATAATAACAATAGGATAAACCACGAGTTGTATTTGTATACATTTCCATTAAATTTATGAAAAATATTATCTTTATCATGTGTCCTATGTATATATTTGATTTTTGGACATACATGACTATTTTTATATCTTGTGAGGCCAAAGTGGTTGCGTTATCAAGCCTAATGAGTCTAAAAATGTAATCTGTAGGCCATACCCATGATAAAATACACCGATACTATGAACTAAGTCAAACATGAGAGAAGAGGGGATACTAATCCATAAGAGGAAAAGGTGGCAGGGTGGAATCATGACATGGTTCTGTTGATAGGGAAAATTGTACATGGAACCATTAGGGGGCCTTCCTAGTGTTAATTCCAAATCAGGCCGCGAAATTTTTTGGGATAAGAGACCAATCTGGTATGTGGGCCTAACCGCCACCATGTATGTTCTATTCTTATATGTAAAATGTGGAGATTTTAAAGTGGAAAGAATGAAATTCCTAGAAAATGGGAAAAAATGAAGTTCATGATTAATAGCTTGAAGTATAAGGCACAAAAGCATAAGAAAAAAACAAAGAGAAATAATATCTGAAGTGTATTCAGTGAGCTGACTCCCATATAAGACATAAAAAAATTAGAATATAATACAGTTTAATTTCACATTAGTTCACAATAGGTTACTAGCATTAGCATAGAATTAAACAAAGATTCAAATTAGACATGCAAGCTATAAGCCACAAAATAGTTTGTTAACATATATCCAACATATAAGCACACATGCACACACAATGGAAATAATAGATATCCATTACAACCACCATGAAGGTGCATGGGAATCAATTAAAAAATTGAAGGAATTCCCATTAATCGTGCTACAAACTCAAGTACATATCCAACAAACTCATCAAGATCCAATAGTATAATGTAAGATTTTCAAACCATCCTTAAGACAAAACCCTAGCCTCACCACAACTGATATGAATATGGGAAAACTTTTTATTGCTACAAAATCTCCCTCATCAGTATTAAAAATGTGTTTAAGGATCATCTCATCATAACCATTTCTGAAGGGGTTTATGTGTGTAGTTTCATGTGTCTTTGATGATGAGATTACGAGTTAATTATCTTCTTAAAACTCATAAAAAAAAATTAAATGCAGAAACATAACTCACAGCAATCACATAACACAATGGATGATATTGGAGTTCACCCCTCCTGGTCTACATCTCCATGGACTTGCTTTCACTAGCTAGGCGCTTTTGGGATTATGAGTAAAATGTCTGATTACAAGCACCAGTATTACTCCAATGGTTTCTCTAATTGTTCTATTGGCTTCATAAAACTCAAATACCCCAAAAATGACTATTCAATCATTGAATTTGGTTACCAAATCCTCAAGGCTTGACCTCCAATCCTGGTGGCCATGGGCTTTTCTGATATCCAAAGTGACAAAAACACCTTCAGATGTGCTCCAATGGCTCTATAAATTGTACCACTATGTTAAAAGAATAAAATACATTCAAAAATTGACTATTCATTCATTGAAATTTGCCTTCAGTTGATCTGGGCATGACCTTCCCTCCTCGTGGCCCTTGGCTTCAAAATTCTTCATGTGACCAAAAACACCTATAGATGAGCTCCTCTGCCTCTACAAGATGTTCCAATGGATTCAAATCATTCCAATCTACTAAGATGACTATGTTTGAGAAAAAATTGGTCAAAAATTGACTCAGTTATGGCAAAAACCAATTTTCCTACATTTTCTCCTCCAAATCTGGAAAATATCCAGCTAACCCTGCTAAATCTAGCTTTTTTGCATAAAAAGGCACCTCCGCCAGTTTGAACGCCACTTTAATAGTGGATTAACATGTAGCTAATGACATCTTGGCTAGATAAGTGTGTCATTAACTGTGCGTTATCAAAACATTAATTGTCAAAGTTTAAGAGTGGATTAGATTAAACATAATCTCATATTATCAGTTAATAAATGTGTTTATAGTTAATTAAATTTTCGCCGATTCATAAGCCCTGCACCACAGTTCCATATTTGATCACACGGGAGGGGGTTAGCCCCCTTCAAACTCCCCTCATTGAAATGGTTATAATTCAAATACAAGTGGTGGACCATATCGGTTACTACCCATCGGATGGAGGAACGGTAAGGTGCATACGTAGCACGAGGGTGGTCGTGTGTTCAAACCCATCCCCTGCACCAAAATATTAATACACCATAAAAATAATAACCCATAGCTTAAAACTAAGGTTTAATAGTCATATTCCTCTCGCTATTCAATAAACCTATCTACCATATTCAATGAACCCACCCGCTATTGTTAGCACCTGTCCACCAAGTGTGGCCTCCCACCATTTGTAGAAGCCTCCCACCTGTTTAGAGTCTACCCACATATACAATCTATCTATATTCTAGTTAATACCTCCTCCATTAGATAGATGTATCTGACAGTTAGATAGGTCATAACATATATAAATTTTCCATGGTGTAGACTAAGGTTTAGACCTTAGATCCCCAAAAAATATGCCATCCATATATATGTTTGTTCGATAACTTTGAAATAGAAATAATTCAGAATTTATCAAAGGTTGGATGGGTCCACACAAAAGGGGGAACATGGTGGCCTATGGCTGCACCACGTGTCCAACTCTAGTTGGACTACTCCAACCTTAAAAAAAAATTCTCATTCAAGGATTAGAGTTAGATGTAAACAAATTTCACTTCCAAAGTTCACTGGCGAATCCAACTGCGACACTTGTCATAGCGTCATTGGGATAAAATTGGATAACATTACCTGGATATTCCTGGAGTGATGATTGGACTTCCATGTCATCAACTGTACCTATTCTGTAATAATTTTTTTTTTAAATTGTCTATTCTGAACGGCGATCAGTAGACCATAACTTCCTCATCCGAACTTGGTTTTTGACGAAACGATTTGAATTGGATTCCTTACAATGGGTTGGTTTTTGTCGCTCTAGTTTGGTGCAATTCTGAGCACTTCCATTTTTGAGCTAATTTTTTCCCATGATCCAAATTCTGATCACACCTTCCCACTAATATTCTTTTGGACACAAAAAATTGGTTATCTCATGAGTGTTGAACACTCTTATGTTGCCCAAGTTCTATCATCTTGATTCTACTTAGAGAAATCACAATGAAAACCACTTCTTTTCACTGACATGCCTTTCCTTGCCTTGCAAATTTCTTGGCTCTTCAACCATTGTTCTCCTTTTGTTGCTGACCCGTACCAACACTTGTGGGATGCTTGCTGATATAACACTTTTGTTGTACCAAATTGATTCCTCGGTGCCTTCCCACTGAGAATCATGTTCCTCCTTTGCACAATGAGTGAGCTACAGTAAATAGCTTCCAACGTCAATAAAAAATAAGAAAAGAAATGACCATTATTTTACCTCCACGGTTCTAAATTCCACATCTGGAAGAATGCATTTGCCATCTCCTTCTCTTCTTGGCGTCAACACATAAAATAGTCAACAATGGATGCAAACTTTCTTGACATTTTGTCATAAACATAAGATATTCAGATTCAACCATCAATCTGAAAAACACATCATGCAAGAAACAACTTGACGACATATCCTCTTTTCTCTCAAAGAAACAAATTTAACATCATTCAAACATTTCATGTACCCTCACATCTTAAAACAAAACCATCAACCAAACACAAGTTTAAAACATACTTTTAAAAAATGACTCCCCAAGTCAAGCATATACAATTCTATGATAATAACCCTGACCATTCTTTTTTTCCCAAACAAAATACCCCTACATCTCATGAATACTGTGTAATATTCCAAAATGGAAATAGCAACAATACAAGACATAATAATGTAAAACATAGCAATTAAAAAAATGTCATAAGAGGGATCAATATGAAGCCATCATTTTATTCATATATCAGCAACAATATACAAAAATATCTTGAGGGTCAAGCCACTCAAGAAATAAGAACAAGTCTCCAATGATCATATCAATAAGCACATGAGTTGCTACTACTGCATAGAATGTAGGAAAGAAGTGAAAACACTATCTATATCAGAGTATTTTTTGTTTTAAACATACATAAATGGAATATGGCTGATAGATAAAAAATAAATTCCTACAAAAGAAGACATATTCTAATACACATTTTCTAGCCAACCCACAAAAGATTGCCAGAACACCAACAAAATAGCACGTAATAACAACTTAGGTTGCTGATATGTCACCCAACTAGAACCGAATAGAATGAGGCTATGAAAGTTGGGTTCTAAAATGACAATGTCCTCTCCAATGGTATTTTCAATATAAGGCTGATTCTCCGCTAATAAATAAACCCTCCCGATGAGCTCAATGAACCCTCTCAGCAACTACCATAAAAATAATGCAGATCTGGACTGAAACTGCACTGTGAGGGATGGTAGATGTCAGATTGATGCCAAAAAATGTAGAATGTCTGTGAGTGCCTTCCTTGATGATCCTCCAGTCGGATAGGTTGGCCTTCTCCACCTAAAAACCCAATTGGCTCTATGTGATCCTCCGTTGTTGCACCCTGCAACACAACCCAAATCTAAATAGAAACTGCGTTGTAGATGAAGGAGGTAGCTTGGCCAAAATTCTAGAATGAGGAAATGCAGCCCAATGAACCTCTCCTTCCCTGAGGATGAGGTAGGGATTCCCGATCAAGAACACCCTTGTGCTAAACAACACAGAAAACCCTGCTAAAGAACAAAAGGATGAACAGTTATCAAAATGATAATCTAAAAACATGAATAATAGTGGCTGCCATCTCCTCCATATATATTATGTGAGCCTTATCACATTGGGTCCCATCCATACTTCCCACTAAGCTCATGTAAGTTTTCCTCCACTAAAACTGCGTTGTCTCATCATAAATGCCACTCCTCCATGACAACATTGTTGATTTGGTCAAAGTTGACCTATTCAACATGTATTCCCTCCAAGTCACACCCAAAGGTGCTTAATCCAGTTGATTATTCTTCCTCCTTTCACATAGGAGTGTTATTATTCCTTCAAAAGGGGTTTATGGGCCTCCCTACCCACTTATTCACCTACCTTGTGATGAAACAAACTATAATATTCCATTTAGCTGAAAGCTAAATTTTTGGAATACTACAGTCCTCCCCTCAAAAATTTTGCTTTTCCTCAAGAAATTGCAAGGATATGGAAAAATTCTCCCTTCATCCTCTTGTATCCTCCTCATCAAATAGTCCCCACCAATGCTCAAAATAATCCGCAATAGATCTATCCCCCAATGGTTCCTCCCAAGTATGCAAAACCAAATGGCTCACATCATGAGTAAGTGGAAGGTTTAAGTGGAAACCTTTTTGTTGTCTAATGTCCTCCTCAAGGTAAGAGAGATTATGAAAATTAGGGATCTTCATCCATTTAAGAGACTCCCATACCCATGCTATCATCCAAATGAAATGAGACATCCTAGGTAGCTCATCAAAGAAATCCTCAACCCCCAATTCATGCAATGTATTGGGGTTGTATGGAGAGATTAGATTTTTCCACCCATATTGTTTCTCTCTCCATTTATGATAGGTATGGGATTTCTTCCGATCTTGGGCTGAAATATTATGGTTCCCAAGGATGTCCCAAGTTACCCCACCTATCAAAACATCCGTGAAGTGCCTCTCCTGAGAACTCAAGTTCTCCAAATGTCTCCTCCCACATGAAGACAAGAGATGTAGTGTGGCAATCATGGCTTGCCCATTGTTTCTCCTAAAACATGCAACATATGAAGTATCGAGAATCATACTCCCAATGGGCACCTCCAACTCTTGTGCCATCCTCCCAACAAATACTCCCATAAGAATAAGAACATCATCAATATATGGAAGCAAATACAAATAAAAACAAGTTGCCATGTCACAACTGGGAGGTGGATCATAGTTCCACATGTGGAACTAGCACATTACATCCCCTGCTTGCCTCAAGAAAAAGTATAACAAGTGTCTTTCCAGCCACTTTTTTTCATCCACAATCATCCTAGAAGATGAGATCATAGAAGTAAAGTATGGTGCCAATGGTGCACGCCAAGAATCATGTGGCCTCTCCCACCAACCAGCAATAGAATGTCAAAAATCAACATTGAAAACGGCCTCAAGTACATCATAATACAATATATAAGAAGGAATGATCCTCCTTGGTACAATATTTTTCTCACAAAAAGTAAGAGAGTACAAATCATGATGCATGAATGTACATCCTCTACTATGTACCTTGGTCATTGAGCTGAAATGGCTCAACTGAAAGTTCTCCCTCACTCTTAATGAGTAGGGAAGTGGTTGTGACAAGATGTCCATCATCATCCAGGCTATGCATCTCTCCATATGCTGATATACATCCTGTTGGATGCCCTCCCAAGTGAATTCCTCCACCAAAGAATGATATGCATAAAAGTGTATGGAAAGAAAGTCCACATGCGCTACATGTAACAACTTCTCCTTGAGCTCAGAAGCTCTAGTCAAGAAGACTCCACTATAAGAATAGATGACCCCATCATCCACCATGTATCCTTCATCTCCCTCCGAGTCATAAAGAATTATGCAAGCACCAATATCCTTGGATTACTCTACCAAAAGTTAAGACCTCCAATATGGATCAATCCTCCTAAGAGACAAAACTGAAGATCTGAAATGTGAAGCTCCCCACATGCTGTTGTACTTTCCTATGACATCCCTCATGTCACAGTCATCCTCTAAATTTCTTCCATGCCCATCATGCAGCTGCTCATGCTCAATTAGAAGTGGTGACTTTTGTAAGTTTGCCTCCCATGATAAGCTGCCATCCAAAAAGAACCTCCTGATCTTGGCCAATGTAAGCATGAGTGGCCTCCATTTGCTCCAATATGTGGAGGATTAATTCCTCAAGGGAAGTACCCTCTATTTCTCCAAATCCATTGAGTGGTATCCTTGCACCATGTTGGTGCCATCCTCTAGCACTATAATAACTTCTGTCAGCGCAGAATATGTAGTGAGAGTGGGCAATGCTGAAAATGGGAGAATGTCTCCCTCCTCCTTGAGTCCATCCCAGACTCTCTGCGCTGTACTAGACCCCTCCAAAGTATCCACCCTTCCCATATCTAAGAGTGGTGAGCCAAATGGTAATATTTCCCTCACAAACTCCAGATTTGGTGGCCTCCTAGGTGGAATTCCCCCATGTAGTGAGACATCAAGATCTAAAGCAGACTGTATATATGAGTGGACTGATTTGTCCCTCTTCTCACTGTGCAATACAGTCTCCTTCTTCTATACAGAAACATCCTAAAATATATAAGGGTGAATTCTCATCATCCCTTGATGTTGATCCTTCTTTCCTTCTTCTTCTTCCATCTCACAATCCACAAAAATTGATACATGTTGTTCCAGAATTGTGCTTTGGTTCCCACATGTTAAATCATTTGGAACTCCTTGCAAAGACACAAGGGCTCCTCTAATGGAAGCAATGTTTCCCTTTCTACCTTCATGTGGTGATGGACCTTCTCCTAATAGTATAGCATTGTTAGCTCTTTATTTCTCATCCTCTTCATCAATATTTGAGAATGCCTCATCATCAATGAGAGACCCTAGATCTTGGTCTTCCCTTGAAGGAGGAATCTCCATGTCTTCATCTATAGAAGAGGGCTCTTCAAGAAGTGGGGATATTTCCCTTGGCAAGGTATAACACATGTTTCTATCCCCTCCCACAGAAATATGGAGTGGAGTTGGTAAAATAGATCCCTCCAACTCATGCAAAAGTTTTGAATTTTTGGTTTGAACAAAAGATGCTTTACAATGTTTAATATCAAATATTTTCATTATCTTCTTAATGAAACCTGCATAAGTATTTATACTTGCATGATGAAATGGAGTAGAATTATAAAAACACCAATCATGGGCCATACCTTTAAGGTGCAACGTTGCTACTCTAATGGCCTCCTTTTCTGAGAATTGGTGTAGCTGGAAATAAGAGTCTACCTCCTTCACCCAAGCCTTGGCTGTGCACTTTGCTGATCCATCAAAGTTAGATAGAAATATTCTATCTCTCTTACTTCTACTATGGTTTTTGGATATTCTGTCTTCCTTGAGTTGGAAAAAACCTTGGAAGTCCAAGTGCTCTTTGAATCTCCAAGAATGAGACTCATACTCCTGAAGATAGTCACTCAAGGTCTCCTCCTTGGGTGGATCTTCTTCCTCTATTTCTCTTGTAGTGAATGTGGGCAATAAAATACACTGTGTATTTGCATGTGTGGCTAAATTTCCACACCCATCATGTAAATATCTAGGGCTTGCTTCCCTTTCAAACCCTCTTGGAAATTTTCTACACCCCTCCCCTTTCATCTCCTTGATATCTTCCTTGATATTTTTCATAGTTTGGAAAAGAAGCTAGGAGATCCTCTCTTCATTCATTTCTCCAAATAATGGATTCATGCCTTTTTTTCTTTTTGACAACATCTCCTTCCTATGAGAAGCTTCTCCTCATAATGGCATAATGTCTTGAATGCACAGATTGAGCCAAGATTATGCTCTGATACGACTATAATATTCCTAAATGGAAATAGCAGCAATACAAGACATAATAATGTAAAACACAAAAAATATGAACATGTCATAAGAGGGATCAATATGTAGCCATAATTTTATTAATATATCAGCAACAATATACAAAATTATCTTAAGGGTCAAGCCACTCAAGCAATAAGAACAACCCTCGAATGATCATATCAATAAGCACATGAGTTGCTACTACTGTATAGAATGTCAGAAAGCAGTGACAGTGTTTTCTATATTAGTGTAGCTACTAGTGTAATCATACATGAATTTAATATGGCTGATATATACAAAATAAATTCCCATAAAATAAGATGTGGGCTCTAATACATGATTTCTAGCCAACCCAGAAAAGATTGCTAGAAATACCAACAAAAATATACAATGTGACAATAACCCTAGGGTTGATATGTCACTGAAACTGAAACTGAATAGAATGATGCTATGACAGGTCTGAAATGATAATTTCCTCCTCCAATGGTATTTCTAAATAGAATTTTGATCCCTCCATTCAGAAATAGACCCTCTTGATGGGCTCAATGAACCCTCCTAGCAACTGCCTCTAAAGATAACGCAGATCTGGTTTGTAACTGTGCTATGAGGGATGGTAGATGGTTGGATTGATGCCAAAAATGTAGAAATATGCCCAAGAGCCCTCCTTTCTGATCCTCCAATGGATAGGCTACCTCTCCACTGAAAAAAAAGCCCAGAATTGGCTCTATGTGATCCTCCTTTGCTGCACCCTGCAACACAACCCAGCTCTAAACAGAAATTGCAATGTAGCTGAAGGTGGTATCTTGGTCAGAATTATGGAATGAGGAAATTCAGCCCAATGAACCTCTCCTTCCCTGAGGATGAGGTAGGGATTCCCAGTCAGGAACACCCTTGTGCTAAATAGCACAAAAAACCACGCTAAACAGCTAAAGGATGCAAAGTATAAACAGACCAATATCAAAATGATAATATAAAACATGAATAACATATATATTATGTCAGACTTATCACATTGGGTCCCATACATACTTTCCACTAAGTTCATGCAAGTTATCCTCCACTAAAAATGCGTTGTCTCATCATAAATGCCACTCCTCCATGCCAATGCTATTGATTTGGTAAAAGTTGACCTATTCAACATGTATCCCCTCTAATTCACACCCAAAGGTGCTTAATCTAGCTGTTTATTCTTCCTCCTTTCACATTAGGAGTGTTATTTTTCCTTCTAAGGAGATTTATGGGCCTCCCTACCCACTTATTCACCTACCTTGTGTTGAAACAAATTATAATATTCCATTTAGCTGAAAGCTAAATTTTTGGAATATTACACTTCATCAACATCACCTTTTCATCTTTGGATACAAAATCAACTCTTCCAAGTCGATATGACATGAATTTAACACACAATCAATCAACACAAGTCGACACTCACACATGTGCAAATGATCAACACTCTCAAGTTGACAACATACATGTTGAACAAAGAAATCGACCAATACAAGTCAACTACTCATGCATGTTCAAGCACAATGAAACCATAAAAAATTTCACTATTCATACACACAAAATTTCATGCATGTATACAATTCTTCAAATCTCTCACAATTACAATCATAAGTACAACAAATCCATTCATATGTACATGTACTTAAAGCTGAAATGATAAATCTCGTTGTAAAAAAGTGAGTTAAAACACTCCACTTTCAATCACCTTCTTGGCATAATCATGCAACATGCATTCCATTGGAAAAGAAATGCATCAACATCAAAAGACATGCAAAGCCTTAATTAGATAAGAAATCTATACATCTATTACCAAACCATTTCAATGGCGCTTCCTTCAACTACACATCATCATGTGAATCATCCTGATGCACATCGATTATAGAATCTTCTTTTCCATTCTTTCCATTATCTTTCTACACCTTCTTCAAATGTCATGGATGACTTGTTGGATACAAATTCCAACACTTGTCTACAAGATGACCTTGCTTATGGAAATGAGTGCAAAACAATTGCATCTTATTTTCAACATGGTTTTCTTTGTCTTTGGCTTTCTGCCTCATTTTCTTGAAATGTTTCCTGTGCATGGCTATCTTCTTCCAACAACTCGAAAAATTATAGTTATTCAAACCACAAAATGAACATTCAAACTTTATCCAAATATTATGTGATAATTTTTCATGTTTAGCATAATAATAAAAAAACTTGATTAAAATAAGATTTATACCTTGAAAATTCACCTTTGTCACCTCCTTGAGGAGGAAAATTTGATGATGTAATGGCTCTCGTCAGAATACCAACAATGCAGTCAAATACTTTAGAGATTTCAACATCCTCTTGTTCATCATTCTCATTAGATGCATGCTTATGAGCACCTTCTTGCAAAGTGGGTGCAAAACGTTTTCATCACTCTTGAACACAATCTTCACAAGCTTGAGGTAATGAACATGAAATGAAAGTACTTCTTGGAACACCTTCATGTGCCTCCTTGGATTTAGAGCTTTCTCCATCATGTTCTCCATAACCAAGACCAAAATACTTAGGCCTTTCCTCAACAAATATTGGCTCAACTATGCCTTGTACATGTTTGAACAATCCTTTACCTACATAGCCTATCTTCATCAATAATTTGGACCCTATTCCTCCAACGTGTCTTTCAAAAGAACATACACATTCATCTTGAGAGGAAATAGAATATAAACTTGAATTTCATACCTTTTTTTCAAGCACATGCTTGGCTAAGGCTTCCTTAGCATCATGGAGTTGAGTATCCATCTCATGCATCCTTTCAAGGCTCTCATTTGCAACATGGAGCTTAGTCTCCATCTCATGCATATTTTCAAGAATCTCTTGCTTCTCCTCCTTCATGGAAATCAACTGCTCTTTAATTTTAACACTCTCCCTCTTATCTTCATACTTCTCTTGGATCCTATCAATCATGATGTAGAGTTTCTGCAACAACTCTTTATCAAAGAGGTTTTGTATGGAAGATTGACTACAAGCATCACTTAATGAAGCTACCATCATACATGCAACACATAAAAATATTATTTTCTATGATTTGAGAATATGAAGTCTCAATATTGACCTTCTCGTTCACACATAAACTTGGAAAATTGTTAAATTCTCCTTGCACAATTTCGAAAACCAATAGCTATAGAAGAATTAGCTAACCTTGGCTAAAATTAGCTAAAATTTTTCTATGGTTCCAACTTGATTCGAATATGGTCAAAATTTTTATTGCTATGCAAGTTACCTCATAGGTATTCAAATGTGTTTAAGGATCGTCTCATCATAACCATTTCTGAAGGGGTTTATGTGTGTATATTCATGTGTCTTTGATGATAAAATTATGAGTTAATTAGATTTTTAAAACTCATAAAAAGAAAATGAATTTCAAAAAAAAAATCACAAAAATCACATAACACAATGGATGATAATGGAGTTCACCCCTCCTAGGATACATCTCCATGGACCCGCTTTAACTGGCTAGGCCCTCTTGGGATTATGAGAAAAATGTGTTATTACAAACACCAGTATTGTTCCAATCATTTTTCTAACTACTCCATTGGCTTGTGAACACTCAAATACCCAAAAAATTACTATTCAATCAATGGATTTGGTTACCAACCCCTCTATGCTTGAGCTCCAATCCCGGTGGCCACGGGCTTGTTTAATCTTCAAAGTGACAAGCACACCTTCAGATGTGCTCCAAAACTTCTTTAAATTGTACCATTATGTTCATAGCATCAAATACATAAAAAATTTACTATTCATTCACTAAAATTTTCCTTCAGTTGATCTGGGCATGGCCTTCCCTCCTAGTGGCCCTCGGCTTCAAATTTCTTCAAGTGAACAAAAACAATTGTAGATGAGCTCCTATGCCTATGAAAGCTGTTTCAATGGATTCAAAGCATTCCAATATACTAATAATGACTATCCTTGAGAAAAAATTGGTAAAACATTGACTCAGTTATGGAAAAAACCAAATTTCCTACATTTTCTCCTCCAAATCTAGAAAATATCCAACTAACCCTGCTAAATTTAGCTTTTCTACCTTAAAAATGTGCCTCTGCCAGTTTTACCGCCACTTTAACTGTGGATTAACACACAGTTAATGACGGATTAGTTGGATAAGCGCCTCGTTAACTGCACGTTATCTAAACATTAACTGTCGGAGTTTAAGAGTGGATTAGATTTAACATAATATTGGATTAGTAGATAATGAATGTGTTTACAGTTAATTAAATATGCTTCGTTTCATAAGCCTTGCACCATGGTTCTAGCTTTAATTAGATGGATGGGCCGTGAGGCTGCCCCCCCCTCCCCGAGACCCCCATCATTGGCGTGGTTGTAATTTAAATACAAGTGGTGGACCATATGGGTTAAGACCCATCAGATGGAGGAATGGTAATGTAGATGTAGCACGGGGGTGGTCGTGGGTTCGACCCCTACCCCCACACCAAAATTTTAATACACCATGCAAACGATAACACATATTTTAATACTAAGGTTTAATGGTAATATTCCTCCCGCTATTCAATGAACTTGTCTGCCATAATCAATGAACTAGTCTACTATAGTTAGCACCTGTCTGCCAAGTGTGGTCTCCCACCATTTCTAGAAGCCTCCCACAAGTCTAGAGTATGCCCACATATACAATCTGTTTGTACTCTAGTTAATACCTCCACCATTAGATATATGTATCCACCAGTTAGATAGATCATAACATATATAACTCTGCCATGGTGTAGACTAAGGTTTAGACCTTAGATCCCAAAAAAATATGCCATCCATATATATGTTTGTCTGGACTTTGAAATAGAAGGAATTTGGAATTTATCCAAGGTTGGATGGATCCACACTAGAGGGGGCATGTGTCATCCTATAGCTACACCACATGTCCGACTCTGGTTGGACTACTCCAACCTAAAAAAAAAATCTCATTCAACCTTAGAATTAGATGTAAAAAAATTTCACTTCCAAATTTCACTAGTGAATCTGAATGTGACACTTGTCACAATTCCATCGAGCTAAAATTGGAGAATATTCCCTAGATATTCCTAGAGTGTTGATTGGACTACCATGTCATCAACTCTACCTGTTTTGCAATATTTTTTTTAAAATTTGCCTATTCTGAATGGTGATCAAAAGACCATAACTTCCTCATTCGAACTCAGTCTTCAACGAAACGAGTTGCGTTGAATTCCTTGTGATGGTCTGGTCAGTGCCATTCTAGTTTTTTGTAATTCTGAGCACTTTAATTTTTGCACTAGTTTTTGCCCTTGATCCACATTTTGATCAACAACTCACCTAAAAATTTATCAAGGGCAGAGTGATTCTAGCTCCCTAACCAAAAAATAACTATCTATTTTCTAACCTAGCTCAAGAGATAAAATAAATATCTAGTTTCTAACCTAGCTCGAGAGATAAAAGTCCCATTTTTAGAGTTATGAGAATATATTTATACAAATGGTCAGTGTATTTTCACCTCCCATTGACTCTTCCTATTCTAATACAATTTTATATGACTTTGATATTCATTATTATATTTATGAAAAGCAATAATATTTTTAATGTGACAAAGAAATTAGTTTTGATGTTGTAACTTGTATGGAATGTGTGGCAGCTTGGAAGAGTTCTTAAGCAAACCCTACGGTGACCTTGATGCCTCCAAAGTTATCTATCAGTTTCCATTACTTACCCTTGAAACATTTATGAATTATTTGACATGTTTTGGAGTTAATGGGAACTTTAGTAAACTTTTATATAACCATATTTATTTTTTTGAAAACACTCCACAATCACACATGCATTGCATACAAAATTTACAGTGTTTGAAAAATTTTGTGGACTAGATTCATAGTTTGAATTGCTGTTGTAGTTGAGGGATCATATTATAATATTTACCATATATTGTCAAAACTCATTGAGTAGCTAGATATTTCTCCTTTGATTTTATCATGTTGATATGGATTGGTCCTTTTCTCTGTAGATTGTATTTGGTTCTTTATCATGAATTAATAAATTCTTCTTTTGGCTAGTGTATTATCCTTGCCCTTCCCCGAATAACTCTTGAATCTTAATATTAGGCATTATCCTTTCCTTTTCAAGACATTATTACCCATGTAACAAATTCAACACAACTTAATTAAAAATATGAGGCATGGGGTCAGTGTTGAAAGTTTTATGGTGGAGCAATATGCAAGTATGAAAAATGTTTACTTTTACAAATTATTAAAATTGGGTAGCATGAATTTCTTGTACCATCACAATTTTCATGCTTGCATTACAAAACATACAAGAAAATATTTTGTTTATTTCATGCTAATAGCTCCCATGCTTGTAGGCATATCTGAATTTTCCATTGTTGGACATGGGCCAAAGTATGCCCTCAAAAAGACATATTTGTGATTGCAGAAGCTATCTTATCCCCATCTATACACCTGCTTCCATACCAATAGGAAAGTGTGACAATTGTGCGTATTTGGTCCAAAGAAATAGTTTTATGTGTAGTAATTCCATTTTAGTCTTGGAACACTCTTGTTTCAAAATCCTTTCATAATGCAAGGAGACGTAGACTTGTCAGGTTGAATCAATTTGCAATATAATCTAATCAACACACCTTATGAGAGCATTTTGGAAATGTAATTTAATCACAAAACACCTGAGCATGTGTCAATATAATTTTTGTTGAATATGAACATGAGCGTGTAGGATTGAGGTCACATTACTTTTGTAAGATATTATCATTGATAAAGGTTTGAAAAATAAAATGTATCATATTGGAGAGTTCAAACCCATCACTACAAATTTATAAAAACAATGACTCTCCATATCAACTGGCCCAATTCAGTGATGTTTTCATGTCTAATTTCTTATTGTGATTGCTTACGGGATATAAAATTTCCTTGCGGATTTTACCCCGAATGTTTTTTATCAGGTGCTCAAAATTTTTCTCAAAAATCAAAGTTTTCGGATCTTTGTGGAACCTGAATGACCGTGTAGATCACATCATTATGAACTCGGGGCAAATTGTTTTGCAGAAAACCGACACCGTATGATCCTTGAAACACGTTTTGTCCTCTTTCTCAAACATGAGAATTTTCTTAAAAAAAATGTGGAGAAAACCCAGTCAATGGTCTGTACATCTGTCTGGGCATGCATATGTGTAAGGTTGACTCGTTAAGGTGAATGAGGGATTTACAAGTGGCACAGTTTGATAGGTTCAATTTGGGAAGTTGTGATTGGTTTATTTTTGGGCCAACGACATGCTAACATGTGGCCCAAATAGGGGCCGCCACATGGCAGCATGTGAGGCCACAAAATTTTGGCAAGGGTCGAGTGGAGCCCCGAGGAGTTGAACTGAAAACCTCAAAGAAACTAGCACCAAGTGTTACCACGATACCACATGGGTTGGAATTAACATGTATAGTCTTTCATCTCGTTTTAAATTGTAACCGCCGAGCATATGGGGAAGGGGGGCAGGGTCTAGCCCCGACCCTAGTCACCGCCACTAGAGGGACCTAAAGCGGGAGGCTAGCCCCGATCCCCCACATTATATGTTAACATTAATGCCATATGGTGGCCACATGTCGACGGTTGGCGAAACTGTCGGCGACCTATTTTTTTTTTAAAAACAAGTTCTGCCAAAAGGCCATAAGATCATTTTAAGGAGGCGAGAATTTCTCCCAGGAAATGGAGAAATTGTCACTAAGTTAGTGCGAAAAAGGGAAACATTGTAGGATGATGTTGACTGTTATCATCAATAACCATAGGTTGGTCATAGAGGTCGTTTTGAGTTAGGTCAAGTAGGGTGATCAAATAAATCCATCAAAATTTTGAAATTTCATGAGTATTCTATAGTTTTAAAGGGTCCAAGGTGTTTTTGTGTCGTGTAATTAAGGTCTTTTCATAAGCTAATTTTAAAAAAATCACATACATCAGGTCAAATAATTTAATTTTGACATTTTTCACCTTTTACCTAAGTCCGCAGTGATTTCTGTGTAAATCAGGTGATTTTCGCTACGGACTCACTTGACAATTTTGTAGCGAATATGCCAAATTTATAACAAAATTCACTACGAAATCTGGTGTTTGTGCAACGGTGCAGTGATTGATGAGCCGCCATTTTATGAGAGGCTAGGGGTCAAGTTTCCATCACATGCTAAACTGTTTTAAATCATAATTTAATGTGTGTCACGCATGTTCATCATCACCACCACATCATTCTGTTTTGCCTCCACTTTTTTTTTTTTTTAAATTTAACCCTCATGTATTCGGTCCTAAACATTTACCTTTTTCATCCCCGTAAGATGCTTCTATCACCATTTCCTTTTTTTGTCTCTAATCTAGCTGCTGTCATAGATAATTGCTCAATTCTACTCACAAAAAAGCTTGATGTTAAGGTTATCTTCTGGAGGTGTCAATTTTCAAATAAAGCAGCATTGTTTTGGAGGAGATGGCCACACATAAGAAGACCAAAAAGGGAGGCTCAGTGGTCAGGTATGAACCTATGGGCCTCAAATTGGTCATGGAAAATCCTATTTTTATAGAGGCCTTCACCAAATTTGCTTACATGAGGTTTTGTCTGAAGTTGTAGGGGTATCATGCCCAAGCTTCCAAAGACATTGTTGTGAATTTTGTGGATAATGCTTCAAAGGTAGGAATATTGAATTTTACAGTTTCCCCTAAAACTATTGCTCAAGCAATAGAGATTCCTAGATTAGTGGAATAAAGGTTCAAGGCCAAAAAGTTTAAATTGCATAATTGTGATGATTTCTTGAAGTAAGAGAATATAAGGGTGGACATGACATCAAGTATTCCTAGGAGTTGTCTAAAGGAGAAATATTCAAAGTTATTGTTGGTAATCCAGGATTATTTCACGTGTGAGGGAAGATTCCACATGATATACCAGTACCATTTCAAACTTCTACTCCATTTTACAAGTAAAAAAATCTTAGACCTCCCATTCTTCCTTTTCAGAAGTTTAGGTAAGATGTCTGATAAAGTTCAAGAAAAACATGAGAGTAGTGAGACCTCTTTTTTTCATCATGGATTGATTAAGTTTCTGGTTATGAAGGAATTGAACAGGTTGAACAGATATTGGGCTACATTTTTATTTATGAGTGGTTATGATGTGGATGTGATTACTCCAAAGAAGACACCCAAGTCCAAAACAAATACTTGAAAAAAGGATAAAGGGAGCATAGTTGGAGTTGAAAATGAACTTGAAAAAGATATGCAACTTGTAGAAGAGCCTATGGAGATGGGACTTTAACATTTCCAGGAAACTATAGTGGCACCTCAATCACCATCCATAAATAGCAAGAACAAGTCTGACACGAGGACTTCTAAGAGGATTACCAGGAGTAAGACAGAAGGAAAGGGTAAACTTGAGAATATTTTGCAAGTTATTGACATTGAACGGACCCTTGTAGTTAAACGAATGGAGATAAAGGGAACCAAGATGAAGAAAAAAGGCCTCACTGCAAAGAAGCTGGATTTCTCAAGTGAAGACTTTGGTTATGTTTTCAAGCCTAGAAAGCCTTTTACTTGGTTAGAGCTCTCTAAAGTGGAAAAATATGATTAAAAACATAAGGAATCATAAAGAAATAAGTAGCATATGGTGGAGGAGATCATTGAATTATCTCCCATAGAAGTAGAAATCAATAAAGCACAGAAAGGAAAAGAAAAAATGGTAGAAAAATATGAAGAAAAGGCCTTACTGTAAAGAAGTTGGATTTCTCAAGTGAAGACTCTAGTTATGTTTTCAAGCCTATAAAGATTTTTACTAGGTCATGGCTCTCTAAAGTGAACAAATCTAATAAAAATCATAAGGAAGTAGAAAGAAATAAGTAGCCTATGGTGGAGGAGATCATTGAATTATCTCCCACAGAAGCATAAATCAATAAAGCACATCAAGGCAAAGAGAAAATGGTAGAAAAATATGTAGTGGACATCCTTAAAGAGAAAATTAAAGAGGCAATAAATGAGTTCATAGAGACCAAGTTGGAGCTAGAAGAATTCAAGAAAGAAAAGAAAGAGTTGTCAGATTTGAAGAAAGAGGTCAACAAGAAAATTAGTTTTTATGATGAGGTGGCTAAGAGATCCAAGAAAATGTTGAAAATAACATTACCTTTTCATAATATGATGAAGAATACCAGGAGGAGGAATATATGAGTACAGGCAAAGAAGAGAAGGATTCTAAGTCAGGTTAAAGAAATGGAAATTCAAATGGGAATGGTACAAATAGAGTTTAAAAATAAAGGTTTGAAAATGATATTAGTAGATGAACCTACTGAAGGTGAAGCTACTACTTATTGAGGGTAAGATATATTTTCAATAAAATTTTCCTTGTCATGTTTTATATTAGCATCTCACATAGTCCTTGACAAGCTTTGGGAGGTGGGAAGTGAAATTTTCAAAATCTGCAGTTTATCAGGCAATTTCGTAGCATACTCCAAGCTTAAACCCAAGTTTTCGCTACGAACTCACTGAAGATGTTTTTTTTCTATAAAATCCAAATTTTGTCTTAAAGGAAGTGATTAAAATAATATATTTAAGTATTTTAACTTAATGGACAGCTTCAAAACAACAAAGAAGTGAACCAGGTTGCAGAAAAGGTCAAATGAAGACAATTACAAACTTCTTTCTATGAACTTCCCTAGAATCCTTTTTGTTTTGCAACAAAGAGGAATTTTGAAGTTTTTCAAGCATTTAATGTAGTTTGGAAGCAAAATAATCATCTGGATTATTCAAAGAGTATCAATGAAGACTTTGTTAATGAGAATACTCATCATGGAAAGTAATTGGTCTGATAGCTCATCAATTCTCAACACATCATCAACTATGACGACACATTCCAAAATTTGAGGAGCAGACCCTTAATGTCAGTTTGGTTGTTTTATTGTTTAGTTATGGACATTTCCACCTCACTAAAATTTGTTTTTTTCGATAAATATCATCATGAATGGATCATGTAAAAGCTATTAGTGAAATAAATGGAGTAAGAGTCCTACTAGGTTTTGAACTCTTGGAAATAGAAATATCAATAGATTCCCTCCTTGTAATTTTTTTCATGTTTGGATAAGGTGTATTTGGAAGCATTGGAAGGTCTAGCCACCTGGAAGACTACATGTAAATATATCTAAATTTATAAATAGGTAGATAGAAGGATGAAATAAGGTTGATCGATGTCATGTTACCAGCTACTTTTGTAATGTTTTCAAGACAGTAATATACAGTTGCAAAAGACCTCTATCAGACTCAAGATTCATTATGTGTTCTCACATGTGGTTGTTTTCTCTATATTTTTTATATTTATTTAGTTAAATTTATGTGTAATCGCTTGGAATTCATGTTTAGTCATGCTCCAATTTCATGTATGCATATGGTTTACTATTCAAGTTGTGTTTTGATGAGAATACACACATGCCTCAGCTTCCATGTTAGATGTTTTTCATGTAACTGAGTTCCCTCTAAATCCATGCCCAATGGTAGCTACTTATTAACATCCTTCACATGCATAAAAAACATTCAAAATACATTTAGAGTTAGCCATATTTTTCTCCAAACATTGTCTATTGAATATCATCACACATTACCTTGAGAGAGCCCTCTTAGGTTGGAAAGGCTAAGTTCCAACTAAAAGTGGTCTGAAATAGCTACTCTAAGTTGACTGTTGAAGCAACCAATTAGCTTCAATTTTTTGATAACATTTTGGTGCATCTTCAGGGAGTCTGAAGACACATTTTCCCAAAATTTTGTGCTCAAATAGAAAGACTGAACTCTTGAAGATATCATGAGCACAAAAGCTTTCAAGGTTGTATTCAACCATGGTTACTCCACCTAAATTATCAACTTAAAGGTGGCTTCAGAGAAGATACATACAAGGAGAAATCTAGATCCTAACCCACTTGAGATGGTTGACAATCCAGAAAGAATACTCAAAGGTATTGGAAGCTCATTAAAATCAGGTAATCTATCTCATTCAATAATTTCATCTTTTCCCTCTAAGACTGTTCTAAGTATTGAAGATAAAAAGTTTAATGAAAAGAAAGAAGAGGTGATTTTTTAGGTGTAAGCCTGAGAATGAGTTGACTGAAATAATTTGAAACTTGCAAAGACTAGGGATTGATACATCATCTCGTGTTTCAACAGAATATTTTTGGAAGACTTTCACATCAGAACTGTCAATGGAAAAAAATTCTTTTGAAAAGATAAAATAATTAGACCCTTTTTTATTTTTGTTAAGGAGAAGGTTTGGTGTTCCCTTGCTTGAATGGATTTCCTTTGTCTATAGACTTGAAATTCCCAGTACAACATCTCCTAAGATTTCATCCTCATTCACTATTTTTTCCCAAATTCATAATTTGATTTCATCCACTTCTTTTTCAAGTAGCACAACCCCTGTCATTATGGCTGGAGTTACTCATCCTATAGGGCCAACAAGATATGCTCCTCTTGTCCTTCCTGCCATACCTCATGACCTTCTAGATGGGTATTCTACTAGGATTAAAACCTTTGGGAGTGAAGAAGAAATTACTGCTAAACAACGTGTTGATCAATTTAATGACTTTATTGACCAAGAGGAGGTAGATGATGATGATGTTAAAATGAGTTCGTTCTCTCAAATTTTCATAGGTGAGGTAAGAATATGGTTTAAATCTTTGGCCCCATCTAGTTTACAAAATTGGGATCAATTAGAAGATATTTTTTTGATAAAGTTGGGGAGTAAGGTGAACCATGTTTAAGCCTTGAGAGCATATAAAAGTTTGAAGAAAGCCACAAATGAATCAGTCCAAAATTTGTCTAAAATATATAATAAGGTGTACAATTCCATACCTGCTCACATTAAACCTCCTCTAGGAGCTGCTGTATTACACTATGCTGAAGCTTTTGACTATGATTTCTCCATTTTGTTAAGAGAAAGAGAGTCTGCTTCCTTGGATGATATGAAGAATGATGTTGTTAAGGTTTAGGTAAATATGGAAGCATCCAAGAGATCTAATATGGCAAAATCTAAGTTAAAGGAAGAAGAAAAACCTTCCTCATCTTCAAATGTGAAGTTTGATACCATGATGAAGACTATGGAGAGGCCTATGGATAGGCTTTCTCTTGGTGCTAATCATTTAATTGCTCCACAAAAAGAAACATATATTAGAAACCCTCACTTTAGGAGACCTCAAAATAAAAAAATACCAAGGGAAAATAGAAATCATCCTAATCAACAGGTTAGACCTCCTTTTCAACAAAATCTACTAGATGAAGAAGAGGCACAACCTGAATTTCAAGAAGAATTTATTCACTGTTTAGATGAAGATATGTCATGTTTTTTTCTAACTAAATAAGAACATGATGAGTCTATTCATGACATAGGAGAACATGAAAAACAATCTGATTATTTAAAGGGCTATCAGCATGCTATCTTTGACATGAAAATAGTAAAGCTTGAGGAATAGAAATGTTCCAATCACAACCAATAAATCCCAACCAAAGAAAGATGCTCCTTTTCCAGCTGAACAAAATAAAGACACACCAGCTCGTGGTGAAGAGATTGAAAAACATCATATTCTTTTAATCTTGAAAATGAGATTTCCAAAATCAAAATTGCATTTCCCTTTGGAGACATCATTAAGGTTACTGAGTATAGAAGCCAAATTTTCAATATGCTTAACACTTAGCCTAGACCTTTAGACATTCTAAATCTGCAAGAAGACCATCCTACCATTTTCCTAGGACCAAGAGTAGAAGATGGACAAAATTAAGAGGTTCCTCCTTTCTATGTGAGTTTTAAAATTCATGGTATGACCTTGCATAATGCCATGTTAGATTTAGGGGCCTCCCGTAGTTTTATGGCTAAGGTGATCATGGAAAGAATGGGTTAGACAATAATAGACCCTATAAACATCTGTTTTCATTTGACTATAAGAGAGTTTAGTACATTGGTCTCATTCAAGATGTGGTTTTCGATCATGCTCAAGTTCTTGCTAAGAGAGTGTTAATGGATATAGTTTTAGCTAATATTCCTCCAAAATCTGGCATGCTTTTGTCTATATCTTGGGTTGCCAAAATTAAAGGAAATATGTAGATGGATATGACTTATGCCACCATTACAGTCTTTGGTGAAAAGATTAAGTTGTACAGAGAGAGTAGGATGGCTTATATGGTGAGTAGTAAGGAAAAAGCACAAAATTTTCCTCTTTATGCTTTTGAGATTGAATTGGGATCTTCTATTTTGTTCAATGAGGTCATGGATGAGGCAGAAAATTAGCAAATTGAAAAATAGCAGCAAGCACAAAATTAGAAAATTATGAAGGAAAATGAAGAAGGATGGTGTCATTTACACTTTGATGGTGTTCATAGAATAGAAGAAGTTGGCACAGGTACATGGATTATGAGAGTAAGTTATTTTCTTACAAATTAAAATTTGATTGTACAAATAACATGGCTGAGTATGAATCTCTACTTTTGGGTCTAGAAGATTTAAAAGTGTTAGGTGCCAAGAAAGTATCAACTTGTGGTGATTATGAATTAGTAATCAAGAAATTAGAAGTGTTTTATCAAACCAAGGATGTCATAATGAGATCTTATATAAATCTAATCCTTGATTTTCTTGAAAATGTCAAAGGACATACTTTCACCATTAAAGCTAGAAATCAGAATTCTATAGTTGATTCTTTAGCTATTTATTCCAGCTTGTTTGTTATTCCTTCTCATTCTAGCAAGGGTTATGAAATTGAGGTCAGGTATAAACTAGATATCCCTGGCAATATTATCAATTGGCAAGTGTTTCATAGTGATCAACAAGTGAAAATTTTCCTTGAGTTGAAAGACGAATTTGAAAATACTCCAGTGGATCAGCAGAACATGTTTGTTGAAACTAAATCCAATCCAAAGGTCCTTCAGCTGAATAATAACTACATTCCTAAAGGTCTAATACCCCTTGATAATTTTTTTGATCATAATGATGCTTTTAAGTTCCCAAAGATGAAGGCTGATGATGAATAGGTGGAAAGATGCAACCTTGGCACTATAGTAATTCCAAAGATGGTTAAGTTCTCATAATTTCTTTCTCCAAAAATGATACAAAGTTATGTGGATATGATGAAAAAGTATATTTATGTTTTTGCATGGAGTTATACATATTTGAAGAGATATGGCCCTATCATTATTCAACATACCATCCCGATAAAAGAGAATGATAAAAATTTCAAACATAAATTAAAGAATCAATCCTTTGCTCATTCCCCTAATTGAAAAGGAGATTAAGAAGTTGTTTGATGTGAAAATCATTTTCCCTATAAGGTTTTCTCAGTGACTTACTACTTTGGTACATGTGAAGAACAAGAATGGAGAAATTAGGATATGCATTGATTTAGGAAATTTAAATAAAGAATCTCTTAAAGACAACTATCCTCTTCCTAAAATGGATCAAAATTTGAAAACATTGTTGAATCTCAGATAATGTCTATTCTTGATGGTTTCTCAGGTTATAATAAATATTAGTGCATTGAGATGACCAAGAGAAACCTGCCTTCACTGTGCCATGGGGAACATTTATCTATGTCAAAATGCCTTTTGTTCTCATGAATGCAGGGGCGAATTTTGAAAGGGTGATGGACATTGCATTTACTGAAGAGAAATACAAATCAATGGTGGTTTACTTGGATGACATCATTTTGTTTTCAAAGAAGGAGGAAGAACACCATAAACTCTTGGAGAAAATTATGTAGAAATGCAGAAAATTTTGTATATCTCTCAATCATACTAAAAGTGTCTTTACTTTGACTACTGGGAAGTTTTTAGGACAAATTATATCAAAGGAAGGAATAAGGATTGATCCAAGAAGGGTCATTTCCATACAGAAAATAGAATTACCAAGAAACAGAAAGGAGATTCAATCCTTTCTCGGAAAGGTAAATTTTGTTAGGAGATTCATTCCAAATTTTGATGAGATTTTCAAACACATTAATAAGATTCTTAGGAAAGAATTTGATGTTAAATGGACAACAAAGCCAAAGAAATATTTTGAATACATTAAGAGGGCCCTCACCCAAGCCCCAATGCTCATAAGTCCCGACTTTTCAAATGATTTTCTGGTTTTTACGTTCGTCTCTGAACATACAACTACTGGAGTATTATTGCGGAAAAGGCAGAAAGGCGGTGATAATCCTATTTATTTATTTAGTAGAACTCTTGAAAACTCTGAATTCAGGTATAATATCATGGATAAACATGCATATTATTTAGTAAAGGCACTTAAATATTTCATAATTTATATTCTACATTCTCATATTATAACATTTGTGCCTAATACTGTGGTGAAGGACATATTCAGCCAAGATGATTCTGATGGTAAAATAGGTAAGTGGATTGCCACTTTGTTATAATATGATATATAAATCAAGCCTACAAAGTTGGTAAAGGGTCAAGGAATGGAAAAAATAATGGAACAATCAAATTTTTAGTGCCTAGACATGGATTTCATTGCGGAAATTTGAAAAGTGACTGAAGAAGAAGAATTGGTTCCTATTGAAGAAAAAATCACTATGTCTAAGTGGTACGATGATGTGATTTTTGTTTTATATCATCATAAAGCTCCTCTTCAGTTAACCAATTCCAAATCGAGGTTTGTAAAGCTGAATTATTTAAGGTACTATAACTTTATATTGGAGGGATACCAGCGAGATCCTTTTGAATTGCTTGTTAGAAGAAGAGGCTGAAAAGATTATTGATGAATTTCATACGGGATATTGTGGAGGACACCATTATTGGAAGTCTACATAAAACAAGATACTCATAGCATGATATTATTTTCATTCTATGTTTAAAGACATCTATAAAAATATTACTGCCTATCATGAATGCCAAATGTTTTATGCGAAAAAGAAGTTGATACCTATACCCCTGAAACAAATATATGTTGAAGCTTATTTCCAGCAATGGGGATTAGATTTCATTCTAGAAATACACCCCACATCCTTGGGACAACATCTCTGGATTTTAAAAACCACTAATTACTTCACCAAGTGGATTGAAGCGGTTCCTACAAGACGATCTACAAATTCGGTCATCATCCAGTTTCTAGAGAACAACATTTTGTCAAGGTTTGGCTGTCCCATGAAGATTATTACTAATAATTCTCAAGCTTTAAAATATAAAAAATTTATTAGTTTTTATCATCAATACCATATCATTCTTGGTCATTCCACATCATATTACCCTCAAGGTAATTTCTTAGTTGAATCATCAAATAAAATCATAGTCAGGATCATCAAGAAAGTTATGAAAGGGAATAAAAGCTCATGTAATTTGAACTTATAGTTTGTTTTTTGGGCTAATAGATTTTTTACTCAGAGATTTATAGGTACATCTCCTTATGGGCTATTATATGTAGCTGAAGAAATTTTCCCAACTTCTCTGGGAGTTCCAGTAATGAAGTTATTCTGAGGACTTGAAGAAGAAGCTAATCCCATCCAAAGGAGGATAAACTAGCTCATCGCTCTGCAAGAGAAAAGAGATGAAGTGTAAAACAATCATCAGTAATCACAAAACAAAGTAAAGAATACCTTTGATATAAAGACAAAAGAAGAAAAATTCAAGATTCAAGATGTGGTTTTGAAATGGGAAGTCAGTAATGAAGAAAAAGGGAAGCATGGAAAGTTTGAGAATATTTGGAAGGGGCCTTTTGTGAAAGTTTCATATCATGGGAACAACACATTTTTTCTTGAAGAAATGAATCGATAGCTGTGTGGAGGAGGACCTGTCAATGGTAGGTTTATAAAGCACTACTCTTCCTAATTTATTTTTTTGAAACACATTTCATTGTATATATTTCATTCTCTATTATGATGTTTTGCAAATAAAAATGAGTTTATAATAAATATTGAACCCGAGGAGAAGGCCATAAAAGCTTGAGAAATATTTCATTAGTTTCAGAATATTTCATTTTTTCCATGAAAGGCACTAGAGCTGGAGGTTCTTTGATGCACCTAATGGGTGCATCATCTCCAGTGGAGCCATTTTTATCATCAATAATAATAGGTTGGTCATAGAGGTCATTTCGAGTTAGGTCAAGTAGGGTGATCAAATAAATCCATGAAAATTTTAAAATTTCATGATTATTCTATAGTTTTAAAGGGTCCAAGGTTTTTTTTGTTGTGTAATTAAGGTCTTGTAATAATCCAATTTCAAAAAAATTACACACATCAGGTCAAATAATTCAATTTTGAAGTTTTTTACCTTTTACCCGAGTCTACAGTGATTTCTGTGAAAATAAGGTGATTTTTGCTATGGACTCACCTGACAATTCCATAGCGAATATGCCAACTTTATAACAAAATTCACTACGAACTCCAATTTCTCTGCAACTGTTTAGGGATTAATGAGTTGTCATTTTATGAGAGGCTAGGGGTCAAATTTCCATCACATTCTTACGTATTTTAAATCATAATTTAATGTGTGTCACGCATAATTTGATGTGTTTTGCCTCCACTTTTTCTTTTTCTTAATTTAACCCTCATGCATTCGAGCCTAAACACTTTCCTTTTTCATCCCATAAGATGCTTCTGTCACTATTTCCCTATTTTTTCTCTGATCTAGCTTCTTTCATAGGTGATTTCTCAATTCTGTCCACAAAATAACTTTTTGTGAAGGTTATCTTCTGCAGGTGTCAATTTTCAAAGAAATCAGTGCTACTATGCAGGAGATGGCCATACATAAGAAGACGAAAAAGGGAGGGTCAGTTGTCAGGTATGAACCTATGGACCTCAAATTGGTCGTGGAATATCCCATTTTTGTAGATGCCTTCACCAAAGCTGGCTGCATGAGGTTTTTTCAGAAGTTGCAGGGGTATCATGCCCAATTTTCCAAAAACTTTGCTATGAATTTTGTCGGTAATGCTTCAAAGGTAGGCATATTGAATTTTACAGTTTCCCCTGAAACCATTGCTCAAGAAAAAAATATTCCTAGATCATGGGAAGAACGGTTCAAGCCACTAAGTTTAAATTTCAGAATTGTGATGAGTTATTTAAGGAAGAGCATATAGGGGTGTACATGACATCAGGTATACATAGGATTTTTCTAAAGGAGAACTATTCAAATCTATTGGTGGTAATCCAGAAGTATTTTACATGTGAAGGAATATTCCACATGATATACTAGTACCATTTCAGACTTATACTCCATTTCATAGGTAAACAACTCTTAGACCTCCCATTCTTCCTTTTTAGAAGTTTAGGTAACATGTCTGATAAATTTCAAGAAAAACCTCAGAGTAATGAGACCTATGTTTTTCATCATGGATTGATTAAGTTGTTTGTTATGGAGGAATTGAAAAGGTTGAACAAAGACCGCGCTACATTTTTATTTATGAGTGGTTATGATTTGGATGTGATTACTCAAAATAAGTCACCCAAGTCCAAAAAAAATATTCCAAAAAGGAGAAAGGCCCCATAGTTAGAGGTGAAACTAAACTTGAAAAATATATGAAGCCTGTAGAAGAGCCTATGGAGATGGAAGTTGAATATTTGCAAGAAATTACAATGGCACCTCAGTTACCATCCATAAGCAGCAAGAAACAATTTTACACAAGGAATTCTAAGAGGATTATCAGGATTCATACAGAAGGAAAGTGTAAAATTAAGGATATTTTTCAAGTTATTGACATTGAAGAGACCCTTGTAGTTAAACCAGTGGAGATAAAGGGAACCAAGATGGAAGAAAATAGTCCTTACTGCAAAGAAGTTGGATTTCTCCACTGAAGACTCTGGTTATTATTTCAAGCCTAGAAAGCCTTTTAATAGGTCATGACTCTCTAAAGGGGACAAATATGATAAAAAGCAGAAGGAATCAGAAATAAATAAGTAGCTTATGGTGGAAGAGATCATTGAATTATCTCCCAAAGAAGCATAAATCACAAAAAGCACATAAAGGCAAAGAGAAAATGGTACAAAAATATGAAGTGGACATACTTAAAGAGAGACTTAAAGAGGCTAGAAATGAGATCATAGAGACAAATTTGGAGCTGGAATACTTCAAGCGAGAAAGGAAAGAGTTGTCAGATTTTAGGAAAGAGGTTAGCAAGAAAATTAGTTTTTATGATGAGGTGGCTGAGAGGTCCAAGAAAATGATGAAAAGAACATTAACTTTACATAAGATGATGAAGAATACCATGAGGAGGAATAGATCGCTGCAGGTAGAGAGGAGAATTATTCTATGTAAGGTTAAAGAAATGGAAATGTACAAAGAGATTTAAAAATTAAAGGTCTGAAAATGATATTAGTAGATGAACTAGTTGAAGGTCAAGCTACTACTTCTTGTGGAGGGTAAGATATATTTTCAATCAATTTTCCCTTGTCATGTTTCATACCAGCATCTCACATAGTCTTGGAAAAGTGTTGGGAGGTGGGAAGTGAAATTTTAAAAATCTATAGTTTATCAGGCAAGTTCATAGTGTACTCCAGGCTTAATGCCGATTTTTCGCCATGAATTTGCTGAAGAGGATTTTTTTCTATAAAATCAAAATGTTGTATTAAAGGAAGCGAGTAAAAGCATATATTTATGAATTTGAACTTAATGGACACCTGAAAAATAGATAAGAAGTCAATCATGTTGTAGAAAAGGTCAAATGAAGACTGCTACAAACTTCTCACTATGAACTTGCCTAGAATCCTTTGTTTTTGCAATGATGAGGAATTTCGAAGTTTTCCAGCATTTAACGCAATTTGGAAGCATAGTAATCATCTAGATTGAGTCAAAGAGTACCAGTGAAGACATTTTTAATGAGAACACTCATCATGGAAAGTAATTGGGCTGATAGCTAATCAATTCTGGACACATCATGAACTATGACAACACATTCCCAAATTTGAGGAGCAAGCCCTTAATGTTAGTTTGGCTATTTTATTATTTAGTGATGGACATTACCACCTCAATAAAAGTGGTTTTTTTTTATAAATATCATCATGAATGGATCATGTAAACGGTGTTAGTGAAATAAATAGAGTTAGAGTCCTACTAGGTTTTGAACTCTTGGAAATAGAAATATCAGTAAATTCCCTCCTTGTAATATGTTTCTTGTTTGGATAAGCTATCTTGAAAGAATTTGAAGGTCTAGCCAGCTGGAAGAATACATGTAAAGATATCTAGTTTTATAAATAGGCAGATATAAGGATGAAAGAAGGTTGATCGATGTCATGTTACCAACTACTTTTGTAGTATTTTCAAGACAGCAATATTCAGTTGGAGAAAACTTCTATTAGACTGGAGATTCACTATGTGTTCTCACATGTGTTTGTTTTATCTATATTTTTTATGTTTATTCAGTTAATTTTGTGTTTAATCACTTGGAATTCGTGTTTAATCATGCTCCAATTTCACATATGCATACGGTTTACTATTCAAGTTGTGTTTTGATGAGAATACACATATGCCTTAGCTTCCATGTTAGATGTTTCTCATGTAATTGAGTTCCCTATGACTCCATTCCCAGTGCTAGCGACTTATTAACATCCTTCCCATGCATAAAAAACATTCAAAATACATTCATAGTTAGCCATATTTGTCTCCAAACATTGTCTATTGAATATCATCACACATTACCTTGAGAGAGCCCTCTCAGGTTGGAAATGCTAAGTTCCAACTAAAAGTGGTATTAAATAGATACTCTAAGTTTACTATTGAATCCCATCAGCTTCAATTAGGTGATAACACTGGCCTTGGAGGAAATTATGGAGTGGTTAGTGGAGAAACTTGGGGAGATCATAACTTCTCTAGTTTTTTGCCAAATTCGAAGTAGAAAGAGCCTAGACAGACGTTTTTGGGAATTTTGGAGTTGATGGAACATGTTTTAGAGTTGTTTGAGAATTTTAAACACATTTTTTCACACTTTTGAGCATAATAGAGGAGGGTCAAGCCATTAGAAGCTGGACCAAGGAGACGTAGCCTAGGCGGAGTGAAATCTTCATCATGTTGTGTTGTGTGACTGTTTATGGTGATGTTTATGTGTGATATATTTTGTTTTTAAGTGTTTTATTTATGGTAATTTTCTCATGAAATTCACATAAAATCTCATGTTAAACTTCCAATTAACCTCATCATCATCAAACACTTTCTTTATATTCTAAGTTGGATCTTAGCATAGAAAAACTAATATTCCCATTCAGATCAAGTTGGTATCAGAGCACTGCATTTACTTATGCAAGGAGGATTAATTTGTTTTGCAAGTGTTTAAATTCTTACAAGGTTGAAGCTCAAGAGAAGAGAATGCAAGCTTATAGGTGTAGGTTTTGTATTTGGAGCAAGAATATGGTGTAGAAATTACACAAACAATATGTATATCAATGGATTAAATCCAACCAAGAAATGTACTAAAGCAAGATATTGAACCCTTCTACAAAAAAATTATGGAAAATAAACATGATTTCCAATCATAAAAAGTAAAGAAAGAAGAAAATCAAACCACAACACAAATATTTTCCCGAGGAAAGCTTACTACTGAAAACCCCTCTATCTTCTATTGCATATTCACCAAGGGATCATGAAACAATTACACTGCACTCTTCTCACAAGAGTATCCTGCACTCTCACAACTGTATCACACTGATCCGGAAAAAATTGACCAACACTTAGCCAATTTTCATCGTCTGCTCAACCTACCCTTATTGCACAATTCATGCAGAACATAATCTCTATTATTTAGGAATTTCAACCTTCCAAAACTGCGCAATGCTCATGGGAAATCCTATGGTTGTTTTACTACATGCAGGGAGCCTACTAATAATACAACTAATAGTTAACATCCCTTTAACCTTTGTCTCAACTAGGTCTCCACTGTAACTTATGTGAATGCAACTATTAATAGTAAATCATCAGTTGCATGATAGATAACTGCATGTGAATTAAATATGATTTAATTCACTTGACCTCTCACTAGTGAAACAAATAGTTACAACTAGTTCAACTGATTTTAACTCAATTAATTGAGTTAACTGATTTCTCATGCATTAAAATAATGCACTAACTACAACTTGAACTCCAAAACACAGAGAATCACTCTATATTACTCACCAACCACCCTCAACTTGAAATTCACGAGCTAACTGAGTTTATCACACTCAGTTAACTATTACAAGTGATTGTGAGATAAAATTACATTTTATTGTCTAGATTAATTAAGGGAAAATTCATTTAGACACACATTTCTTGTTGAATTTTCAACACTCCCTCTCAAAATGAAAGGGATTATCAGCTAACTCGATCCTACCTCTATGATATTTGAATTTTCTCCTCGCAAGCACCTTCAACAAAAAATTTTCATCTTGATCTTCTGCGGGAATGTACTGAAGTAAAATAATGCGCCTCTTAACATAATATCTGAGATGGTGGTACCAGATGTCTATATTATTGGACCTATCATGGAATACCAGATTAACCGAGAGTTTAATGAAAATTTGGTTATCATAATGTATCACCGTCGGATCCATCTAATGACCAAACAAACCAACCAGAATATTCCTCATCCAGATGGCCTCATATGTAGCCTGAATTGCTACCATGTACTCTGCCTCACCTAAACTGAGTTCCACATATCTCTGCTTCGTGTTGTACCAAACATTTTTTATCGATCCTATGCTGAAGATCCCTCCTGATGTGCTTTTTCCATCTATACCATAATCCATAACCTGTAGTTCCCTTGAGGTATCTAAAGACATGCTTCCCTACCTTCTAAAAGAGCTTGGTCGGCTTAACCATTTATTGATTCATTTAGTTAACTATGCATCAAATTTTTGGTCTGGTGTCCACCAAGTACATGAGTGAATCCACAAGTTGCATGTAAACAATAGCGTCAACTACCTCACCTGAAGTAGCATCCTCCTTCCTCCAGTTTCCTCGAAGAGGAATATCCATGGGTTTACATCTCTCCATGTGAAACTTGCTCAGAATCTCTTTGGCATACTTTCCTTGAGAAAAAAATAGCTCACCATCCCTCTTCCATAGTTCCAAACCAAGGAAATAGTGAAGCAGTCCCATGTCCTTCATGTAAAAATCTCTTGCAAGATATTCTTTGCAAGAAATTATGAGTTTATCATCAGCTATCAAAATTATATCATCAAAATAAAGTATGATGATCAGAAGCTTACCATCAACCACAATCTGGTACAGGTTCACATCAGCTTAACTCTCTATGAAGCCCAACCCAATGAAACAGTTGTCAATCCTGGTGTCCCAAGCACGAGGTGCTTGCTTCAGCCCATACAATGCTCTCTTGAGTTTGCACACATGTGACTCACTGTCTAAGGTATCAAAACCTTTTGGATACTCTATGTACAATTCTTCCTCAATAAATACATTGAGAAACATAGTCTTCACATCCATATGATGTATCTTCCACCCCATTTTCACTGAGAGTGCAAGGATAGATGTAATTGATGAGTATCTCGAAACCAATGCGAAAGTATCCTAATATTCAATCCCCTCAACTTGTGAGAATCATCGGGCTACAAATCTAGCCTTTTACTTCTCCACACTCCCATCCGCTGCCTACATCACCTTATAGATCCATCTAGATCCAACCACTAAATTTCTAACTGGTCTTTGAACAACTTCCCATGCACTGTTCTTGACGATGGAGTCATAATCCTCAACCATGGTGTCAACCCAAATTGGTTGTTTCACTTCTTCCTCAAAGGAGGATGGTTTTGTCCCAATACACTTTCTCATAAGAGCCATGTATCAAGTAAACCTATCTAGAGACTCTCTATTTGCGCAATGAAGTAGGTGCTCCTACATGTTCTGCCGCATCAAGTCCCAATCTATCAGCTTCCATGGTGCGCCTTCTACCATGTCTGGTGGATGGCTGTGCATAAGTGTTTTCTGCCACTCCATGATCCTCCACATGTCGTTTCTCCACATATTGAGGTTCATCCTTTGGAACCAAGAGTTCCTCATCTGCATGAAAATCGAGCTCGCTCTCAAGGGAAAATCGTATGGATTTCTCCTCATCAAATTTTATATCCCGTCTCACAACAGTCATCCTGTTGTTTGGAAAATACACCTGATAGTTGTGGGGAGTATCAGAGTACCCCAAAAATATCCCAATCTCAGTTGCTGGTTCTAGATTATTCCTCGAATATTTGGTCACATGGCAGTAGACGGATGAGAGAAAAAATTTAAAATATGAAACATCATGTTTCTTACCAGAAAAAGCCTCCTCTGGTGTACTCATGTCAAGTATCCGATGAGGAATACAGTTCTGTACAAATACTATTGCGTTGCATGCCTCTACCCACACATGCAATGATAGGCTCTAATCATGCAACATTTCTCGTGCAAAACCCACAATTGTTCTATTATTTCTTTCTACAACCCCAGTATGTTGTGGGTTATGAGGTGCACTCAACTCTCTCCGAATTCCTTCTTTTCTACAAAAGTTCTTGAATTCATTGGAGATGTACTCACCACCATTGTCGCTCCTCAGAGCCTTCACATGCTTCCTCGTGTCTTTCTCAACCATTTATTTGAACTTAAAAAATGTTGAGAACGTCTAATATTTCTTTTGCATGAAGTAGATCCAACACTTTATAGGAAAATCACCAACAAAGATCACATAATACCCATGCTTCATTGTTGAAGCTGTAGATAATGGTCGACACATGTATGAGTTAAATCTCTTAAGGATTTCCGCTGCTCATTTCTCCTTGTCATGAAAATTGGCCTTTGCATACTTCCCCATGGTACATCCCTTGCATGTGTCTATTTGTGCAAGAGTACCCTTTGGAAGCCTCGTAGAAATATATTTCATGAACTTCAAGGCACCGTGGTGTAGATGACCCAATCTCCTATGCCATAACTCACCCTCATCTCGGCTCACCACTTTGTCTGCCTTACTCATCATTGCTGCCCAGCCATATACATCAAGTTTGCAGAGATTATTCACACAAATCCCAATCTTCTTGGCTTTTCCTATGGATTTGTGTTAAAGGAAATATTTTCCTTCACTGAAAACCACATCATAACCTCTATCCTCCAACATTGCAACTAGAACTAAATTATTTTTCAAGCCTGATACATGTATTACATATTTTAATAAGAAGGGTTTACCTAACTATCTTTGGAAGGTAACTGTATTGATCCCGGTAGTGTTGTACCTCCCGTCATCACCCATTTTGATATGCATATGGATATCTTTCTCCTCCAAGCTACTGAAAATTTATTTATCTACCGTCAAGGTGAAAATATGCACCAATATCCAAGTACCACACTAATTCCATCGCACTTGAAACCATGCATGTGATGAGCAAGAAGTCCAACTCAAATTGTGAGTCCAAAGCCTCACCAGCTACAAATCCTGAAGCCTTCTTGTTCTTCTTCCTTTGTGGAAAATTAGTGGCATAATGTCCATGCTCGTGCTAGTGAAAACAATTCACTTTTGACATGCCTTCTTTATTTCCCTTCCCCTTATTTTCCTTACCATCCAAGGCAAAATTTTCCTCATCATCTGTCCTAGATGAGGATCCATCCCTAGTATTCTTCTTGAATTCTTCTTGCACCAAATCTGACCAAAGTTTCTCCCAATCTGGAAGCTTCTCCCTCTCATTGATAGAGTCTTGATAACTATGCCAACTCTTGGGAAGGCCTAAAAGAGCTAGGCTCACCAAGTCATCATCTGATATAGTAATTCTGATGCTCCCAAGCTCATCATGAAATTGTAAAAACTTGGTTAAATATTTCAGAATAGTGTCGCCTTTCTCCATTTTGATTTTCCTGAGCTTGTCCTTCAGTGCTAATTTTTTGTGGTCACTGCTACTCTGAAAAAAATCTATCAAATCCTTCCACATTGCATCTAGAGTCACTTTTCCATGGATACTTGAGACAATTTGGTCTCCTACTCCCTCCTATAAGATCCTCCTCACCTTTGCAATCTTCTTTTTCCAAGCATCAAGAAGAGTGAAATTTGCTGCTGCGGGTTTGGGAATGTCATTATCAATGAATTCTTTCAACCTGTTATCCTCCAGAATTTCCTTCATCTTGTTTTTACATGCAATATAATTATAAATTCCCTCGAGTGCATATTCCAATCTCAATCCATTGAAATCCATATTCATCTTGATCCACTTGTCCCACCAAAGAATACTTTTGCGATTTCAAATGTTATTCAACACAAACTAAATTTCTTCTCCACTATATTGATTTCCTATGTTCTAATACCATGTATAAATTACAAAAACAGTATGTATATCAATGGATTCAATTCGATCAAGCAATGTACTAAAACAAGATATTGAATCCTTCTACAAATCAATTGCGGATAATAAACACGATCACAAATCACAACAAGTAAAGAAAGAAGAAAATCAAACCACAACACAGATATTTTCCTGGGGAAAGATTAGTGCTAAAAACCCCTCTATATTCTATTGTATATTCACCAAAGAATCAAGAAACAATTACAATGCACTCTTCTCACAAGAGTCTCATGCGCTCTCACAACTATCTCCCACTGATCTGAAAAAAATCAACCAAAACTTAGCCAATTTTCAGGCTCTCCTCAGCCTGCCTTGCTTTTGTAATTCATGTGGAATTCAATCCCTATTATTTAGGAATTTTAGCCCTCCAAAACTGCGCAATTTTCATTGGAAATCCTATGGTTTTTTTACTGCATGCGGGCAACCTACTAATAATACAACTAATAGTTAGCATCCCTTTAACCTTTGTCTCGATTGGGTCTCCACTAGAACTAACATGCATGTAGATATTAATATTAAATCATCAGTTGCATGATTCATCATTGCATGTGAATTAAATCTAATTTAATTCACTTGACCTCTCACTAGTTCAAAAAATAGTTACAACTAGTTCAACTCATTTTAACTCAATTAATTGAGTTAACTGATTTCTCATGGATTAAACTAATGCACTAACTGAAACTCAAAATCTAAAACACATAGAATCACTCAACATTCCTCACCAACCACCCTCAACTCGGAATTCATGATGTAACTAAGTTTATCACACTCAGTTAACTATTACAAGTGATTATGAGATAAGATTACATTTTATTGTCTAATTTAATTAAGCGAAAATTAAATTACACACACATTTATTGTTGAATTTTCAATAGAAGGAGGGCATAGTTGCCACAATTTCCACCACAATATCCACCTCCAGTTGCAGTAGAAGCTTCAGTAAGCATGTCTCATGAAGGGGTAATTGATAAAATGTCAGAGGATGAGAAGGATTTTATGGAGGATTTCATTGACATGAAAGAGATGTTGAAGGTCATCTATGAAGAGAGGAATACAAGGTTGCAAGGTGAAAGCTCCAGTCCTCCAAGAGAAGAGGGTTCTCCAAGAGGAGGAGGTAATGGAAATGGTGATAATCCAACATCTACTCCACCATCATCCTCACCACCATATTCACCTTCACCTTCATCCTCTTCCACTACTATAACCCTTACTCATACTCATCAACATACCTCAAAAGTATTTGGTAAACAACCCTTGTTAAAAATTGATATTAAATTTGAGCTCCCTATGTATAATGGTGAAGTGAATGCAGAGAAGCTTGAAAATTGGGTTTGTCAGTTGGAGGTCTATTACGGGATTCAAAACCTTCAAGATGATGATACAAAGATTCAATTAGCTTCCTTCAGACTAGAGGGTCCAAAAATAGTATGGTGGGAAGCCAAGACACAAGATGAGATAAAGAAAAATGGTAAGATTTCACTCTCTTGGTCTAAATTCATTTCTGCAATTAAAAGAAAATTTCACCCTATAACATATATGTAAAAAACCATCATGAATTAGAAAAACTTTAGACAACTTAAGGGTCAAAGTGTGCAATATTACACCCAAGAATTTATAAAAAGAGCTCTTATTTCAAGTGTTGAGTTGCATTCATAAGGCACATTGCTGAAGTATATAGAGGTTTTACATAGCTACCTAAGGCATACTATCCTTATGTTCAATCCCACTAGTCTAGATGAGGTTTTTGTGAAAGCCACTAACCTTGAGGAAAGAGGGAAAAATATTCTAGAAGAGGGTAAAAAGAAGCCATTTAAGGGTGGAGAGAAAGGAAAGGGAAATAAAAATGCATCCATTAAAAAGGGAGATAAAATGACATGAAAACAATGTTCAAAAGAGGGTCATGATGAAGACCATTGTTGGAAGCTTCAACCAGAGATGAGGCCCAAGAAATTCGACAACAAAGGAAAAAAAAAATAGTTGCAACCACTGAATAGGATTTGGGATCCAACTCGAGTGATGAAACTAAAATTACAACCATGGGTATGAAGCGAAAATATCTAGTACTAGCACTAGTGCATCAAATTGTCACACTAGTACTCCAAATGAAGAAACATGAATTGAATTATTTCATGTGAGGCTTATATCAAAACATACACAAATCGACACACTATATAATAGTGGGTCTCAAGTAGACTTGATATCTAAAGACTTAGTCAAGAAACTTAATCTTGCAACCATTCCTCATCACAAACCTTATCCATTTGGTTGTATATGAAAGAACATAAATTTGCAGGTTACAAGAAAGTGTATTCTTCAATTTGAAATCACAACAAACTTTATTGACGAAGTTGAATTAGATGTTGTACTGCTTGATATTTCAAGAACTATTTTGGGTATTACTTAACTTTATGAGAGAAAATATATCTTCTATTTCCATGAAAATAGGTGCCACTTGTTCAAAAATGGGTGGAGTATATTGCGAGAGCTCATCGAAAGAAACTAAATCTTTCTATAGTTAATGCAGGGAAAATGAAAAGACTAGTGAATTCAAGCAAGAATTTTTTGCTTCTTATAACTAAACCAAAGAATGACGTTCATTATGAAGCATTCCAAGGTTGTGATCCAAATTTTAAATCTGATTTGTTTGAAGTGGTTAATAAAAATAATGATATGTTTCAGGATCCAAAGGGTTACCTCACAGGACGGGAATCCAGCATGAGATACAGTTGCAACAAGATTATCCTCTTCCTAACATTTACATGTATATGACATCAGTGATGGAGAGTGATGAAATCAAAAATAAAATCCAAGAATTGTTGGACAAAGGGATCATCTGACCAAGTACTTCACCATGCGGGTCACCTATTGTGTTGGTGCTAAAGAAGAATGGACACATGGCACATGTGCATAGATTTTCAATTGTTGAACAAGATTATGATTAAAAACTACTATCCAATTCCTAAAATAGATTATTTACTTAATCAATTGAAATATGAAAATTATTTTACTAAGTTGGACTTAAGGAGTAGCTACAATCAAATTTGAATTGTTGATGGAGACATTTGGAAGACGAAATTCAAAAGAAAGCAAGGTTTGTTTGAATGTCTTGTTATGCCTTTTGGTTTATGTAATTATCCTTCTACCTTTATGCATGTGATGAATGATTTTTTGGGGCCATTTCTTGATGAGTTTTTCATCATCTACTTAGATGATATCTTAATTTTCATTAAATCTCTTTATGAACATGTCATGCATGTATTAAAAGTGCTTGATGTATTAATGAAAGAAAAATTGGTTTTTAAAATGTTAAAATGCGAATTTGGAAAAAAAAAATTGGTGTACTTGGGGCATATTGTTGGAGGAGGTGAGTTGAGGATAGACCCCTCTAAGGTATAGGCCATTGTGAATTGGCCAATGCCCAATAAAATCACTGAGGTAAGAAGTTTTTGGGAGCAACCCAATATTGGAGGAATTTTATTGCTAACTTCTCTTTTATCGCAACTCCTTTACATGAGTTGAATAGTGTGAAAAAGGTTTTCTAGTGGGGAGGCAAGAAACAAAAGTCATTTGATGCTTTGAAAGAAAATATCAGTTCAGCCCCAGTACTTGCATTACTAGACTTGGGATAGCCCTTTGAGATTTTAACTGATGCAAGTGACTATTCCATGGGTGTAGTCCTTATGCAACATGGTAAGCCCATTTTATTTCTTTCAGGAACATTCAATGCTGTAGTGCTTAAATATCCTACTTATGACTAGGAGCATTATGTGTTGGTTCAAAGTGTGAAAAAGTGGAAACACTACTTAATGGGAAAGGAAACCATCATACACATTGATCACCAACCATTGCAATAGTTGCAATCACAAACTAAGTTGCAGTAGTCAAGGAACTTTTGATGGATGGGTTTCTTACAAAAAATCCACTTGGTCATCAAGTATTAGAAAGTTATTTACAACAAGGTTACTAATATTATTTGTAGGCCTATTATTAGTGCAACTACCTTACTCAGGCATAGTTATGTTTTGCATGAAAGTTATGTTGAGCAATATGCATGTGATAATGACTTTCAAGATGTTTATGTAAGCTTGAGTCAAGGCAACCAAGTAGAAGAATTAGATTACCATGTACATAATAACTTGTTGTATCATTTGGGCAAGATTTTTATTCCATAGGGGGAGATATTGAATGTCATAAAGGAAGCACATACTTCTCTAATTGCTGGACATTTCGGTGTAAGAAAATTAGTGGCACATATTCAGAGGTATTGTTATTGGTATCATATGCTACAAAGTGTGTCATGTGTCATTAAATTTTGTTCATTAGATTCAGTCAACAAGCCTAGAAATAGGAATTTAGGATTGTACACACCACTTTTGGTAACTTGACGTCCATGTGAGAGTGTTTCTATGGATTTTGTAGGAGGTCTTCCTTTGTCAAAAAAAGGTCATGATTATTTGTATGTAGTTCTGGATAGGTTCAACAAGATTTGTATATTAATCCCATGTAAAAATAAAATCACAGTTGAACCAACAACTCACTTATTCTTTTGGCATGTTTGGGTTCATTTTGTTTTGCCCAAATCCATTGTTAGTGATCGATATTCTCGATTTGTTGGGAATTTTTTATCAAGTTTATGGGACTTGATGGACACCAAGTTGAAGAATATTACAACCTTTCATCCATAAACAGATGGAAAAACAAAGGTGATCAATTGAATAATCATACATATTCTTCAAGGATATTGCAACAAGTATCTTAAGTTGTGGGATGAAAACTTGCACTACATCCAACATGCTTACAACCATGAAAAACACTCTTCTACACAAACATCGCCATTTGAGGCATGTCTTGGATACTTGCCTAGATCGTCATTGGATTTCATTTTTGGGAAGGACGTTGCTATTTATGGGCATATCAACATAGAAAAATCCAATAATTTCATAGAACAAATCCAGTTGATACATTAAATAGTTCAAGATCATCTTGAAAAGAGCAAAGAAAAGTACAAAGCAAGGTGCGAAAAGCATTGCTTAGATCACAAATTCCAAGTTGGTGACAATGTTTGGCTTCACATTAGCAAAGACAGGCTTCAAGGGGAAGGTAAAAAACTAAAACAAATCCGTTATGGTTGTTATAGCATCATTTCTCACCTTGACCTGATTCATGATTGCTACATGGCTTTATGGGCACCCATTCCTACAGACTTGGACAAATTCACTTAAAAACAGTGGAAAATCCTTCATAAAAGGGACTAGGTGCCCCACTCGCACTTTTCCGCTGGGCGCGCTAGCACAAACCTAGAATTTTCTTCATGCATGCACATTTTTTTTAATGGTTGTGTCATATAATTTACTACGCCGGGCGCTGGGATTTCTGGTCACAGTAGTTCAGTAACTCACTCCCAGCCCTCACAATCACCTGGGGCTACAGGCAAAGGACCCCTCATATGTACTGGCCTAGGAGAGAAGACATACATTGATGTTGGTCTCCTACTCGCACCTCCATTGCTCTTCAGCTTCATTTCAGGAAACCCTTGTTTCCTTGAGATACACATCCCTTTATATGTTATCTCGCATGCACTCATTTGGAAGGAGTCTTAGCGAGGCAAGGGCTGGACGGATCCGGACGACGGTCTGCGAAGGCCTTGGAAGGATCAGGTGATCTCTCCACTTACTTTTGTACGTACTATTTTTATAATACAGAAGTATCATGCTGTTCCCGAAATAAACGTGTTAGTGTATGCTTTAATGTATGAAGAATATTTGTTATACAAGAATTCATGATGATTTATTTAATATTTTATATGAATCTCACTAACATATAGAGTAGAAATATATCAGACAATCTGTGTCGTTTTCTTTCTTACTAGAAGGACGGCCACAGAGTTTGAACTCCACGATTTCAAACGTAGGAATCATCCTGTAACCTCCTTCCATTTCGCTGGGTGGGACCGTGCATGAGGTGAGTCTCGTTAGCTCGTGGAGGCGTTGAATCCCAACCACCTTCTAGGGTAAGAATCCCGAAACAATCAGTTCTGCTCCTTTCATAATTTTGGAAAATATTGGTGAATTCCTTCAAGTTAGATTTTCCTTCATACATGCAAATTTACTCTATTGTTAATTTTCAAAAATTGAGGTTATATGAGCCTCCGTTGATTGAAGATCAAGGAGAACAGGTTTAGATTCCATCTATTAAAGAATTTTCTCCTCAATAACTTGATGAGCTTCAACAAGACACCATTCTTGATAGAAGAACAAGGATATCAAAAAGAGTGAGTGTCGACTACCTTTGTGTGGGGCTCAAAGGCACAAATCCTTCAAAGTTAAAATGGATTGAGATTGGAAAGGTGAGGGAATTGAACCCTCATTTGTTGAACAATTGAAAGTTATCTTTTGAGGTCCAAAAGATTCCACTGGGGCGGATTGATCAGGTGCTCAAAATTATGCTCAAAAATCAAAGTTGCCAGATCGGTGCGGAAACTGAATGACCATGTAGATCTCGTCGTTCTAAATTTTGCACAAATAGTTTCATAGAAAACCAACACGATATGCTCACAGACATGTGTTCTCTCCACTTTGTCAAATAAGAAAATTTTCTTTAAAAAGTGTGTAGAAAACCTAGTCAGTAGTCCGTACAACTGGCTAGGCATGCTTATGTGGTAGGTTGAGTGGTCAAGGGTGTGTTTTCCTCTGGCAAATGAGGGAGTGCCAAGTGGTATTATTTGACAATTACGATTTTGAAATTTATGATTGGTTTATTTTTGGGGCAACAAAATGCTGACACATGACCCAACTGTTATGCGGAATTATGAATTACAAATAAATCATTCTTCCCTAGACAGGTGTTAATCTAAAAAAATAGGTCAAAGACTTTACAACTATCTTTCCTAACTATAAAAAGACTCACAAAATGAAATAAGGAACGTACTTGGGATCCAAGCACTTCCAAAGTCTCCTTCTATCACTTTTGTTATAGTTTCAAATTCCATCTGGCTGTACAAAATATTTCCTACAAGAATGAAAACTAAACAACAATAGATAGAAATAATACAAATGTATATTCAAGTTATTTAGCTAAATCAATAAATCATAAAAAATATACATTAAGTAAGAAATCATAATATTGAAAATCAAAGCTTATACAGAATCATATAGGGAAAAATAAATAGTAATCTTTATTGATGATAGAAGGGCAGGTTACAACCTAGTTGATTGATTTAGTGTCACCATCTCTAGAAGCATCCCAGCCTCATCACAATGCAGATATCTCCAAAAATATGTCACTCAAATAAATCTCCTCAATGAAATTCCACCAGCATTTTTCTACACAAATTCTTCCTCCTCAAACACTAATATTTGTGCTCAATTTATAGAGGAGCTAAAGGTAGTTTCACAATCAATGAATTTCGAATAATAGGCAAGACATGTTCCCAATCTTGTAGATGTCAAATGGACACATGGATTCAAAGTTTGACACATGTGAACTCTTCTAGAAGGCACTAGCCAAGTGGATATTCTGGAACAATGAGAATTTCACTCCAAATGTGACCAATACACCCATGAATGTCGAGAAGTTCTTTACAGAGCAGGCTTGCATAGGGCTACTTGCATATGCAACACACTTATTCCCTTTAGAGGCAGCATTTGTGAGCTCTCATATGATATATTATAAACTTCAAACTTTGGAAACCTTTGCAGATGAAATTCTTTGATTGATTTGTCTTATTCTTTGTCTTAGGGCATGTAGAAAATGAAATGTTAGGGAATGATATACCCTATACATTGCTCCTGGAGATGATGCCCAGTTAACCAAGTCATTGGGAATGATGCCCAAATTGACCTATAACAATTGCCCCTTAAAGCATGAACTCAAAATAATAACAACAATTTTTTGATTGATATGCTTTACACTGTGATGGGCTGGAGATGAAGCGGAGTGGTGACCTGCATCAATATTAAAATACATTACATCATGATATATCCTCTCGATAATAATTTCTAAGGGTAGGCATTCCCATATTCATCACATAAACAATCTAATAACATGTACATAATTCAGAAAGTCATCTACTTTGGAATGTTTCCCAATGCAGAAATTCTTATAGATATAAGCCCATGCTCAGATGATGATCTGTATGTAAGGTCATTGTACATATGATGTGTACAACAGTCCTGAAATCTCAGCCCAGATGGCTGAGATTAGATCTGGGGTCTTCTTATCTCATTCACGCGATCATTCGGGTACAAGTCTAGCCATGCGAATATATGATTTGTCGTTGAACATGGAAAGACATCATTTGATTACCAGCCAATGATGTGAGTTGTTAAAAAATGCAAGAGAACCACCATTAATGAAAATTGCCCACAAGGTACTGCAGTACATTTTGTAAGCTGTGAATAGATGATTCGATGTCTAATGCCAAACAAAATCTTTCGGTCAAAAGTCAGAAAGTGAGGATCTTTTCGATGTTGTAACAAGCCTCATGGTACTGGAATTTGATGTTTCTAAGTGAGCTTCCTAGATAATGATTTGTCGCCGACAGGAAGTCACCTTATTTTGAAACAGATGTTACTGATTTCGGAGACAAGGGTATGAATAGATATAGAAATTTTTAGGGATGACAGTCATGAGAATAAAGGTTTATGAGTATTGTAGAAGGATGAGTTATTCACTGGATGACCTCTATTGAACATATCGGAAACACTGAGATGATTTGGCAGCATTGACCCAAAACTGAAGTTAAGGTATGATGAACCATAGGTATGAATGAAACTTCAAGATGATTACCCAACCCAAAAAGTCACAGACATGGAGTCAAGGAAGTGTCATGTTCAAGAGAGACTTGCTACCATAAATAATTTTGCTCACTTTTCCCAAATTTTTCCAGGTCATTTGTCGACCAGTACCTCTTTATTTTTTAACAAGCTTGAGGAGGATAACATTTTCTTGATCTATAATTAAACCCTTCGGGAAAATAAAGTATTACTATTTAATAATTTAATGAGTCTAGCGATGAATGAAACTTGATTCTTTCCATGATCAACAAGCCCATCACTATTTTATGTTTTAACGAGCTTAATGACAGTGATAGCCCAGTCATTTTTCATATTTAGAGAGTTTTAAAAAGAGGATGAAAGAAAAATCTAGAAGTACTTTTTCATAAATTTGTCACTCAAATCCGAAAAAGTGTACAATAATATCTGAGAGAACCTCTTTGGTCATGTTTAACCAAGGTATTCTTTTTTTGTAAATAATCTATCTCAGTCCGGAAAAGGGTTAAACTTATACTGAGTAGATATCAATTCCTTTACTTTTACGAGCTCGAAAAGACAAGTGCTCGACAATATTTTCACATTATCGGAGTCTAAAAAGAGCTGAAAGAAGATTCCATGGGTTCCTTTTTTGTTGTTATCAAATCTTGAATAAGAGATAAAATTGTGCTTCAAATCCTTTTTCATTTTTAACAAAGCTCGAAAAATAAGGAGAAAAAGTATGCTTTGTGGTCAAATCATTCTTGAAATGAATTTGCACGACTAATCTATTCATCAGTTGTAAGACCCATTCAGGACAACATCAAATGGATTAAAAATACTTGTTTCATGATAAAAACATAATAAAACTATAGTCATAGCAATAAATTCAACATGCAAATAATTAAATGACTATTAAAAGTAGTTTCACTATTCATTTTTACCATTCCATAGTTACCATTTGCATTTTGGAGCTTTGAACCTGATTTTGCCCCCGAACTTCAGCTATTGATTGTGATCATTTTTGTGGATGGTTTTCATTGCCGTTTGATCCAGGTTAGTGATATGAACCTCCTCTTTCGTTTAGTATTCATTTCATTTCCAATTTCTGCAAATTTCCAAGGTTTTAAGGCCTCTAGGGTAAATTCTGCCCAAAAAGAGGGCAACACACCCCTGAATGTCGAAACTTGCATTGCATAGCAAGTATAGTGAAGGTTACTTGCATACAAAAAACACTATCTCTTGTTAGGGAGTGCATTGGGCACAATATAGATCTTTGTTTTTCACATTATGCCCAAAAGTTGCCTAGTTTTTTGCATTGATTGGAATCTAATGGATCTTATGGTTGTATTTCAAGTTTCCATCAGATTACAATAACGATTAAACGGAGGGAAAGAGAACATGAAGAGAATGATATGATTTCCTTAAATGATCCGAGTACAGTAAAGGCCCTTAGAGATTGTGGACTACTTAAGTACTTCAAATTGTCAGGGATGAGGCAACAAATAGAACTCTTGGAGTTCTTATTTCGAGCATGGGATCCAACTATTGAGGAATTTCATGTTAAGAAACAAGCGGTTCCCATAACATTTGAGGATGTGTAATTTATTATAGGTTTGTTGAGGATATGCTTGCCCATTTCACTCTCAGGGTCTATTGTTGGAGGAGAGATAGTGAGAGATTATGTTTTGCAACATTGTTATCCAGGGGTAGAGCCAAGAAAATATGGAAAGATAAAAATTCGAGATGTTAGATATTTTCCTTTAAGAACTATCCTTTTCACGATCACAAAACTTTCTGGCACCATTACACTACATGTAGAAAATAGATCGTATATGCAATATGCACTAGAGTGTATGGAGCTAATAGTCTTCAATTGGTCTGAAGCTGTTCTTTCTCAAGTAAAGGAACAACTGAATAAATCAAAGGGACGAAGGAAGAATAATTTTAGTTATGGTTTTATCCTTATATCCTTCATCTTGGAATGGATTCCACTGATGTAGCCACAACATGTGACACTAGATGTGTCTAATCCTAGTGATCCGCGGATGTAGAGATGGGTGGAACTCATGGGTAGGCATGCAGGCCAATCTACCATTGTGTTCTCGACTACGTTCTTCACCTGGTTCTGATGATAGACTGTCACCATCAATGTGTATGCATATGCAGGCGTTGATTTCTGAGGAGGTCCAGATTTAGCATTACCAGAAGGCACTCAGTGGGGATAAATGGGTAATAATGTTGTTACCATGTTTTTTATTTTCCTAAGGTTTATACAATTTTTTTGTATTTTGATGTTTTCCCAAGACTAACTAAATTTTTGATGTAATGCAAATGTTGGTCATGTTCAACCAGTAGTGGAAACGGAGCGCGAAGGAGATGTGCCAATAGAGAGGGATGTCGAGAGAGCAGTCCTTCAGGATCTTGATATGGATGAGACTCTGGTTGAGCTTCAGCAGCACATAGAGGGTTTGACCTTTGGGATTCAGGATTGTCAGATCGAAGAGCTACCCATGCAACTGCAGCGACAAACTATTGGGGTTCCTAACTGCTGGATGTGGTTACTTCATAGGATAGATATATCTATAGCATGTTACCATGAGCACCACTAGTTTACTTGTGACATTTTTCATACATTTTGAGGTTAGATGACAAATGTGTCTTGGATACAATTTTTTGTAAAAACCTATGACTATCTTTCTATATGATTTCAGTGTTTTCCTATGTTTATTGTGTAATCCTATTCAATGATGTGAATTTTTTCTTTACATATGTTGCAAATTTCTGTCTAAAACTTGATTAGCTAATGAATCAATCAATGTGTTCAAATTTATGGAAATGTGTCGATATCGAATAAAATCAAAGTGTCTTTCCAAAAGTCGAACTCTAAGGAACAATCTATGCCATGTTGGATTTCTAACAGTATAAACAATAGTAAGTTGTAAGACCACAAGTTGTGAGTCTAACCTTATGATGATATGGTTAATACCAATGAAATGGCATCAGAGAGAAGTTCTATCAATGTGCTATACTTAGTGATATTATTCATCGATCTACCAATACAAATCCCTTGAAAACTCACCAACTTCTCGTTTGAAGCATAATGGCCCACGCTACAGAGGATAGATTCTACGTACTATGACTAGCACCATCAGCGTATCCAACAAAGGGTTCCGAAGATTCAGACATCTGTGATGAAATGTAAAGTGGATTACTAATTTCAAGAAAATCTTAAGAACAAATTAAGATAGTGAATGCAAATCAACATCATATATACACAATATAATACAAAAAATTTACTACGCTCATGATTCAGCATAGTAACATTTCAAATACAACCCATTTCTAGGTTGTGCCAATAGAATTCCATCGTAATCGACCAACTCATAGGCGCCCTTAGCAAGAACTCTTTTGAAAATATAGAGGCCATGCCATAATGGCTCAAACTTTCCTGTACCTATTACATCATCTTCTTGATCATAAAGAAGGATCAAGTCGCCATCTAAGAAAATGTGAGGCTAGATATTTTTGTTGTATTGCACCTTTATACGTCTCTTATGCAATTCGTTGGCCAATTGGGCTTCATGACGTATTTCATCAAGATGGATGAGGTTAAGGAGACACACTTCTTCTTCTAAGGTGTCAGGTAACAAGCATTTTGCAAGTTTTAACGATGGTATTTCACATTGGATTGGTAAGATAGCTTCTAGACTATACACCAATTGAAAAGGAGTAAAGCCAATTGCATTTCTCACTGAGGCTCGATACGCCCATAAGGCAGAGTACAAGATAAAATTCCATTTTCTTTTATGAACTCCTATCATTTGTTGAAGCATACGTTTAAGAGTCTTGTTGATAGCTTCAACTTGTCCATTTCATTTTGGATAATAAGGAGTAGAATTATCATGTGACAATCCTAATTTTGCAGTCAATTCAGCCATCATTTGATTGCGAAAATTCTTCCCATGATCTGTAACTATAGAAAGTGGGACCCCAAACCATGCAATAACATGATTAAAGAAAAAAAATACAGTTGTATTTCCTGTGTTTTTGAATGTAGCCATCGCTTCGGCCCATTTGGTAAAATAGTCAACTACGACAGTAATATAACTGTGCCCCATGGACGAATCAGGGTTACAGGTCATGAAGTCAATGCCCCATTTCGAAAATGGTCCCACATAGACAACAGGATGCATTGAGCTGGCGGTTTGTGAATTTTACGATAAAAAATCTAGCACGCATGACAAATTCTGACTGCGAGGATGCAGTCTCAAAAAATAGTAGGCCAAAGGTAACCAGCGCAGAGTATCTTCTGCATAGTAGAATATCCAAATGAATCTCCACCACAAGCCCCAACATGACAATCATTTAACGCTTGTTCGGGCTCCTCATGAGTGAGGCACCTCCTTAAAATGGTATTGACACCACGGTGATAAAGTGTATTGTAGACGATCAGATAATATTTGGCTTGGTATTGAATATGTCGTTGTTCAAAGCGAGAGGTATTAGGTTGAAAATTTTGAGTTTGGAGATAAATTATGAAATCCCCATACCAAGGATTAGATAATCTGATCAGAAACAGAGACTCGTCAGGAATTGATGGTTCCGACGTAGTTGTAGTACTATCAGAGGGAAGGTCACAGAGAAGCTCAGCCCAAACTAAAGACTTATTTGACTTGGATTTGATGAATTCCAAATTAAATTGCTACAAAATGACAATCCATTTTGAATATTCCCCCCCCAGCAATTGACGTGATAAGATATAAGTCACAGGGTTGCAATTTGAAATGATAGTGGTTTTTCAGAGTAGGATATAATGGCGAAATCTTTGGAAAAATTGAACAACTGCCAAGGAAAGATTTTCTACATATGTATACTTAACTTTTGTATCATTGAGATTAAAACTCAAATAATAGATCAGATGTTCAATTCCATTTTCTACTTGGACCAAGACCATAGCTATGGTTATTTCGTCCGCAACGATATATAGGAAATAATCATTTTGATAATTAGGGGGATAAATTAATGATGCTCAGACAAGAGTGTCCTTGACAACATCAAAAGAAGCTTGTGCAAGTTGGTCCCAATGGAAGGGAACCCCTTTTTTCAATAGTCAAGTAAATACTTTAGCCATTTCAACATAGTTTGGAATGAACCTTCTTAGGAAGTTTGCCTTTCCATGAAGCTTCTGTATCTGAAGTAAGTTTGATGGTGTAGGAAAATCAAGAATGGCTTGAACCTTCAATGGGTCAATTTAAATTCCTTCTTTTGAGACTATGAATCCAAGAAAACGACCAAAACCAACACAAAACACACATTTATGTGGATTGACGCATATTTTGTAGTGTTGGTAGCATAAGAAAATGGCTCTCAAATGCATCAGGTGATCAGTCTGATTTTGTGAATGCGTTGTTAAATCATTTAGATAAGGTTGAACAATGTGTTCAATGTCATTGAAAGCATAGTCCACTACTCTCTGAAAATTTTCCCCAGTGTTATTTAAACCAAAAGACAATTTATTATAAGAGAATGTGCCCCAGGGATAGATGAATGTTGTCTTATGTTGATCCTCTGGGTGGAGATTGATTTGATTGTAGCCGAAAAATCCATCCATGAACAAAAATATTTCACATCCAGCACAATCATCAATAATTTGGTCAATAAAGGGAGTAGGATAGTTGTCTTTTGGACAAGCAAGATTGAAATCCCAATAATCAACGCACACTCTAATGGTTCCTTTCTTCTTCAGGATAGGAACGATTTTGGAAACCCACTCAGTTAGTGAAATAGGGTATATGAAACCAGCATGCAAAAAAATTTCAACTTCTGCTTTGATGGCAGCAGCTTTCTTTGGATGAACAGGATGAAGCTGTTGACGCACTGGTTTGACATCAGGATAGATATTAATAGTGTATTAAAAAATACTAGTATCTATGCCCGAAATTTCCTCGTAAGACCAAGAAAATAAATCATGGAATTCATGAAATAGAGAGAGATATGATTCGAGTTCTGATGGAGAACAAGATACACCGACATGAATATTTTATGCAATGCCAGGTTTGGTCAAAATATCGATAGAAATAGTTTCTTCAATATTTGATAGATTTTGCTTGGAATCGATTGCACTAATGGGTAAAGAATTCAAAAATAATTTTTTGATTGATGGGTGACATAGTTCACTAAGGTAATTTTCTTCATAATCAGGAAGATGGGAACGATGATGATAATATTCCCATGGTTCTCGTTCTGACATCATGGCTTCCAAAATATTCTCATCTGTCAAGAACATTGAGGAAAAAGGATCAGAGGGAGTACCAAAATCTAAGGAATGATTGACCCAAACACTCGGCGATGTTGATTTCAGATTTTCCGCCCAAGCCAAATAGATTGATTTCTATGCCAACTCAATAGGTTTGGGCAGCAAAAACTCATCTAACTTAGTGAATTCAGAATCACCCGTACTCTCCCTTAAGCTATATAGAGTGAAAGAGATCATGTAGTAGGTCTCTATGCTTGCAATTTCTGCTGACGTCACGGGAAGTGGTCATGCAAAGGTTCCCATAAGAGTGGAATCCTTTAAGAGTCCTACACCAATGTTCTGAGGTTATTATTGGGGTATGTGAACAAACGGAACACTTCTAGTTACTAGTGAAGCAGAGGCAAAGAACAATATTTGATTAATGATTGTGATAGTACCTTTATGTGGAAAGGAAATAATTCTAAAATATGTAGAAACAATTGCAGTCATTGTATATACCCATGGCCTTCCAAGTAGAATATTATAGTCAAGGGGTCCATCAACAACCTTAACTTCAACATTCTCTATTTTTCCCCCTAGTTCAACATGAAGGTTATTAATAATACCACAAGGTTTATATGTACGTCCATAAAATGCCTTCAACGTTGTTGATGATTATGATAAGCGCGGTGAGCCAAGTGACTTCCAACAATTTAGAGACATAATGCATGTAGATGCTCCCTCATCAATAATAGTGTGATGAACAAGGTGATTGAGAACATTTACTTGTATGGAGAATACCAATTCTGTTGGTAGTTGTGGCACATAGCCCGTATGATTAAAGACGACAAGATTAGAATCAGTCGGGTCAATTCCACCAATAGTTGACAATAAAGCCAGTTTTTGAGAGGGACAATTTTGTAGTACCTCAAGAGTAGACATAGTTGAAGGGGATTGAGCCAAATCTTCAACTATATTATAATTTTTTGCAGCTCTTGCTCGAGGATTATATGTCGATTTGTGAATTACTCCCTTTGGTGGCTTGATTGTCAATTCAGGAATAACAATAGGTAGTACTAATTCCGTAGACTGATTCAATGTCAAGGTAGTAGGTTGATCAGTGGCCTGACTACCATAATATTTATTACATGTTGACACCAAAGTATATATTAAAGGTTTTGTGATAGATAACATGAACACTTGGGAACTAGGAGTTGGATCCATAGCAACCATGTTGGTGTCTGGATTTGGAAATGGATCTATCAACACAGTCGATGCATGGGAAGTCTTGATGATTTTTTAGACTTCAGCACGGTGAGGAAAATCCCTAACAAAGTGTTCCTCATTATAGATTATGCATGGATAACAAGGTTTCCTAGGTCCAGATGATTGATCAGAGGATATTTCCTATGAGTTAGAAGTTTTTTTTTTCTTAGATTGCCCCTTTTTCTTACTTCCAGGTTGCTTGTCACTTTTTCCCTTGTCAAATGACACGACATTAATTTCAGAAGCATGAGAAGGATTAGATGCAGTACTGTGATGTGTGATTACAGTGCCTATCAAGCCGTCTCTGACATGAGAATCCTTTAATTGAGGAGGAACAGTAAAATTAGATCTCGGCGCATTAGAAATTTTTTCATAGAGCATGCCAGACTAAGTATAAATCAAGCCTAAATATTGGGCATGAGCAATAACTTTCTCTTCTATGATGACGCCACCCTTAGCCACATCCTCAGTTATAGATGGTAATAGGGACTTAATGAACCATTCAGCAAGGAGCTGGTTTGGAACAAATGTCTTAACCATTCTACGACGACGATGCCACTCATGAATATGATCAGAAATGTGAGTAGCATTAGTCTGTTTGAAATTGGTCAAGAGTTCCATTCCAGTTTCATATCTAATGGGTAACTGGAAACGAGTCAAAAATATAGTAGCTATGGTAGTGAAATTATCAAAATACTCTCTAGGTAATTCAATGACCATTTTGCAGCTGGACCTGTGAGCGTACGCTAAAAAATAAATAGTCGAACATAATCATCATTCAGGGATTTTGATGAACACCATAAATGATAAGTCATAACATGAGTTGACAGATCTTCTCCAGGGTCTCCATTGAACTTAGGAATATTCGAGGGTAATTTATGAGGTATCATCGACCACCAAGGAGCATATTTAATTGGATCATTATTTAGTCGATTTAAATTTGGTAACTCTAAATTTGTGACAAAGGGAAATTGTCAATTAAGGTCAGGTTGAACATAGCCAGGGTAAGATGGAATTTCTTGAGCAATAGGCCTTTGAGCACTAGCATAAGGAATTTACTACTGGTAACCTAGATAGGGGTTGTTTTGAAAAGAAAATGATTAAGGATTCTGTTGACCAAAACCTATATATGATACTTGTTGAAATGAAGTTTGAGGCATTTACACCTGAGGAAGTGAAGGGGTCTATCCACCAATGTTATAACCCAAATTAGGATAACTTGGATTCGGTTGATAGGTATAACTAGGTTGCGGTTGTGACATCCCATAAAATGGTAAAACAACTTGTGAATAAATGATTCCAGATACAGGCTTTTGTAAATTAATTGAAGGATTTGGAGTCTGTGGACCCAACATTTGATGATATTGAGTTGAACGACCTGTTTGATAAGGTTGTACAACATTTTGATTTTGTAACAAGGGTAAAGATGTATTGACAAGTGGAAATGATGTGGGTGTAATAGGGTGAACTAGTTGATACGATGGTACAACCATTTGTGGTTGGATAGGCATAGTGGGTTTCCATCGAAAAACATTCATTTTGACATTAGGTTGACCAAAAAGTGACGGAGTACTATCATATTGAGTGACCAAAGGTTGCGCCCCAGCATGAGGAGGATAATAAGACGAAAAATATTTCTCTCCAAATGCTGGGAATCCAGTTGATATGGTACTTGAAGGAATAGACCCAGAAGGACCGACTTGATATTGCCTTGAAGATGTGTATAATTAATCAAGTCATTCAATACAAACTATATCATTACTAGTTAAAATACCAGATGATGACATTGGTAAAGTCCATGGGTTTGAAGATGCACCAGAGAAAATTCCAGATAATGATTTATAACCTAATGGGACCAAAGAGTCACCATGAAAATATGTCTCTAGTGAATTTGTAAACATCGACGGGGTAGTGAGGGTAGGATCTGACGTAATTGGAACAGATGGCCCAACCGAAGATGTTGATTTAGGCATGGTTACTTGACCAAATGTATACCCTTTTGAATCGACGGGAGTTTGAAAAGGAACAAGATCAACAAAATAAGATGGATTTGATTGAGGATAAGACTTTTACAGGTAAAGGTCCTCCCCAAAATGGCTTGGAGTTAAAGGTGTCTCATCTTGTGGGATTTCCTCAATCGCAATTAAACCAGATTGAAATATTTCACCATTAGGACCGAAGTGTATTTCAAGTGGTTGACTGTGTGATATAGAAGATTCAATAGCTACAGAAATTTGTGGGATGACCAAGGTAGGAACAAATTCCATTTGTATGACTTCAGGATTCAGATTTTCTAGCAAAGAAGAGATAGGATTTGGATCAATTTCTGGTTTAACAACGTCGGGTCCAGGAGGTATGGTCTAACTAATTGGATGGATCGTGACCACGGATAGCTGTGAAGACTCCATTTCGACAACAGTAGACAAACCGAGATGTGTAGAAATAGCTTGAGCTAACTCTAGCTTATGGAAAGATGATGTTTCATGAGAGGTACAAATTTTACTTGATTCAACAGATCGTGATCGACTTCGCCTACCAAAAATAACTTCTGGTGGTAAAGGTGGTTTTAACGCTATTCTACGCGAATGACAGGGGAAAGGATTTTGTTCTTCCATGATTACTAATTTATTTTAACCAAAAAAAAATAAAAAAAATAAAAGGGTAATACTAGGAAAAATGGTTTACCTAGAAACTGTGAACTGCAGAATAACTCCTAGCGAACCAAGAAGTATGAGAAGGTAATCTCCCCGAATTATGTGTTTGGTGTATCACAATTTACAAGGTGGCTGACTCGGTTCATTATGAATGGATAACACATAAAATTTGTCCTCCCAAATATACCTGAAGGTACGTGGAGGCCCAAATCCATATTAGCACTGTCTGATGTGAAATCGCACAGTTAGAGCACCCCTTTATACTTATCATACTATAAAACCGCCTGATATACCCAAAAGTACATGGACGAGCTACTATATACTTACGTACGTGGAGTGAGGTATCACACTCAGAATGTATCACACACAAGTTAACAATAGCTGCTATGGTTTACGATGTCATAACACGTCTCTAGTCTAGACCTTCTAAATGTTATCGTTATGGTTCCAATGCTTTGTTAGGTATTTTGAGATTAATTTTATGTTGATCTTGTTTAATAATTTTCCTTTCAAAGTTTCACCATGATGATGTATTGAAAAATTCCTAAAATGCAACTACGAATGATAAGCAATCTTTCACTTTCAGTTTTTCAATGAAAATCCTAGCTACTAGAGGGAAAAGCAATCAATTTGTGAGAAAACAAATCAAAGAACACAAACTAAATGCATATTTCCTAATTTTTCCTTTTGCAAAACACACAAACCACTACATGCAAATGCAGATTTTACTTTTTAGTTCATTTAATGTTATGAATGCAGAAAAGAAACTAAGTGCACTAAATCAACAAAAACAAATGCCTTTTACTTTTGAGAAATGAGGAATACAAACAACAATTTCTCTTTTGAAGGAAAAATGAGGAATGAAACAACAATTTCTACTATCAAGAAACGAAGAATTTATGGCATTTTCCCTTTTCAAAAGCAAATGAATCTAATGCGACAATAAAAATACTTTGAAATTAACTTGCCAATGATAAAGAAAAATGCTTTAAATAAGCATTGAACAAATTTTCTTTCAAAGGAGGAAGAGGTAGATGAATTCACTGGTCAATATGAGGCTCAGGCTTTTCAAAAAATAGCAGTAGACAAACTGAAACAAATTTCAAAGACAAATTCAAGGGAATTTGGATGGTTTTAGGAGGCAATGCAGTCTCTAAAGAGAGACAATGCTTTGCAATGCAAGCCTGAAAGGGAGATAGTGCTATGCAAAGCACTGTGTCCTGTCCAAGAGTATGTTGGGCACAGTGTATAAAGAAAATGTATAAAGAAAAACACAATTGTTTAACACACTTCTTTTGCAAATTTGTATCTTAAAAAGCCTAATCTTTGTGAGTAACAACTACTGGGTGAATAAACAGAGAAAATTAGAGGCTAAAACACATAGGATAAAGAGTAATCTCCCCAACGGAGTCTCCAATTTGTCATGAATAATTATGAATTATGGATAAATAATTATTCCCTAGGCAGGTGCTAATCTAGAACAATAGGTCAAATACTTTACAACTATCTTTCCTAACTATAAACAGACACACAAAATGAAATAAGTAACCTACTTGGGATCCAAGCACTTCCAAAGTCTCCTTTTGTCGCTTTTGTTGTAGCTTCAAATTCCAACCGGCTGTGCAAAATATTTCTTGAAAGAATGAACACTAAACAACAAGAGATAGCAATAATATAGATGTCTATTCAAGTTATTTAGCTAAATCAATAAAGCATAAACCATATACATCAACTAAGAAATCATAATATTGAAAATCAAAGCTTATACAACTGCATATAGGGAAAAATAAGCAGTAATATTTATTGATGATAGAAAAGGGTGGTTACAACCCAGTTGATTGATTTAGTGTCCTCATCTCCAGTAGCATCCAAACCTCATCACAATGCAGATATCTCCAACAATATGTCACTCAAATCAATCACCTCAATGAAATTCCACCAGCATTTCTCTACACAAATTCTTCCTCCTCAAACACCAAGATCTGTGCTCAATTTATAGAGGAGCTGAAGGTAGTTTCAAATTCAATGACATTCCAATAATAGGAAAGACATGTTCCCAATCTTGTAGATGTCAAATGGACACATGGATTCAAATTTTTACACATGTGAACTCTTCTAGAAGGCACTGGCCAAGTGGAGATTTCGGAACAATGAGAATTTCACTCCCAATGTGACCAATGTACCCATGAATGTCGAGAAATGCTTTGCAGATCAGTATTGCATAGGAATACCTGCATATGAAACACACTTAGTCTATTTAGAGGTAGCGTTGGTGAGATCTCATATGATATATTATAAAATTCAAACATTGGAAACCTTTGCAGATGAAAGTCTTTGATTGATTTGTCTTGTTCTTTGTCTTAGGGCATGTAGCAATTGAAATGTTAGGGAATGATAGACCATATAGATTGGTCCTGGAGATGATGTCCAGTTAACTAGGTCATTGGGAATGATGCCCAAATTGACCTATAACACCAAATAAAGACCACCATGTGGTAGCAAGTGGGGCCAAAAAAATTTGGCAAGGGTCAAGAGGAGCCCCGAGTAGTCGAACTTGTGACCTTGAAACAACTAGCACAAAGTGCTACCTCTATATAACACGCATCGGACTTAACATGTATAGTTCGCTGCCCCATTTTAAATTGTAACCACAAAGAATATGGGGAAGGGGGTTGGGGTCTAGCCGCAACCCTAGTGACTTCCACCAGTGGGACCACAGGTGGGAAGCTAGCCCTGAGCCCCCAAAATATATGTTTACATTAATGCCATATGGTGGCCACATGCCGACGGTTGGTGAAACTGTCAGCGACCTATTTTTATTTATTTTTAAATAATTTCCCCTAAAGGTCGTAGAGGTAATTTTAAATAGGCGATAATTTCACACAGAAAACAAGGATATTATCACCTAGTTAGCACGAGAAAGGGCTAAATTGTAGGATGATGTCGACCCTGGAGAAAATTGTGGAGCGGTTAGTGGAGAAACTTGGGGAGATCATAACTTCTCTATTTTTTGCCAAATTCAAAGCAGAAAGACGATAGACATGCATTTTTAGGCATTATAGAGCTGATGAAACATTTTTTAGAGCTATTTGACAATTGTAAACACATGTATTCACACTTTGTATCATAATAAAAGAGGGCTAAGAAATTGGAAGCTGGACCAAGGAGATGTAGCCTAGGCAAGGTGAAATATTTCATCATATTGTGCTGTGTGAATGCTTATGGTGATTTTTATGTCTGATAGATGTTGTTGTTCAGTATTTTATTTATGTTAATTTACTCATGAAATTCACATAAAATCACATAAAAACTCATGTTAAACTTGCAATTAACCGCATCCTCCTCAAGCACTTTCTTTATATTCTAAATTCGATCTTAGCAAAACAAAAATAATATTCCTATTCAGATCAGTTTTTTTATTCCTTGGACACAATTATTGGGGGAGGTCGAATCGTCTACCATGTTGACCTATGATGCAATTAGATAGGATATCATTTCGTTATGGGAAGTGCATCACATATGGTGGGAGAAATTCATAAGAACATGAGAGGACGATTATGTTGTGGAGAGCACCAACGAATTGTGACTAAGGAGAAGATGAAAGTAATAGATTGAAAATGAAAATTAAATAGTTATATTGTGATTAGTGTCTATTACAACCTGGGAATGTGATATAGGTCCATTGCAGATGAAAAATGTGATTATAGGAGGGAAAATGTAAATGAGTGAAGAAAATCACATCAACCACATGCCTTTGACAAAAAATAGGTTTGATCAAGCTAGTAATTAAGTTACTCTACCAGATTCTTGAGCAATTTTATGTCACTCAATCCATGGCTACTCTAAGAAATATGATGAAGCAAGAACATGCCTATAGAAACCATCCCTTGTGATACCCTGCATGAGTAGTGAACGATATCTTGCTTGGGTACGCTAACTAATTCAATGTCTCCTTCCTAGCTAATGTGTTGTCTTGACAACACTTCAACCTTTTTATCTTCCATCTCATTTTAACCATTTTCCCCACTCTTAAGAAATCCAATTATAATGGTAGTGCACCTACTGCTAGCAAGGGCTCAAGTACATGCATCTATAGGATAATATCACTCCTATAAAATAAGTTACCATATTTCCAAAACCCACCATTAGACACATCAAAGATGATGTTATGTCCATATAATAATAGTGTATCCCTTTATTGTTATTTTGTACCCATGTAGTCCACATATTTTTATGATTGTGCCCCATAATAGCCCACTATTTTTATTGTTGTGCACTTATATTATTACTGTTAGGTCACCAAGGATTACATTGTGACCCCATGGACTTCTATATATAGAAAGGAGGTTTTGTCATTTGTGTCATCTAAGAATTTTTCATTTATGTAATGTAAAGGAGGTTGGCCCCTTGAAGTGTCTACCTTCGAAGGTGTTGATCTCTCTTTTATTCTATTTTTGGAGCTGGTTTCATAACATTTGGTATCAAAGCTTTGGATTCTAGGGTTTCACTTCTTTAAATAGGCCATCATGGAATTTTCGCTATAACTTTTTTTCTACGAAGGTTCAAAAGCTAAAATAAGAAATTTTGATGAAAATCATGTAAAAATATCAGATATTGGTGCACAACATTTTTAGATATATTATCTGTGGAATTTAGGGTTTTTGCAGGGTCCCAAATTTCATCTCAAAGAGGTGACCTTGGGAAAATAGCCATAACTCTCTCTCTAAGCATCGGATTGGAATTCTGTAGGAAGTGGCTGAAATTACATGGACTTTAGTTCACTTTATATCAATTTCAGAGCCAAAGGAGGAAAAATTGACATGTGGCACACTGTAAAAATTCACTCTACTAAACCAGTCCATAATTAGGTCATTGTGGGAGATTAGGCATAAATTTTCCTTGAGAAATCCAAATCAGGCCAGACCCACGGCATTGGAAATAATATTCAGAGGGATACTAAGGACCAAAGATAAAATCTTGGCGATATGAAATTATAGAGATACATCATTTTCAATACCGAACTCCACAAAAGCAAGAAAAAAGTGTGTATTTTTTTTTCAAATTGCATAAGTCTTGTTTGAAAAATCGGTTTGAAGTGATTTGAAGGGAATATTGAAGCATAGATATCAGTATTAGTTTATAAAATGGCCAAAAAAAAAGAATTCCACACCTGTTAAAACCTCATAAATCTCTGCTATGATGCATGGAGAGAAAGAATTGCAGTATCATATATCAAAAGTATGGTACCAAGTGAAACAGATTTCAATCTTACAAAGTGCAACCAAATATGGAATTTATGGTTTAAAAGAAGAAATGGAGGATAAGCTGGATGGTTTGAAGGATAAAATGAAAGCTAATATGGATGATAAAGCAGTGGAAGATCACATTGAGCACCAAAAATAAGTTCTCCAACTCTCAAAGGATAACCTAACTTTGGTGCAGAATTGAATGAAACAATAGGAAGATCAACATCGTAGTGAAAGAAGTTACGAATAAGTCACGAAAACAAGAACTCGAAAACTATGAAATCGATCAATTTCAGATTATCTCAGCAAGTGAAAGAACTTACCCGCTGAAGATTCCACATGGGAGGAAGAGAATTTTATACAGAAGCGTAGATAAATAATCAAGCATTGAGGACAAAACTTGTTTGAAGGAGAGGGGCAGGTTAGGACCATATAAAATTGGTGTATCCCATTATTTTTATTGTGTACCGATGTAGTCCCCATATTGTTATTATTGTGCCCCATAATAGCCCACTATTGTTATTGTTGTGCCCTTACATTATTATTGTTAGGTCAGCAAGGATTACATTGTGACTCCATGTACTCCTATATATATAAAGGAGGTTTTGTCATTTGTGTCATCCAAGAATTGTTCATTTATGTAATGTAATGGAGTTTGGCCCCTTGAAGTGGCTGATTTCTAAGGCATTAATCTCTCTTTTATTCTATTTTTGGAGTTGGTTCCATAACATATGAAATTCATGGGATTATGTGCTTCAATAACTTGAACACCAAATATTCCATATCAAATGTTCAAAATAATATGCATTTTGGAGAAATCACATCCATGTTTTTCATTACATGAGACAAGGGATTTAACTTCTTTAAGTTCACTAGCTAAGCACACTATAAAAAGTATAGCCTTTCTCAAGGATGGAGAAAATGGAAAAGAAAATTTCCATTGCTAATATTTGCAACCATATGTGTATTTAAATGGAGAGGATCTATAAAATTAAATGCAACATTTCTTTCAAGAATTAGACTATGAAATGCCCCATATTCTAGCTTCAAATCAAGAGTCTACATTTCAGCCACAATGTTATGATTTTGGGAAACTTCTGGTTTCCCTTATGAGGAAATAATCCTATGTCATGTGCCACAAAATATATAACACTTATGGTTGATGGTGAAATAGAAGCCTACTTACCCACGAAAATAATTTTATCTGATATATCATCAATTTTCCTGTTATGAAACCAACTCACAAAATAGAAGAAAAGAGAGATCAATGACTTAGAAATCAGCCTATTCAAAGTGGAAAAATCCTTTACATTACATAAGTGAAAAATTCTTGGATGATACAAATGAAAAAACATCCTTTCTATATATAGGAATCTAGTGGGTCACAATATAATCCTAGCCAACATAACAATAACAATTTAAGGGAACACAAATAACAATAGTGGGCTACTATGGGGCACAGTAGTAACAATATGAGGACTACATGGGCACAATAATAACAATAAGGAGGCTATACTAACAATAAAAATAAGGGGATACAATAGTATTATAAGGACCTAGCATACCCCTCTCCTTCAAAAAAGTGTTGTGCTCAATGCTTGAGTAGTTCTAGAAGCTTCTGTAGAAAATCCTCATCCTCCCATGTCGAATCTTCACCAGGTAAGTTCTTCCACTTGATGAGATATTCTGAAACTGATTGATTTCTTAGTTGTCGATTTATTGTTTTTGTGACTGCTTCAGGTTCCAATATGATTTTTACTTCTTCGTTAAGTTCTGGCAATATTGATTGAACTCTAATCTTGTCACCTATAACCTTCTTTAAGCATGAAACATGGAAAACTAGGTGCACTCAAGGAGATATAGGAAGCTCTGATTTCTAATCCATAGTACCTATCTTTTGCAACACCTTATAAGGACAATAATACTTTGGTGATAATTTATTATCTTTCTTAGCTTTCTTTAAGGACATTTATTTATATGGTTGTAGCTGTATAAATACCCAATCTGCTACATCAAAACTTCTTTCGCTGTGATGTTGATATGCCTATTGTTTCATTCAATTTTATGCCAAATTGTGGTTATCCTTTAAGAGTTGGAGAAATTTTTGTTGATGCTCGATGTGATATTTCACTTCTTGAACCTTATAATTTTCTCTTAAAGATGATGTGATGGATGATGGGTGATATCCATAAAGTTCCATAAATGGGGTAATTTTTGTTGTAATATGGAAGGAAGTGTTATACCACCATTCAACTAGAGGTAACCACTTGACCCATTGTGTGTGTTTATCAGATCAAAATCAACTAAGATATCCTTCCAAACATTTGTTCACTATCTAAGTTTTCCCATCAGATTGAGGATGATATGATGATCTATGAGCTAATTGAGTACCCAAACAAGAAAATAATTATGTCCAAAAATTTCCTATAAAAATGGTATCTTTGTCGCATACAATAATCTTTGGGTTTCCATGTAGCTCTTGAATTGTTTCGATAAATGCAGTATCAATTTTATTAGCTTTAAATGGATGAGATAATGCACAAAAGTGTGTATGCTTGGTAAGAATATCAACTACCACCATGATGATAGCCTTTCCTTCGAACTTGGGAAAACCTATGATAAAATCCATTAAAACCTCCTCTAAATGTTGACTTGGAATGGATAAAGCCTATTAGGAGAATTTTTAGGTCTAAATGGGCATGCTAAGGAAATTATAAAATAATAGTGGAAATAATAAAATAATATTAGATTACATCTTCAAATTATAGAGGAAAAAGGAAAAAACTACTTTTTCAACTTGTATTTTCAACTTATCGCCCTATGGGTTTACTCAAATTTCAAGCAGGAACATTAGTTGGATACAAAATTGATTCATCATCCAAGGAGTACTCGTGTTTCATACTTTTGATGGACCCTGCTATACGAAAAAAGAGAAATACATGAAAATTGTGATCACAATCACTTTTTTTCATGTATTTCTCATTTTTCGTGTAGCAGGGTCCATCGAAAGTATGCGAAATCCTTGGATAAGGAATTAAATTTTGCATCTAACGAGTACTCCCACCCGAAATTTGAGTAAATCCTTAGGGAGATAATTTGAAAATACAAGTTTAAAAAGTAGTTTTATTATGTTATTATTTTTTAGTATTTTGACTTTTTAACCCCAAAAATGGTGAATCATCTCCCATGGTTGACATCATCATCTTGAATCATATCGGTTCTTATAAAATTTATTTAGCTTGTACATTTTTCTCAGGAGGCCCATTTTAGACCTTAAAATTTCTCTAATTGTTGTAAAAAACCTTGGGTCTTAATTGTATCAACATTATTTTGTTGGAAAATCGAACATTCTACCACAAACTTTGGAATATCAGATTTAAGGCCATCCCAAAAAAAATCCTTCTTAAACCTATGGTAATTTTTTAAAAATTTAGAGTTCCCTTCTAAGGGAGGGGTGCACAATTCCAAAAGAATATTTTGTTTGAGTTGGGAATTCTTACAAATATATAAGTGATCTTTGTACCATAATGAATCATTTTTCCAGCTAAATGTTTCATATGTACTAGGATATTATTACAAATTTTGAATGAGTGTCCACACCTCTTCCTCATTCTTCCATTCATCCCTTGCTTCGGTTATCCACTCAAGTTGGTTAATAGAAATGGCACAAAGCAATGCTTCCACATAATCATCCTTTCTTGAGAGTGAATCTACAACAACATTTTTCTTCCCTTTTTTTGTAGATGATTTCAAAGTCATAACCCAACATCTTTGTGACCCATTTTTTCTTCTCTTCTAAAGATATTATTTGTTCCAAAAAGTATTTAAGACTATCATGATCTATTTTTTACCTTGAAGTGTCTTCCCATTAGGGAAGCTCCCCATTGTTTTAGTGCATATAGTATTGCCAACATTTCCTTCTCATAAATAGGGTTCTATAAATACTTTCCACTGATAGGATGACTTTCAAAATCAACGTGTCTTTTTTTGTATTAAAACTATACCAATTCCATTTCTCGAGGCATCACATTCTACGGTAAAAGTTTTTATGAAGTCTCGTGTATCTATGATTGGTTCTTGACACATTTCCTTTTTAATATGTTAAAAGGCCTTAGTTTGTTTTGGAGTCCAATAAAATGCATCTTTCTTCAGTAATGATGTTATAGGTGTTGATATTCTCCCATAATTCTTAAAAAAATTGTGATAATACCCTGTTAACCTCACAAATCCATAAAGTTGCTTTACGGTTGTGGGGATTTTCCATTCCTTAATGAATTTAATTTTGTTATGGTCTACCTTAACACTCTCATGAGATACAATATAACCCAGATATTCCACCTCTTCCACTCCAAAGAAATATTTGGAGGTTTTTGCATATAATTATTTCTCCTCCAACAGTTTGAGCACCCTATCAACATGTTGAACATGATCCTTCCAAGACTTGGTGTATATTAGTATATCATGAAAAAAATACTAACAAAAAATTTCTAAGGGTTTTAAAATGGGATTCATCAAACTTTGAAATATTGAAGGTGCATTAGTAAGTCCAAAAGACATGACCAAAAATTCATAATTACCCTCATGAGTTTTGAATGTTGTTTTCGAAATGTCTTCAGTCTTCATTCTAATTTGATGATATCCAAAATGAAGATCCATCTTGGTGAAGTAATTTTCTCCATGTAATTCATCAATAATGAGGATGGGAAATTTAAATTTAATAGTGAGCTTCTTGAGTGCCCTATAACCTGGACCCATATGCCACAATCCATCCTTATTGTGCACCAATGTTACTGGATTAAAGAAATAACTTTGACTAGGTTGAATTATACCAACCTATAGCATTTCTGCAACCATACGTTAAATCTCACTCTTTTGAGCATAAACATATATGTAAGTCTTGATGTTTGGAGGAACAGTTCCTGGAATCAAATGAATAACATGATCATGATCACTAATAGGTGGGATTCCTTTGGGAGTCTCAAACACCTTGGAATGATTCTCCAATAATTTTTGGAGATATGGAGAAATAGATGATTTTGATGTTTAAACCTCTAGTGAGCATAATTGTGAAATTACACCTCGTTATTATTTCTTATGAAGATTTTTCATAACATTAGAGTTGATTATATTTCCCGACATCCCTGTGATACCTCATAATTCAAACTCCTTTCCTTCCAAAAATAATTTCAAGGAAAGTTCTTGAAAACTAAAAGCTACAGTCCCAAAAGTCATCAAACTTATGACCTTTCATGTATTTTCTATCACAACTATAGAAAATCGCTTTTTATAATTTTTTCTTCCAATTGTTGTGGTGTCAACTTTGTAGTCTAGGAGTAGCAACACTACCATCTTTATATTGTGAATGGTAGGCTTCTTTGTCTCCATAATTTTTATTTCAATTTTTCTTTTTAACCTCAATTCCTTCTCTAATTAATCAAGTTCACAAAGGAGAACCTCATGTTCGATGTTATCCTTTAAATTCCCTATGAATACATCAATCCTGTGCTCCTCTAGAATATCCTTTACCCTTATATTCAATTTTTGGAAGTCTTCAATTTGCTCTGCCATTGAAACCTTTTGTTTGAGATTTATCAATAGGTTAAAGAAGGTATTACTATTTGTTTCATCATAATGTGCTATCATTTTCTCTGTAAAAGTTGACCAAGTGACAATTTTTTTACGAGAGAAAATGCATTGATACCATACAAATGTATTGGGTTCTAAATATAAATTTTCAATGCATACCTTTTGTGTGTTTTTCACATTTTGGAGATAAAATTATTGCTCCATCTGTAATATCCATGTTACAAGATACTTGCCATCAAACTTCCTCATATCGATCTTTGGAATATGGTGGGTCTTGAATCCAACATTAGAGTCTATAAAATCTGGATTAAAATTTACTTTTTTCTCATCATGAGTTTACTCTACTACCTTTTCACCATTAGAGTCATTTCTTGTATCAACTTTGTCAAACCTTCCATGTCTACTTTTAGATCATTTTTCATGTCTTCCATGTTTCCTTTCAGTTTTTCTTATATACCATCACTCTTATCTTCCATATCATCCATAATATCTTCCATTCAATTCTTAAAACCATCCATCTTAGCTTCCATGTCTTTATTCAAACCATCCATCTTCACTTCCATTTCATTTTTTATTACTTTTTGCGAGAGCGAAATTTGTTGCACTTTGTCTCGTAATTTTGATATATCATGTTGCACTTCTTCCTATTCATGCATCATAGTAGATATTTTTGAGGGCGTAATGGGTGTGGAATTATTTTTGGGAGGCATTATAGAACTCAATATTGATATCTATGCTTCAATATTCCCTTGGAATAACTTCAAACTGGTTTTTCAAACAAAAGTTATGATTTTTTTTAAATACACAATTTTTATTTCTTTTAGGAGCTCGATCTTGAAATGATTGTAACTTTGTAATTTTAGATCTCCAAGATTTGAACTTCGGTCTTGTTGTATCCCTTTGAGTATTCTTTCCAATGTGATAGGTCAAACCTATTTTGATTCTTCAAGGTAAATTTATGCCCAATCGCCCACAATGACCTAATATGGGCTAGTTCATAAGAGAGAACTTGTACAACATGCCACATGTCACTTTTTTAATATTCATCTCTGAAATCGATATATAAGGAACTTTAGTCTGTGAAATTTTAGTCACATCTTACATAATTCCAATCTGATGTCTGAAACTAAAGTTATGACGATTTTCCCTCAACCACTTGTTTGAGATGAAATTATGGAGCCTGAAAAAACCCTAACTTCTTCATATCATATCTCTGAAAATATAGCAAACCAATATCTAAATTTTCTACAAGAATTTTCTTAGGATTTTGGCTCAAATGGGTTTGTTTAGTTTCTGAACCTTCGTAGGAAACAATTTATAGAGAAAATACCAAGATGACTTGTTTGCAGCAGTGAAACCCTAAGATCCAAAGCTCTAATACCAAATTTTATGAACCCAGCTCACAAAATAGAAGAAAATATATATGACGACTTAGAAATAAACCTCTTTGAGGGGGAAACCTCCTTTACATTACATAAATGAAAAGTTCTTGGATGATACAAATTAAAAAACCTCCTTTCTATATATAGGAGTCCAATGGGTCACAATATAATCCTAGCTGACATAACAATAACAATGTAAGGGCACAACAATAAAAATAAGGGGGATATACTAACAATAACAATAAGGGGATATACTAGTATTATAGGGACTTAGGATTCCAAAAATTGTAACCATAATAATATGGTGATAATGTTTTCCCATTCTAGGAAATCCAATTTTCCATCTATTATTTGTAATTCTTGAATATATTGAGCAACAATTTCCTCCATATAAATCGTGTTTATTTTCTAAGAGAAAAAAATAACATGTGAACTAATAGAGTTTGAAGTTTTTCAGAAACTCTTTTTAGAAAATTTGTGATATGGTTTAGCATAGTTCCCCAACTCAATATTACGATAAGTCCTAATTTAAAAACCAAGACTTGTATCGATGCATAAAAAGAGAACCTTTAAGAGAGTAGTTAGTGGGCTTAATAAGTAGTCCCAACTATTAGAGTTCCCCATCAAAAATCTAGATGAAACATCCATAGCGATATCAACAAATTTCCTTGGCTTGGATACCTTCAAAACATGCTTCATTGTTCTCTCAAAAATCACAAAATCATCAATTTCTGGACGACCACCTTTGAGAAAGCATGTGAGCTTAATCTAAATTGACATATCTGACCAATTATAAATCCTAACACATAATATCATGTTCAATGAGGAGGTAAGGAAACCATGATATCATATTATCCTAGCATGAGAAAAGGACCCTTTGAGAATCTTACAACATTGAAACCTCCACCTACATTGAATGTTTCTATTTATGTGAGGCTTAATGATTCTAGGAAAATTTCGTTAGGGAAAAAACTGGAGACTTGTAATGCTAGATTTCCTAGATTACCCTCACATAAATCTAGTGGTAGTCCTAACCTTCTAAAGAAGGTGATTGAGGATGACACATAAAATGATTAAAAAAAATTCATATCACTATGAGAAAGCCTGCCCACTTTTGATTGCAAGGCTTATCATTTTATATTTAGCAGTAAGGTCTTTCTAATGATAACAATGTCACACAATATGTAATATATCCATGTTTTTATTCAATTTTTTTTTGGTAGTAAACTAAATTTGGAAGCACCTATGCTAGTAATGATTCCCACTCTTCACTTACATATAAAGAACAAACCTTTTCATATATTTTCGCAGCTGGGTAAAAATCCCTCGCTTGTAAAACATATCTGCCACTTCACCATCAAGCACAACTCCATGTATTTTCCACAAATACCGATGATAATTCTAAACAACACCCTTCGTTAACTACAAATACAGTTTCTCAAATTCCTCAATAAATGACATATTTTGGTATAGTGTCATCACTAATTGTATTATGTAAGGCATACTCTACTGCAACTTTTATTTTGAAATATTTAGCAGTAGATCAAATAAATAACATGATGGACTTAAGTTTTTTTGGGATTGAAGATACTAAATTAGTTCAAGGAATTGAGCTTGTAGCTATTGCATAGGGAGGTTACATTAGGAATGAACCATATGTATCTCAGATATCATTCAATACATGATGACTTTTGAAAAAGTTTTGACACATTTCTAGTAGATAGTGAGGCTCTTCTTTTATTTTCCTCATGATGTAGCATTGTATTTTCTAACGATAAAAATTTCCTCAAAATTCCAAAGGTCTAAGCTTCTGCTCAACAACTTTCTCTTTTACAAACACCATTTCTTTTGATTTACAGGGGATCGATGGATATAATACAACTTCTGGCTAGGTTAGCATGCTCAAAGTGGCATTGTACACAATATTTCCTAAGAATACTTTCCTTATGACTTCAATCATCTCATGCATATTGCAATAATTCTAATCATCAAAAGAATATTTGTGTTGTTGGATTATTTTCCTTCATATGTCAATGATCCATAGTGTTAAATCTACCATTATGTGAATTAATCTAGTCCAATTTCCATCTTTCCCACACCCTATACATAGAAAGATAGGCATGAGTTGGGTGAATGCATATTGTATTTTTTATCTCTTTCCTAAATTAAAATTCTTGCATTGAAACCAATTTCAACTTCATTCAAACCCTATATTCGTATGGACATAGATAAATTTAAGGTGTTTTCACTATCATGAAAATGATTTCTTGATTATTAATAATGGTGGGTTGTGCTAATGCCTCTAATGACCATGACCATAATTTTTGTACAAGACAAAACATTGCAAGATCATGCACATGACTGGGAAGAAAAAACCTCATGGTGTATGATTCATTTGTGAAGATCACTCAATGGAAATTAGGTCATTGTGGAATATATGTAGAAATTATACAAAGGAAACATCTATTAAAACCTTGAAAAGAAAAGGGAGACCCATAATTAAGGTTTATAAGGTAAATATTTAGGGGAGTGTTGTAGCGGCTACAAAAATTGGTGAACCACTCGTATAATAAAACTTCTTTCCGTTCATCCATTTAATGGATTAAGTATTGTTAATAATGAATGTAAGTGTTGAATGAACCCATGGGTAACACTTTGAGCTACCTGACCTTTTATAGATGTGCCATCATCTATCTTGCAACTAATTCATGTTAGTCCTTAGACACCCAACCAAGAATTATCATCGTAAGTCTTTGATGCTGACATGGAAAACATGATAGATGGATTATTATGTTTAGAACTTTAAAGTGATTTTTTGGTGCTTCTCCACTTCCAACAAGTGTCCATAGCCTTGATAGAGTCATTCAATAAATCACAAGCGTCGTTTTACTGCCATTGGGAAACCATAGCCCTGACGAAGTTTCTCACAGCACCTCTCTATGCAAGAAGCATTTCTCATTCATTTAACCTTTTTGATTTTATTTTTATTTTTCATGTTCTTAGCATCATTTATTAGGTTATTCATTTCACCAAGGGATATGAGGGATCCTGACATATTTCGTAGGAATGAGAGGTTATTTCGCGTTTTGTATAAACTAACACATTTTATGACTTAGGTTTTCCCTCATGCCATACCTTCACATTACATCACAGATTGATAGGTGGAAAATCAAAACCCACAAGTCAAAATTGTTAGTGACCAGGCTAGAAATAGATTTTAGCTTATAGGTATTGGTCGTATGAACTTATTAGAGTTCCCCACAAATAGAAACTCATAGTTTCCTTGCTAATAGATTAAAATAATTTAAAGGATATCATGGAAGAAATTCAATACTAGGGTCTACAAGAGGTTTCCTCTTGGAGTGACCACAACAAATACTCACAACCATTGGTTGATATTTCAGCATTAATCCAAGCAAGGTAGATAAGGAATCTCTTCATGACATAATTTATGTACATACTTAAAAATATAATGTAGGGAAGATGGATTAAATGGAAGGATGAATTATAGTGCAATGAAATGAAAAATTGAAGAGAAAATGCAATGTAATGTAAACATCAAGTAAATGAAATGCAATGAGAAGATAAAGTTGAATGAAAAATAAATGCATGATGAAATGAAGCAAAAAAAAACTACCTAAAATAAAAATGGAAATCAATGCTAGAAATCTAGCAAGAAAATACAACAGAAAAATAATGCAAGGCAAGAAACTAGCTATGAAAGGAAAATATATGCATAACTAGTAGAACAAGAAAACCCTAGCTACTCTAAATTTAAACTCGAATTTTACCAAAGTGGAGATCAAATTATGTGAATTCAAGCTTCCAATATAGCCACCACAATTGTTCATGAAGTTCTACAAAGATGTCAACAATTAGACCTAGTATGAAGTATTGTAAAGAAACAAAGACAGTTACTTTTGAATCATGCACAAAATCAAGAAGGTACTACTTGCTGGCAGGAAAGCATGCTAGAAAATATTATTCTAACCAGGCTGCAAATCTAGCCCAATAAACAAAATAATAAACATAAAAAACTTGAAAACCTCTCACAAATTTGAAATCATTTACATTTTCATTCATACCAAGAAAAAGAGGAAAAATAAGTTGCTTGCTTAAATAAGAGTTTTCCTAAAAGGATTGTTCTAGATAATTAGAAATTTTGTCATGATATTCAAAATGACCAACTTGAAAACCCTAATAATCTTTCAAAGATGAGTATTCATATGGCACAATTGTTATATGGGAAGAATCTAATGAGGAAAACTTGATATGATATTGTAAGTGAATCTTGCCTAGAACATGAGGACCTAACATAACCATTAGCGAGAGTTGAAGTGCATCACCATATTGACAAACTTCTAAACCTTAAAATGGTGGATCATAAATTTTTTTAGATCTATAAGATCAAAAGATGAATGAAAGCAACAATTAGTTGTGACACTAATATCATTATTGACTATATTATTGGATTGATGAGATGTTCCAGTATTGAAAAATCAATGGTTCAAAAGATAAGATTGTTTTGGTCTCAAATATGGAGATAAATAAACTAGAGGGATACCATGAATGAAATAATCTAGGGACTTGTCTTCATCCAATGCTAGGTGATATTATTTTGAAGGGTTGATAATATTAACAAGAGTATGTGGAAAATCATTATCAAATGTATTAATAATATCATTGTTAATTAGATGAGTGTTGAAAAAGCCACTAGTTTGATGAAATTCCTAGGTGATATTGCATTGGTCATTCAACACACAATATTATTCATTTATTAATAATGAGGACGAATCAACTGAATGAGTTTAATGAAAGAGTCAAGGCATGTAATTTCCTTTCTCGCATGCAGTGGATTGCGAACTGGAAGAAAGATGGGAAAAATTCTTATTTTTTTTACTCTTCCAAATATGAGACAACACCAAATTGTTCCTAATCACAATATAGAGCATCAAAATAAATATATAAAGGATTTAAAGGAATCAGTAGTGTATTAGAATCATCAAACAAATCAAGGTATATTGAATAGTGCATTGGGAGTGAAATAAGATGAAAATATTCTTGTGAGGAAGCATCAATTCCAGCTAAATCTGAGTTAAAGCTCAGATTTTACACATTAATATTAACTTGTGGAAACAACAAATCAAAATTCATGTTAATATTTATAAAATAAATTTAACATCCAATGTCACCCAAGAAAATTCCTTGGTCATGGCAGGGAGGCAAAGATAAGAGAATTTCATGAGAAGATGGAAGCATACATAAATCAATAGACTTTTATCAACACAATAAGAAAAGGATGGCTTACCAATGTGATTTTTAGTTTCATTTTGCTCAACTTCAACATCATTTATTGCAGTTTCTAAAGTAATACAACTTTTCTCATTTTCATGCAAAGCTTCTTCATTACTTAATTAATAAGAAATACAGATTTTCATGTTAGTACTATAGTTTGTTTCATTATGTAATGATGACAAAGGAGGATGAGATAAATTAGGTGGAACCATGTCCTCCTTCGAGATATGAGATTTTATTTGACATACACCTGAAAAATAAACACAAGTTGGCATAACAAAAGGAGAAATAAAGTTAGGTTGATTTATAACTTGTGCATCGTTAGAAACATTTGATGTAAACTATGAATATGCAGATCACACATAAGGTTTTTCTCATAAATATGAACGAAATGTGGAAGCTCTCTGAGTAAATTGTACGAGTCCTTATCTTGCTATGGAATTTTATGGAAAATATTGGGAAACATCTAAGAGAAACCTTCCATCGATTCATTTGGTTTCAACCTAAGCTCATAAATTTCTTTAAATAAATTTTCAGAACTATACCCTTTGAAAGAAAACACAAACTCATCTATGAACCATTAAAAAAATGATAAATGCATATGGAAAGGTTTTACACCATGATTTTACGTGACCTTGAAAAGTGAAGTATAAAGTTTACATAGGAACTTTGATGATGCACGTCATGAGAGATAAAAATTTAAAAAAATTGAAGGATATGATCAAATGTACATATTTCACCTTTTCCATCAAACTTATTCTTTGACAAGAGATTAAATAGCTTTCTAGGGACTAAAATATTTACGTTTTTAGAAAAACAACATGGAATAAGGATTCTGGGATGAGCCATTTAAAGATATAATGTTTATATATGGTCTCCATTGGGTATGGTTTTCATCTTCCCTTCTTCTATATTCAAATTTGTGTTAAAATTGTAGTATGAAAAGGATTCATTTCACATGTGCGTTAGTCAAATGGAGAAAGTTGATTTTCCACATCAGCATGACATTAAGGGATTTTTGAGGTCTAAAATGGGTCTCCTAAGAAAAATTTACAACCAAAATAAAATTTATAAGAACCAATATGATTCAAGATGATGATGTCAACCATGGGGGATGAGTCACTATTTTTTAATTAAAAGGATAAAAATATTAGAAGATAATAAAATAATAAAACTACTTTTTCAACTCATATTTTCAACTTATCTCCCAAATGTTTTACTCAAATTTCAAGCGGGAGTACTCGTGGGATAAAAAATTTAATTCCTCATCCAAGGATTACCCATGTTGCATAATTTTGATGGACCCTGCTACACAAAAAATGAGAAATACATCAAAAAACGTGATTGCAATCACGTTTTTTATGTATTTCTCTTTTTTTGTGTAGCAGGATGCATAAAAATTATGAAACATGGGTAATCCTTGGATGAGGAATTAAATTTTGCATCCAATGAGTACTCTCGCTTGAAATTTGAGTAAAAACTTTGGGAGATAAGTTGAAAAAGTAGTTTTTTTCTTTTTTCCCTCTAAAATTTGATGATGTAATCAAATCTTATTTTATTATTTCCACTATTATTTTATAATTACCTTAGGAGGCCCATTTTAGACCTAAAAAATCCCCTAATGTGACTTGGATTGTAGTTATATGGAGTTACATGGCCTTGTCTCCTAGTTAAATCGCTAAATTCGATTTTTTTGGCTAGAAGTAGAGTTGTGCATGGGTTTATTTCTAAAATATAGAAATCTAGTGGAGTTATTTTTAGTTTAAATAAGTTATATAAGCTCTAGTCATTAGTAGAGTTATTAGAATCAATAGGAGTTCATATGAGTAGCAATGATTGTTGTTAACTCACTGATCTCTCTGTTAACTGATAAATTTACTAAAAATATCCCTACTTATGCATGAAATTCAAATTGCCTAGTTGAGTGGATGAAAAAGGCATCAATGTATTTATTATTGTATATTATTTGAGTGTAAATTTTTACATTGGAGTAGTTGATCAATTACTTCAATATTTGCACAAGGAAATATGGAGTTATCCTATTTTTTAGTAGATAATTTCCTCAAGGATTGCACAAGGAAATAGGAGAAAGGATGAGACCTATTTTGGATAAGTGTTGATTAGATATGGTCAATGAGAAGGAGATTAGAATTGCAATGCAGGGTGTGCTTCATGTGTGAAGTAGCCATTGAAATTGATCCATATTATTATTTGAATTTATGCAAAGCAGAAAAGGTGCTTTTCCCATTTGGGTTCCCCTATAAAATCATTGTGTTCCTTGTCTTTTTATAGTTGCATGTTATTGCATGGGTTTCTATTGGTGTGTTTTCCTTCTCTAGAATAGTAGAAGAAACTTGTGTCTATGGTTTTCAGTTCAAATTCATCAATAGTGGAAAATTTCTTGACATTTGTACAATTTGTTGATGGGGAAAAATGTACTACCAATAGTTAGGGGGTCTCCCTTGTGTGAATTCCAATCAAACCTCACATTGTTTGTGATAGGAGCCCCATTGTGTATGTGGGGCCAATTTCCACCATGTAAGTTTTAGTCTTGGCTTTCAAATGCATAGAAGTTAGAGTGAGGGAAAGAGAAAATGACCAAAAAAATGGGCATGAAGTTAGCCTATGATTGATATATTGAAGTACAAGGTGCAAACGTATAACATAAAATCAATGACAAGGAGTATGTCTCAAGTGGATTGAGTGAGCCGAAACCATATAAGACATATGCAAATGAGAATATACTAAAGGTTAATTGAAAATTAGTTTGCAATATCTTACTACCCTTAACATGGAATTAAAAACAAAGGTTAAAAGCATACACACAGGCCATAAGCCATGAATTAGTTCATTAACATATTTCCAACATATAAGAACGCATGCACACATAATGGAAATATTGGATATCCATTAAAACCACCATGAAGGTGCATGGGAATCAATGCCAAAATTGAAGAAATTCCCATTAATAATGTTGTAAAATCAAGTGGATGTCCAATAAACCCATCAAGATCTAGTAGTAGAATGTAAGCTTCTCATGTGACAGCTACAAGTCTGAAGGTCGACCCCTAAGGAGAGCTAGTCTGCTATTGTCGCTCTGTCAGCGTTTTCTGCTAAAACCCTGTTCTCCTCCTCCACGTGGTCTTCCCCAACTTCTTCGGTTTTATTTATCAAATTCAAGGAATTCAATAAATAAACATATTCAACAACCTTTGAGAATCAAAACATATCTCTCGGGCTTTATATTCTACCGCCAAACCTTATAACCAAGGGTTTAATCCTTCGAACTTTATATAAATACCCAACGCTTTTTTACACAAATGACTTTATAATAAACCTTTGGCCCCAGGCCCCACATCTAAAATCAATAACCCAATCAAATACCCGCCCCGTACCTTGGTTATCCTTCTTGAAACTTTCAAACACGATCACCGCTCGATTAGCCTTCCTCCAGATTGACAGCTTACCTCAATATCGCGTGGGCTCCGATGTCAAATGTTAACGTGCGTTTAAAATGTGAAAAGGCGGTTTTCGGGGTCCCACCTTAGCTACGTGTCCACTGTTCTATGGAATTGCTTCCAATTTGAAAATACCACTTATCTCCACAAAAGCGGTGCGATATGGTAGTCCGGTTTAGCTAATCCACTCGCAGGTTTGGGACAGTGATTGACCACGGGTTAATTGCCTTCCTTCCTATGCTCTCCGTTTGTTAACTCAGGTCAGGCCTCGGTTTAGGATTTAATTAAAAATAAACATATTTGTCTCTTTAGTTAGTGGGATTTCCACTATCATTAAACAGAGTTCAACGACCACGGTTTTACACACACACTTCATCTGCAGTTGGGATTTAATTCACAGAGCTCGTTCGAACAAATTTAGAGAACCAATAGGCTGAGGGATGCGGAGACTGTACAACAGTTCCATTTATAAATTATATACACATAGAGCTCAATCGCCTCACAGTTAAACAAATTTCCTCACAAACATCAATTCAAGACAGTTTGATAATCAATAGGAGCTGAAATTCATTCAACTGGAAGCAATTTCTTAACACACAATTTTTTATTGCAGAAAATCTCTCCCCTCAATACATCCGAGGGATACAATTTATATACATAAACATTTGTCTCTTAGGTTCCTCTACGAGGACCGTTTAGCAAATCAAAAGCCTAATTACAATTATTCAAATAACTGGAACATGACAGATGGACTGAACCTAACTATTCGACTTCTACTAATCCTAACTGATCTAAATGCAACAGGCAGCTGAGGTATTGACACCTAGCTATTACAATTCAATGATTTTGAGCCCTCCTAGCCACAACATATGGACAAAACCTCCTACATTTCTGGCTAGCGTCTAATGCCCCTGCATCAGACTCTCGAGGGCAATTTTATTCATGGGCTCCTATCCATGAGCTCTTCCACTAACCTACCTATCTTCTGCAACATTCCTTCAGTCATCCAAGTGGCATATTCCTCTGACTTGTCCTTCCATTTGATTAAGTACTAAAAGTACTCTTGTCCTCTGGTATTCTTGAACACTCTTTTTTCCAATATCTTCTCTGGCTGTAATGGTTGTGCTGGAGGTCGTTGCTTTTCCCACACAATCTGTTCCTTATCTGTTGATCTTTCTTCTACACCATCATCTTTATACTTGTACAAATCTGCAACATTAAAAATGGGAGATATTCCAACATCAAGAGGTAATTCAATCTCATAAGCATTGGCAGAAAACTTTCTAAGTATCTTGCATGGCCCAATATTTTTGAACTTCAGTTTATTATACTGCTTCCTTGGGAACCTCTCCTTTCTCAAATATGCCAAAACCAAATCTCCTATTTCAAAATGGACTTCTTTTCTACTCAAGTCTTCTCTGCCTTTGTATTTGATGCTGTTGCCTTGTAGTTGTTGTTTCACTTGTTCATGTATGGCTTGGATCTATGAAGCGAATTCCTCACCATCAACGCTTCTTAGCTTTGCCTTGCCCAGGTTTCTTAATTTTGATATTCCTCTAGGGTGCATTCCATAAAAAATATGGAATGGAATCTATCCTGTGCTCCTATTAGGTGAGTCATTATATGCATATTCTGACTGGGGAAAAATATGATCCCATTGTTTGGGATGCTCTCCTACAAGACTTCTCAACAAATTTCCCAGACTCCTATACACTACCTCAGTTTGTTCATCAGTATGAGGATGATAAGCTGAGTTGAAACTCATTTTGGTACCAATTTTATTCCACAGTTTCATCCAAAAATGGCCCACAAACCTGGTGTCTCTGTCTGAAACAATACTCTTGGGCAACCCATGCAACCTAACCACTTCCTTGAAAAACAAGTTAGCAACATGGGTGGCATCACTAGTTTTATAGCATGGAATAAAATGTGCCATTTTGGAGAATTTGTCCACTAAAACAAAGACTTCATCATTCCCTCTCTGATTCTTAGGAAATTCTAGAACAAAATCCATACTCACCATGTCCCAAGGCCTGTCTGGAATAGGCAAGGGAGTGTAAAATCTTGCATTCTGGCTCCTTCCTTTGGCATATTGACAGATTTTGCAATTCTTCACAAACTTGTCCACTTCTGTTCTCATATTAGGCCAATAATAGAAGTGACTCAGCTGCTCATAATTTTATCAGTACCAAAGTGTCTAGTGATTCCACCACTATGCTTCTCCTTAATCAAGTTTTCTCTCATGGAACATTTTGGTACACACAGTTGGTTTCTTCTGAATAGTAAGTCCTCCTGCAAGAAATAATCTAGCCACTGGATTCTATCTGTTAGAACAGGGTTACAACATGCCTAAAATTCTTCTTTAAAATCTGTATCTGTTTTATACAATTATTTGAGAAAATCAAACCCTACAACTTCAAAATTGGTTTCTTGAACAAGCATGTGCCTCATACTCAAAGCATCAACTACTTTATTTGTTTGGCCACTTATATGTTTCAAAAAAAAGTTAAAACCTTGGAGATACTCAACCCATTTGGCATGCTTATGATTCAACTTGGGTTGCTGTACAATGTACTACAAAGCATGATTATCAGAATATAGTACAAATTCCTTGGACATCAAATAATGTCTCCACTTTTTCAATGCCTGAACAATTGCATAGAATTCCTTCTCATAAGAGGAATAATTTCTTCTAGTGTCATTTAGCTTCTCACTGAAATAGGCTACAGGCCTATCATCATGACTCAACATAGCTCCAATGGCCTCCCCACTGGCATCACACTTCACTTGAAATGGTTTAGTAAAATCAGGCAGAATCAAAACATGTTTTTCAGTTATCTTTCGCTTCAAAAGTTTAAAGTTTCTTTCTTCTTCAGTAGTCCACTTAAATAAATGTTTGCTCTTTTTTATTGTCTCAATTATGGGTGCATTAATATTACTGAAGTTTCTTATAAATTTCCTGTAAAAACTGGCAAGTCCATGGAAACTACTTACCTCAAAAACATTTCTGGGTGAAGGCCACTCCACAATTGCCTTAACCTTTTCTGGGTCCATCTTTAATCCTTCTACAGAAACAACAAAGCCCAAATACACCAACTCTTATTTCATGAATGAGCATTTCTTTAATTTTATCAGTAGTTTCTCTTGATGCAGCTTCTTCAAGACATAATTAAGATTCCTTAAATGTTCTTCTTTAGTTTTGGTGAAAACTGATATATCATCCAGATACACTATCACAAATTTACCAATAAATTCCTTCAATACTTCATTCGTAAGTCTCATGAAAGTACTAGGTGCATTTTACAACCCAAAAGGCATTACCATCCATTCATACAATCCTTCATTAATTTTAAAGGAAATTTTCCACTCATCACCCTCTCTTATTCTAATCTGATGGTATCCGCTTTTCAAATCTATCTTTGAAAAATATTTAGCACCACTCAAAAGGTCCATCAAATCCTCAAATCTAGGCAAAGGGAATATGTACCTGATTGTGATATTATTGATTTCTCTGGAATCAGTACACATCCTCCAGCCTCCATCTTTCTTTGGGCTCAATACTGCTGGTACTGCACATGGACTCAAACTTTCTCTGATCAGTCCCTTGTCCACCAATTCCTGTACGTGTCTCCTGATTTCCTCATTTTCTATGGGATTCATTCTGTAGGCTGCCTTATTTGGTAGATTTGAACTAGGGATAAAATCTATCTAATGGCTGATATTTCTCACAGGTGGCAGCTCATCAGGTAAATCATCCACAACAATGTCACAATAATTTTCTAACATCTCTTGGATTTCTATTGGAAAATCAGAAATATTTGTAGAAGTAAGAACTACCTTAGGTTTTCAAACTAAAGAAAAACTTACCTCTTCTTCTTCTATCTGCTACAGATATTCCTTCCCGCTCAGCAACAAGGTTTTTGGATCAATCACTCTGTTGGATGGCTCTCCTTATTCCATGGGTATCAATGTATGATGTACCCCATCCTTGAAGAACTTGTAAGTGTTCTTCTTGCCATCATGCACCGCTGCCCTGTCAAACTACCAAGGTCTACCCAGTAGTATGTGACACACATCCATGGGAATTACATCACACAGGACCTTGTTTTTGTATTTTCCCATTTGCAGCTCTATCTCACACTGTTCTTTTACAATCAGTTGGTGCCCTTTATGCAGCCAGGACACCCTGTAGGGAGTTGGATTCTCCCTTGTATGTAGTTTCAACTGCTCTATTACCTCAGTGGAAACCAGATTGTCTATGCTGCCACTATCAATGACTAGCTGGCAACATTTCCCTTGGACTTTGCATATGCTCCTAAAAAAAGTCTTCCTTTGTGCAGGCTCAGTGACCTCTTTGGTTTGCTCCAACAAGACCTTATTAACCACCAAGGACTCTCCCCTCTCTGATAGAATTTCTTATTCAATTGCTGCCTCTTCTCCAGCCTGGGCAACAATAGCATTTCTTGGACCAGCACCCACATTCTTCGGGCACTCATAGTGCTTGTGTCCCACTTGCTGACATCTATAGCACCTCAATTCTCTACCCCTGCCTCTGCCTCCTCTTCCTCTATAAGAACCCCTTCTGCCTCTTGCATCACCCTCTGTAGATGCATTCTGAGGTGAGCTACTGTTAGCTCCATCCCTGGGTGTAGTAGGCTTTCCTCTACCACCCTGACTTCTGTTGAGATTTTTGGTTTTAATAAAATCGGCAAAAATCTCAGTAGGTGACAACAATCAAACTATGTTGCTATATTAGCTCTATTTTGTTGGGAGAGAGTTAATGCATCCTATATTTGCTGTAAGAGGATTTATGAGGCAGTTAGATTCTCTTAGCTATAAAACATATGTCCATACGAATTGGGAAGGGTGTGAGAGTTTGTGAGGAAATTGATTATCTTGTAATCTTCTGTTTGATAATAAAGATTGCCGATGCCTATGTTTGGTGGACGTAGCCCATAATGGTTGGGTGAACCACGTTAAACTCTGTCTCTTTTGTGATGTGTTTGATCTGCTGTTGCTTGTCTATTATTTAGCTGCACTGAATGCTCCAACAAGTGGTATCAGAGCTTTGTTGGAGGTGAATCGCCAATGCGCAGACCAGAGAACATTGCTCCGTGGAGGTCGTTTGTTCCACCTGCGTGGAGGTCGATTGTTCTGTGCGTGGAGCGTATCTGCGTATGTCCACTGGTGCTGATGCGTGGAGCATATCTGCATAAGGAGGATTGCCGTGTGGTGTGTATATTCTTGCCTGCTGGTGTATTCAGTTGAATGGTGCGCAGAATTGTTAGTGCGTTGAAATGCTAGTGCGTATAATCTATTGAATGTTGGTGTGGTGCATGATTGAGCTGTGTAAACCTGCGTGGAGGTGAATCGGCCAACAGACCAGAGAAGCAGCGTGGAACGGTGATATGTGAGCAATTGCCATTTCTTTAAAACAAAAACGATTTTTTGAAATGCCGTTGACCCCTTTTTTTAAAAAAAATTTGATTTGAAGTATTTTGAAGGCGCTGTTGCAATAAATTTTTTCAAAATCGAGTTTTTGCAGTAATGTATAATGGTATTCAAAGTGCCATTAAAATCATTTTTATTGCAACATTTTTCCTTTTGAAAGAAAAAAAGGGAACAAACGATTTTTTAAGTGGTCACAATAAATCGTTTTAGAGGTGGTTTAAAAATCGATTTGACATTTAAAAATGTCAATGCCTTTATTTTAAAATATGGTAACTCCATATTTTATGAATATTTTTTAAGATGGCATTTTGTTTAAGAGGTGTATTATATGCCATAAAATCGATTTGAAGGTTTTTTAAATTGTATTATGCCATGATATTTTAAGGCAAGGGCAATTTTTTTTTTAATCAAAATTTTTTTTGATTAAAATATATTAAAAAGGGAATTATTTATTTAAAAGTTGGATTTGGAGATTGCTTGTGTTAAACAAGATGGCGAAAACTCAGAGTGCCCGTTTTGAAATCGAGAAGTTTAATGGCAAAAACAATTTCGAGATCTGGAAGGTAAAGATGCATGATCTCCTGGTACAGCAAGGCGTGGCTAAGGCGTTGTTGGGCAAATCCAAACAACCATACAATATCACAGATAATGAGTGGGCCGAGATGGATGAAAAATAAGTGAATGCTATTCGGCTGTGTTTGGCGGATGATGTGTTGTTTAATATCCTGTCAGAAAAAACAGCTGCAGGCCTGTGGTCAAAGCTTGAGAAGCTCTACATGACGAAATCCTTGACAAATCAGATTCTCCTGAAGCGGCAGCTATACAGTTTGCGAATGATGGAAGGTACTTCCATTACTGATCATTTGAATGTTTTTAATACTCTACTGGTGCAATTAGAAAGCATAGAAGTAAAATTTGAACCTGAGGATAAAGCCATAACTTTATTGTGTTCGTTGCTTGAGTCATGGGATCATTTTGTTACTTCTATAAGTCTTATTTCATCCGAAACCATTGAATTTGATGATGTCGTCGGAGCTTTGTTGTCCGAGGAGACCAGGAAGCGGTCGAATGCTAACACCTCTACATCAGAGGCAATGATGGCTAGAGGTCGTTCTAGAGAAAGACGCTCTGGTAAGCACATCGATTCGCGTTCAAAGTCGAAAGGGAAGAAGAGTAAAGTAAAGTGCTGGTTTTGTGGCAAATCGGGGCATTTGAAGAAGGATTTTTGGAAGCGACAACAATCTTCTAAAGAAGATTCATCGACAGAGAAGAAGGAAGCAAACATGACAGATACAGGTTCGGCATCTGGTTCAGGTATGAGAGACGAAGTGTTATCAGTTAATTTGTCAAATCATGATCAACATTGGTTGTTAGATTCCGGTGCATCAAACCACATGTGTATTCATAGAGAATGGTTCAAGACGTATAGATCAGTTAATGTTGGAGTTGTGTACATGGGTAATGATGTCACATCTAATATTGTGGGAATAGGGAGTATACAGCTGCAAATGTTTGATGGGATAACTAAAATGTTAACTGATGTAAGACATGTACCAGATTTAAGGAAAAATCTAATTTCACTGGGAGCACTTGACACAAATGGATATAAAACTGTAATCCAAGGTGGAGTAATGAAAATTTACAAAGGTATTTTACTAGTAATGAAAGCTAAGAAAGTAGGAAATCTGTTTCAGTTAGAAGGAAGAACAGGGTCAGTTCGTGTGTCTACGGTGTCTGAACATGACAGTAGTTCCATTCGCCTATGGCATCAAAGGTTGGGCCATATGAGTGAAAGAGGGTTAAAGATTTTGGCTGATCGCAAATTACTTCCTAATCTAAAGTCTGGAAAGTTAGATTTCTGTAAACATTGTCTGTTTGGAAAACAAAGTAAGCAAAAGTTTAAAACAGGCAAACATACTAGTAAAGGAATACTTGATTATATCCATTCAGATGTTTGGGGTCCAGCACCTACAAACTCGTATGGTGGCTCGTCATATTTTGTATCGTTTATTGATGACTTTTCTAGGAAAGTGTGGGTCTACATGTTGAATAGGAAGTCTGATGTTTTTACAGTTTTCAAGAAGTTTAGAGCATTGGTAGAAAACATCACTGGTAGAACTATAAAATGTTTAAGAACTGACAATGGTGGTGAGTTTACTTCCAAGGAGTTTGAAAACTATTGCAAGGATGCAGGGATCGAGAGACATAAGACCACTATTTATACTCCTCAGCAAAATGGAGTTGTTGAACGCATGAATAGGACTCTTTTGGAGAGAGCAAGGAGTATGCTGAGTAACGCTGGTTTGAAGAAGGAGTTGTGGACAGAAGCGGTGGTTACAGCTTGTTATGTGATAAATCGGTCGCCATCGATAGCGATAGGTTGCAAGATTCCTCAAGAGGTATGGAAAGGTCACCCTTGTGATTATTCTAAACTCAGAGTGTTTGGTTGTGATGCATATGCTCTAGTGCCTAAACATCAGCGAACTAAATTAGATCCAAAATCAAAAAGGTATATCTTTGTTGGGTATGGTGATGGAACAAAGGGATTTAGATTGTGGGATCCTACTACCCGCAAAATCATCATCAACAAAGATGTAAATTTTGATGAATCCTCTCTTGTACAGTTAGATGTAGATAATAAATTGAAACAGGATGATGTATCTAATTTTCAAGACATTCAGTTTGACAGCACTTCTAATGATAGTCATGATGACCATAGTTCAGATTCTAGTCATGAACAGGTTTCAGAATCAGATTATGAACAGGGTTCAGATGTAGGTCATGAACAGGTCTCAGATGGTGATCATGAAGAAGTTCCTACAGATGGTAGTCAGCCAATTGTGGAAGCACCAGAAACATCCTTAAGGAGATCTACAAGAATCAAACGCCCTCCGAGAAGGTATGATGATTATTTTACTTCAGTTGCTTTGACAGCTAACGATGATGAACCTCTGTGCTATCAGGAAGCTATAGAAGGTTCGAAAAGTGACAAATGGAAAGCAACCATGAAGGAAGAAATGATGGCCTTAGGTAAGAATGGCACATGGGATCTGGTTGAACTTCCCAAAGGTAGGAAAACTGTGGGATGTAAATGGGTTTTCAAGGTAAAACGAGGTGTGAATGATTCGGAGGACAGATACAAAGCAAGGCTGGTTGCAAAAGGGTTTTCTCAGAAAGCAAGCATAGATTTTCATGAGATTTTTTTCACCAGTTGTTAAAATAGTTTCAATCAGAATTGTGTTAGCGTTAGTTGCTTTGCTTGATTTAGAATTACAGCAACTAGATGTTAAGACTGCGTTTTTACATGGTGATTTAGATGAGGAAATTTATATGGAACAACCGGAAGGGTTTTTTCAGCATCGCAATAAGAAATTTGTCTGCAGGCTCAAGAATTCATTGTATGGTCTGAAGCAGTCGCCTCGACAGTGGTACAAGAAATTTGATTCTTTCATGTTGATTCAAAAATATATAAGAAGTGAATATGATCATTGTGTTTACTTTAAGCAGTTAAGTAATGGCATGTTCATTATCTTAGTGTTGTATGTTGACGATATGCTTTTAGCAAGCAAAAGCATTGAAGAAATCAACAGTTTGAAGACTCGGATGGCAAGGACATTTGATATGAAAGATCTAGGAGCAGCAAGACAGATTTTGGGCATGGAGATTTTCAGAGATAGGAGCAGTGGTAAGCTGTGGCTATCCAACAGAAGTATATTGAGAAAATACTTTTGAGGCTTGGAATGAACAATGTGAAGCCTGTGTCAGTCCCTTTAGCTTCCCATTTTAAGCTTTCTTCCAGTTTATGTCCTAATACAAATGAAGAAAAGGATTATATGTCTCGAATTCCATATGCTAATGTGGTAGGATGTTTGATGTATGCGATGGTTTGTACTCGACCAGATATTTCACATGCAGTTGGGGTTGTCAGAAGGTATATGGAAAATCTGGGTAAAGAACACTGGTCAACAGTGAAATGAGTGCTTCGGTATTTGAGAGGCACAAGTAGTTATTGTATCACTTACAATAAGAGTAGTGAATTTGTTTGCGGGTATGTTGATTCTGATTTTGCAGGTGATTTGGATAAGAGAAGGTCAACTTCAGGGTATGTCTTTACTCTTGCCGGTGGAGCTATTAGCTGGATGTCAAAGCTACAAAACATTGTTGCTTTATCCACTACTGAAGCAGAATACATTGCTGCTTCGCATGCTTGCAAAGAGGCGGTTTGGTTGAAAGGTTTTCTTGGTGAGTTTGGTAGGTTACATGACAACATCAGGTTACTTTGTGATAGTCAAAGTGCAATACATTTGGCTAAGAATCCGGCCTATCATAGTAAATCAAAGCATATTCCAATTAAGTACCATTTTGTAAGACAGGTTATTACTGAAAGAGGAGTCTCTCTTGAAAAGGTGCATACAAAGGAAAATTGTGCAGACATGTTCACGAAACCAGTTTTGTTAGAGAAGCTGCGTTGGTGTTTGGCTTCTCTTGGCTTGCAGAAAAAATAAATAATAAAGAAACAGGGCATCAGGCTAATTGTTGTCAATGTGGAGATTGTTGAGATTTTCGGTTTTAATAAAATAGGCAAAAATATCAGTAGGTGACAACAATCAGATTATGTTGCTATATTAGCTTTATTTTGTTGGGAGAGAGTTAATGCATCCTATATTTGCTGTAAGAGGATTTATGAGGCAGTTAGATTCTCTTAGCTATAAAACAGATGTCCATATGGATTGGGAAGGGTGTGAGAGTTTGTGAGGAAATTGATTATCTTGTAATCTCCTGTTTGATAATAAAGATTTCCGATGCCTATGTTTGGTGGACGTAGCCCAGAATGGTTGGGTGAACCACGTAAAACTATGTCTCTTTTGTGATGTGTTTGATCTGTTGTTGCTTGTCTATTATTTAGCTGCACTGAATGCTCCAACAACTTCCCTTCCCACGGAAAGTACCTCTCTTTTTTGCAGACTGCTTCCTCAAGAGTTTCTATTATGCTTTCAAGGCCATATGATAGGCCTCTTCAACTGTCTTAGGAGACAGAAGACCAAAATCATCTTGAATCTCTAGCTTGATACCATTCACATATCTAGCATTCTTCTCTGGTGTGTCCTGAAATTTCCCAGCTCTTATGCTTACTCTATAGAATTCCTTTGTGTATTCTTTTACTGTCAACAACCTCTATCTCAGGTTCTGCATTTGCCTAAACAATGTTAGCTGATAATCACTGGGCAAGAATTTACCTTTTAATTTAGCCATCATTCTGGTCCAACTTTTGATAGGCTACTTGCCAACTCTCCTCCTTTCTGCCTGCACTCCATCCCACCAAAGTGCAGCATGTCCCTTCAGCTTTGTTACTGCAAACTTGACCTTTTTATCCTCGCTTATTTATTCATATTCAAAGCACTTGTTCATTTCATTAATCCATTCCACTAGCTCCTCTGGATTCAGTCCCCCTACAAAACTCGACACTTCAATTCTGGGCTTAACTGCAGACCCCATAACAGTTCTGAGAAGCCTCATGTCAGGAGGAATCTCAGCATTTTCTTCAGCTTCTTCTATCCTAGGTTCACTGATGTCTTCAAGATATCTGGGCTGTCTTCAATCCATGGCATCCATTCTAGCCTCTAATCTCTGCAAAATTCCCAACACTTCTGCATTGGCAACAAGTTCGCCTCTCCTTCTGCCAGCACCTGTACCAAATCGGATTGCCATGTTAATTCTCTACAAAAACAACTTAAAAATAATAGCTCTGATACAACAAATGATAGCTACAAGTCTAAAGGTCAGCCCCTAAGGAGAGTTGGTCTTCTATTGTCACTCTGTCAGCATTTTCTGCTAAAAATCTGTTCTCCTCCTCCACATGGTCTTCCCCAACTTCTTCGGTTTTATTTATCAAATTCGATGAATTCAATAAATAAACATATTCAACAACCTTTTAAAATTAAAACATATCTCTCGGGCTTTATATCCTACCGCCAAACCTTATAACCAAGGGTTTAATCCTTCGAACATTATATAAATACCCGGTGCTTTTTTAAACAAATGACTTTGTAATAAACCTTTGGCCCCAGGCCCCACATCTAAAATCAATAACCCAATCAAATACCCTCCCCATACCTTGGTTATCCTTCTTGCAACTTTCGAATGTGATCACCGCTCGATTAGCCTTCCTCCAGATCGACGGTTGACCTCAATATCGCGCGGGCTTCGATGTCGAACGTTAATGTGCGATGGCAATGAAAAAAGGCGGTTTTTAGGGTCCCACCTTAGCTACGCATCCACTGTTCTGTGGAATCACTTCCAATTTGAAAATACCACTTATCTCTGCAAAAGCAGTGCGATATGGCAGTCCGGTTTCGCTAATCCACTCGCAAGTTTGGGACATTGATTGACCACGAGTTAATCGCCTTCCTTCCTATGCTCTCTTTTTGTTAACTCAGGTCAGGCCTCGGTTCAGGATTTAATTAACAATAAATAGATTTGTCTCTTTAGTTAGCGGGATTTCCACTATCATTAAACAGAGTTCCATGACCACGGTTTTACACACACACTTCGTCTGCTGTTGGGATTTAATTCACAGAGCTCGTTCGAACAAATTGAGAGAACCAGTAGGTAGAGTGATGCAGAGACTGTACAACAGTTCCATTCAGAAATTATATATGCACAGAGTTCAATCGCCTCATAGTTAAACAAATTTCCTCACAAACATCAATTCAAGATAGTTTGATAATCAACAGGAACTGAAATTCATTCAACCGGAAGCAATTTCTTAACACACAATTTTTTATTGCAGAAAATCTCTCCCCTCAATACATCTGAGGGATACAATTTATATACATAAACATTTGTCTCTTTGGTTCCTCTGTGAGGACCGTTTAGAAAATCAAAAGCCTAATTACAATTATTCAAATAACTGGAACATGACAGAAAGAGTAAACCTAACTATTCGACTTCTACTAATCCTAACTGGTCTAAATGAAATAGGCAGCTGAGGTATTGACACCTAGCTGTTACAATTCAATGATTTTGAACCCTCCTAGCCACAACATGTGGATAAAACCTCCTACATTGCTAGCTAGTGTCTAATTCCCTTGCATCATCATGCCATATTCAAGACAAAACACTAGCCTCACCACGACGCACCTTACCATGTGTCAAGTGTAGAGTGCTTCTAGCTCCCTAAAAAAAAAAAAATATCTAATTTCTAGCCTAGCTCAAGTGTTAAAATTCCCATTTTTAGAGGCATGAGCAAATATTTATACAAATAGTCTATGCCCATTAACCTCCTTGTGACTCTTCTTATTCTAATTGACTTTTACGTCACTTTGATATTGATTATTATAACTCTGAAAATAAATAATCTTTCTAACGTGACAAAAGAAATGAGTTTTTATGTTGAAGCTTGTATGGAAGATGTGGAACATTCGAAGAGTTATTAGGAAAACCCTTGGGTGATAGTGATGTCTCCACAATTATCTTTCATGCCATTACTTAACATTTCAACATTTCTAAAATTCTTTGACATGTTTGGGAGTTAATGGGCATTGTAGTAAACCTTTAGATAACCGTATTTATTTATTTTAAAACCTTCGACATTACCATACACATTGTATACAAAATGTATAGTATTTGCAAAAGTGATGCAACCATATGGCCGCAAATACTCAATGTGCAGACCCAAAAATTAGTCTGCCCAGATCCCAAGATTTATTCCAACAGAAAGTGTCCTTTAACTTTTAAACACACCCTGCATACTTTCATTGGATCTCTTATGGATATTTTTGAATCCATTTTCAATTATCGAAACCAAATATGTGTCATTTCGGATTAAAACCCAAATACCTTACCTCATCGACCTTTTTCTCTTTTGCACATGACTTATAGACTTCTACCGAACTTCTCCATGTTTTCTTATCACCATATCACAAATTTAAGCTTCATGGAAAATCATCCCATCACAATATCACAAATTTAGGGTTTATCACAAATTAGCCCATCGCAATATCACAAATTTAAAACTTTAACCTCATCGTGCATCGCACATAACATATATCACAATGTTTGCAATTTTGCGATTTCGCAAATCGCAGAAAATACCTTATCGCATGTTACCATTTTAACAAATAGAAATAACAAGGTTCTTTCACCCGATTGCGATATGCGAAGAAAATCTCCAGACAACACGTGGCTCCTTATCGCAGTCTCTAGATCCTTTAACGACCTCATTTCTCCAGTTGCGATATGACTTCCCGACCGTCCATATTCCACAGAAATTATGTGATGTGATCTTGACCATTCAACTTCCACTTCATTTCTATGATAGGATCTTAACCATCCACTACTCTTGCTTCAGATCTGCAATATGATTTTGTCCGTCCATCCAACCTACTTCATTTATGTGATCTAATCTCAACCATCCATTCCACCTACATGCTTCTGTTTATTCTCTGAGACTCATATGCTTCCACTATGACCTAACTATGGTTTCTTTCCATCAGAGCCCTGTTGATACTCTATTTCACCTAGCACTTCAATTCTTTGTCGGACTTTCTCTGATTTTCTTCAATTTCTCAGTTTTTGAGACACATTCCACAAGTTCAACTGATAAATCCTTGAAGGATCTAACCAAAACTTGATCAGAACAAAAGCATGCAATTCAACTTGTGTTCAATTTGGACTCGTAGAAAGTTTTTTCTCCATCACAAATCTAATGAGAGATGCAAGAGACTAACATAAAATAGAAACCACATTTTACAGGACTAACAACTACATAATTTCAACCCCAAAATGCAACACATAAAGGTTCGTTATGTAGATCATTTGATCATAGAATATATCTTAATCAATCGTGTCTCTATCTCAGGGATTCCAATTAAAAATTCAATTAAAAAGTTTTCCTTACTACTTCCAAACCTATAGATAAAGCCTTATTCATCCAGAATATAACCTTTCTCACAGATTATAACAGGAATTTTTAACATCACATGTAAAAACTAATATGCAAAGGTCTAATTAACACACCAAATAGATAATTTTCATTAAATATCATAAACATACATAAATTATACAAAGCTTCGACATAGCCTACATAGGCCTGATCTCATTCCTTTGGCCCTTTTGAGTCTTTGGCCTTAATTGGCCTTTGCACAATTCCTATCACACCAAACTTACTCTATCTTCTTCCTTTATAATCCCCCCTCAAATGCCTTCAAAGAACATCATATTTACAATGAAATGATTCTGAACTAATTTCAGTTCAGATCCTATAAATCTACTCACCAAACTCCTAAAATCCCTAACTCAATCTCCAAGAGATATTTCAGCTCCATAAAATATGCATGAAACTTGTAACACCTAAGATCTCAAATGTTCTCACACATTCGTAACAATCACAAATTAATCATCATTTTAATAAATTAAAAATTTGGGAATCTCTCCTTTCATAAAATAAACCTTCCCCTTAGGTTTCTTCAAAAATAAATTTATGTTGTTGCTCACCACTTTCTTTTCCATCATGTTGTTGCCTTGTAGATGTATACATTTCGCATAGATCCAAATTCTTAGATTGCCTTTGTGCGTCATCTTTTTCTTACTTTAATTATCAATCACCTGCTTGTTGTTGCTTTTGTTCCTATTATCCACTTGAAAGATTTTTTTTCCAATGTTGTCTTCTTTATCTCTGCCTATTTTTTATTTCTACATCTTCAGACTGAATAAATTACTCCTTCACAAGATATCTTACACTCAACCAATTTCTCTCTCAAGGTTTCAAAATATTTAAAATCTTTCTTAGTGCACCTTTTATCAATTGTTTTATCTTGTGCTTCCACTATCAACATCATGGGTTTCCTCCAAGAGGTTATTTTCTGATCTTGATGTATATCAGTCCATAATTCATTGGTAGAAGTTATAATATACCATTCTTCTGCTTTTCCCATTATCCACACATCCAACGCTTTATGTGGAAGTCCTTTATCTTCAAACTCACTTGACTGCTTTCTTGGTATGAAAACATAAAACAAATCTCTTGTATGCTGATTTTCAATTATGAAAATTTTCCCTTGAATTTCTTCATCTTACCAATTGATCTTTGCATTCACATAGTATTTATCTGCACTTTCAACTTCTACATCATCAAATCTTTGGTCTTCGACTCCTTTTGGACATATGAACAAATTTTGTTCAAATTCTACCATGTCTCTTTCTCTATAGTCCTCTTTAATAATATCCTGCATAAGAGTTGTTAAAATTCTACTTTCTTCATCCCAAATTCCATCCTGTTGGAAACACTTCTCTTCATGCGAATCATCAACTAAATTTTTCTCTAAACCCCAAAAAAAATAAAAATCAAATATTTCATGATCATCATGGTCATCTGGAAATGATCATACACAATTACATCTTCAAAATTATGATATTCCTGTTGCAACCAATTCAGAAATTTAAAATATGAATTGTCTTCAAGCCTATCCCTTTGATCTCTATCAATCTTCCAAACATTTCTTCCTTCCTCAAACCTAAATTTACAATTCTTGTCACCCTGAAGCAATATTTTCCATTCAACCATCAATGTTCCAACCTTTCATTGTGATATAATTTCAAGAGTTTTCTCCCACTTTCCTTCATAAAATTCCGAAGAATATGATTTATTTGCCATTCTTCTTTCAACTACTCCATGGAAGGTTGATTTATTCCATCTTCTGTACATTTCTCTTCTTTTTGGCTGCAATTTTTTGTTACATGAGCTTCTTCTTGCACTTTTTTTCCATCTTCTGCAGTTATCTAATCACAATCAACAATCTGATTTCTTTCCCAATTAATTCGTGGTTCTACATAAACCCCTTCATGACCTTTCAAAGCATAGCTCTGTTATGTCCTTCCTTGAGAAATTTCTACAATTTCTTGTTCATGATTGTCTTCATAAGATAGTCTCCTTATTTTCTTGGCTACATGAGATAACAATATCTCTTCTTCCTCGGGTCCTTGGCTGCTTCCTAGTCTTTAACTCTTTACAATTTCTTTTCCATTGAAAGAATTGGCTTGAGTTGCACTCTCCTTATCAGCTCTCATGTTGCCATAATTGCACATCTTCAAGACATACATTGTCTCCTCCTTTTCTAGTTTCCAATAGTTCTCAGTCATACAAAAAATTTATTCATAAATATTTAGATAAACACTCAATAAGAAAATGTAGAACCAACAAATTATACCTCCCATCTTACTCTTCTTTTCACAAAATTGTGAAATGTTTATCTGATTTCTTTCATAGCCTTCTTCAAGGTTGTCTTCATGATAGAAGGCTGAACTTCCTTCTTATAAAACAATCCTTTGAAACTGTCCAAATTCATAATCAAACCTCTTGTTGTCCTTTATATGCATAGTCCTTTTCTTGGACTACTGCTCCTTCCATTTTTTTCGTTTTTTCAACTCCATTTGCTTGATATTTAGTACCTACAATTTAACACTCATGCAAACAATTAGTATGAAATACATTACAATTTCCTTCTTCACTTGATGTCATTGACATATCCTCTTTGTGTTGCTCCAATCACTCCATCATCCCATTACTATCATCATCATCCTATCCTAGGATTGACCCTTCTTCAAGTTCACAAAGGTGAACTTCTTCTCTATGTTTACCTCTACTATTTTTATTTTCCTTCTTCATCCAAATCTTCATCTTTTGCATCAATTTCTTGGCAACTAACCTCATAACATGCCACTTGAATATTTTCCTTACATTCACTCCATTTTTAGATTCTCTCTAATCTCCTTTTGTAGAAGTTGTTAGAAATGATTGAGTTGTGCCCTTAACTCAACCATCTCTCTATCAAATTCTTCATCATCTACTTTCCTTCTGCAATATGTTATAGAATCCGCTTTCCTCTTTCTATGGCTTGATTTTAAGCCTTACCTCCGAGTATCTGGAGTCATTTTTAACTTTCCTCTTGTGAACTTTTCCATGTCCACTTGCGAGCTATACTAAAGCCTCTCTCTTGTAGCCAGTCTCAATTACTCCTACACAATCCCTATTCAAGCTTCCCTCTTATGCTTGATATCTTAGGATCACTTGGATTTCTCTCCTCTAGAACCCTTTCTGAGCATTCCCTTGCTCTTCTCTAGCTTTTGCACTTCTTCCCCCTTTTTTCTTCTTCTGACTGTATGGCTGCTAAAATTCCCTTCTCTACTGTTACCTTCATATACACATTGGTATTCATCAAAATTCACCACTTAACAAGACATTTTTTCCATAATATTGTCTTTTTCTCACTCTTCTCTTAGATGGAATGATCTAAAGTTGTACTTCTCCTCAGTCTTCATGTATCTTCTTCTAACTCTCCACTGCAATTCACTACACTCTTCTGCAATTCGACTATTGTACATTCACCTCTATACTAAACATTTAATCTCCATGCATAGGTTTCACTTATGCTGCCTCAAAGAAAATTACAGGCTCTATCCCCAATTTAAATATCTCCCTCTCTAAATACTGTTGTATTATTTCCACTGTCATGGTATTATTTAAACCTCCAACATATAGAAATACTTGTCCCTCAATTTCAAAATGAGTTGAATTGAGCCTCCTTGATCATGTTTTAGAGAAAAACCTACTCTGATACCAAAAATGATGCAACCATATGGCCACAAATACTTAATGTGCAGACCCAAAACTTAGTCTACCTAGATCCCACGATTTATTCTAACATAAAGTGTGCTTTAACTTTTAAACACACCCTGCATACTTTCATTATATCTCTTATTGATATTTTTGAATCCATTTTCAATTATTGAAACCAAATATGTGGCATTTCGAATTAAAACCCAAATACCTTACCTCATCTCCCTTTTCTGCTTTTTCACGTGAATGATACACGTTTACCAACCTTCTCGACATTTTCTTATCACCATATCGCAAATTTAAGCTTCATCACAAATCGGCCCATTGCAATATCGTAAATTTAGGATTTATCGCAAATCAGCCCATCATGATATCACAAATTTAAAACTTTAACCTCATCGCCCATCGCACATAACATATATTGCAATGTTTGTGATTTTGTGATTTTTCAAATCACAGTGAATACCTTATCGCATGTCGCACATTTTAACAAATAGCAATAACAAGGTTGTTTCACCTGATTGGGATATGCAAAGAAAATTTTCAGACAACACATCGCTCCTTATCACAATCTCCAGATCCTTTAACGACCTCATTACTCTAGTTGCGATATGGCTTCCCAACCGTCCCTATTCCACTATAATTTTGCGATGCGATCTTGACCGTTCACCTTCCACTTCATTTCTATGATAGGATCTTAACCATCCATCGCTCTTGCTTCAGCTCTGCAATACGATCTCGTCCATCCATCCAACCTGCTTCATTTCTATGATCTAATCTCGTCCATCCATTCCACATCCATGCTTTTGTTTATTCTCTGAGACTGATATGCTTCCACTGTGACCCGACTGTGGCGTCTTTCCATCAAAGGCTTGTCAATACTTTGTTTCACCCAAGTCTCCAATTCTTTGCCATAATTTCTCAGATTTTCTTTGATTTCTCAGTTTTTGACACACGATCCACAAGTTCAACTGATAAATACTTGAAGGATCTAATCAAATTTTGATCTGGCCAAAAGCATTCAATTCAACTTGTGTTCAACCTGGACTCTGAGCAAGCTATTTCTCCGTCACGACTCTAATGCGAGATGCGAGAGACTAACATAAAATAGAAACCACATTTTATAGGATTAACAACTACAAACATTTAACCCCAAAATGTAACTCACAAAGGTTCATTATGTAGATCATTTGATCATATAATAGATCAATGATCTTAATCTATCTCATCTCTGGCTCAGGGATTCCAATTAAAAATTCAATTAAAAAATTTTCCTTACGACTGCAAAACCTATAGACAAATCCTTATTCATCGATGGACCATAATATAACCGTTCTCATAGATTATAACAGGAATTAACATCACATGTAAAAACTAATATGCAGAGGTCTAATTCCCACACACAAATAGATAATTTTCATTAAATCTCACAAACATACATAAGTTATACAAAGCTTCCACATAGCCTGCGTAGGCCTGATCTCATACCTTTGGCCCTTTTGAGTCTTCATCCTTAATTTGCCTTTGCACACTTCCTATCACACCAACCTCACTCTATCTGCTTCCTATATAATCCCCCCTAGAATTCCTTTAAGGCATATCATATTTAAAATGAAAGGATTCTGAACTAATTGCAGTTTAGATCCTATAAAATATCCTCACCAAACTCCTAAAATCCCTTAATCTCCAAGAGATATCTGAGCTCTATACAATATGCACGAAACTTGTAATGCATAAGATCTCAAATGTTCTCACACATTCGAGAAAAATCACAAATTAGTCATCATTTTAATAAATTAAACATTTGGGAATCTCTCCCTTTATAAAATAAACGTTCCCCTTAGGTTTCTTCAAAAATGAATTTATGGAGTAGGATGCTTTTGCATCAAGAAGTCTATGGGCTAGATTGATAATCTCAGTTATTGTTGTAGCTGAGGGATTGGATTTCCATATTGACCATGTATTGTCAAAAATCATTGAGCAGATGGATATTTCTCCTTTTATTTTATCATTTTGATATGGACTAATCCTTTTCTCTGAGGATTGTCTTTGTGAATTGGTTACATGCATAAATTATAATGTCTTGAAAAGGAAAGGATAATGCCTAGTCTTTGGATTCAAGAGTTATTTAATGTAGTTATTAAAAAACTGGGGAAGGGAAAGGATACTACACCAACCAAAAGAAAATTCATATTGCTTTTGGTTGGTGTATTATCCTTTCCCTTCCCCAGTTTTTTAATAAATACATTAAATAACTCTTGAATCCGAAGACTACGCATTATCCTTTCCTTTTCAAGACAGTATAATTTATGCATGTAACCAATTCAATGCAACTTAGTTGAAAATATGAGGCATATGCCCATTTTGAAAATTTTCCAATGGAGCAATCTGCAAGTATGAAAAATGTTTTATTTTACAACTTGTTAAAGTTGGGAAGTATGGACTTCTTGTACCATCCCCATTCTCATGGTTCTCATACAAGACATAGAGGAAATTACTTTGTGTGTTTCATGCTATTATTCCCATGATTGTAGGCACATATCAATTTTTCAAGGCTGGAAACAAGCCAATGTAAGCCCTTAGAAAGACATATTTTTGATCTTGAAAGCTATATTATCCCCATCTACATCACCTCCTTCCACATCAATAGGAAAATGTGGCAACTGTGCATATTTGGTCCAACAAAATTGGTTTTAAGGGTATTAATTCCAGTTTGGTATTTGATCAATCCTTCTTTGAAATCCCGTCATAATACAAGGAGACGTAGACTTGTTAGGTTAAATCAATTTTAAACCTCTAATCATCACACCTTATGATATAGTATTTTGGCATTTTCATTTAATCACAAACCACCCAACCAGATGTCAATTTTATTTGAATTGAATATATACATGAGTGTGTAGGATTGAGGTCTCATGCCTTGTGTTAAATATTTATCATTGATAACGGTTTGAAAAATAAAATGTATCCTAGTGTAGAGTTGAAACCCATTGCTATGAATTTATAAAAATAATGACTCTTCGTATCAAATGGGTCAATTGGGTGTTGTTTGCTGTCTAATTTGTGACTGTGATTATTTAAGGAATATAACATTTTCTTGAGGCTTTTACCCCCAATTTTTTTAATTCCTTGGACTTAGTTGTGGTGGGAAGTCAAACCATCTACTTGTTGACCTATGATGCAATTGGAGAGGGTATTACGTGGTTATGCGATTCACATCTCATATTACAAGCATATATTACAAGAGAATGGTAGCATGTTTCTTTTATGGAGAGTGTCACCGATTTGTGACTAAGCAGAATATGGGAGTCATAGATCGAAAATGAAATTTAAAGAGGCATATTATGATTGGGGTGTATCGCAACTAGAAATGTGATTGAGGTCCCTTGTAGATGAAAAATATGATATGAGGAAGTATAATGGAATTGAGTGAATCAAATATCATTAAGTTCATACTTTTTATATAGAATAGGTTCAATCAATCTAATGGTTAAGTTAATCCACCAAATTCTTAAGCCATTTGATGTCGCTTCATCTATTTATTCTTTGAGCGATATGAAAAGTATATGAATAGAGAAAGAAGCCGCTGTAATACACTACTTGAGTAGTGAATGATATCCTACTTGGGTACACTAACAAATTCAATGCCTTGTTCTTAGCTAATACATTGTCTTGACAACACTTCAACCTTTATATATGTCATGTCATGTTAACCAATTTAACCACTCTCAAGGAATATGATGATAATGGGAGTGCACCTAAGGCTACCAAGGGCTCGAGGACAAGAATATGTATAATAAAAAAACTCCTATAAAACAGGTTACAATATTTCTCAAACCCACCATTAGACACATCATAAATGACCTTCATGGAAGTATGTGCTCCAACATCCTGATCAGCAGATATTCCATATCAAATTTTGAAAATACTATGCAATTTGGAGAAATTTCATCCATGGTTTTTGTTACTTGAGACAAGGCATTTACCTTCTTTAAGTGAACTATCTAATCACACTATACAAATAGAGCCCTTCTCGAGGATAGATAAAATACAGAAGAAAATTTCCATTTCTGATCTTTGTCATCATATATGTATTTACATGGAGGGGTTCTATAAAATGTAGTACAATGGTTCTTTTAAACATTCGACTATGAGATGTTCCATATTCTAGCTTCAAAGCAATATTTTGCATTCCATCCACAATGGTAAAATTTTGGGAAACCTGTGGTTTCCCTTGTGAGGAAATAATACCATCATGTGCCACAACATATGTAACACTTATGGGATGTGTTGATCACTGGTTGTCATTGATTTCAACCCAAGCAGCAGCAAGGGCTAACCCAATCTTGCACTGTGATTTTAACTTGAAAACTTACTCTATTCCAAGTCAAGGATATTTGGGATGGTTTCTACTTGTCAAGATGTTTTCATTGATATATGGCACGTCGCGTAATTCTTCATGGTTTGAGAGATAGTCATGTTTGAAGTTATTAACCCCAGTTAGCGGGCTAAAACCCATGGGGTTATGACATGATGCTAATCATTGGTTTTGGTCATTGAATTGTCAATAATTAATAATTTCTTAAGCTCATAAAATCCCTCCAATGTTCACTTGTTGAATACCCTCTCAACCTAAGCATTTATATGAATTTTGACCCTCATATCCTCCTCATGTAAGGATTTCACTACTAAAAAAACATGTCATCATAGAATTTTCGCTATAAATTTTGTTCTGTGAAGCTTCGGATGCTGAAACAAAAATTCTACTTGGGCTATATCCTGATGAATCTTGTATCCAAATTTCAGATCTTGGTTCGCTATATTTTCAGAGATATGATATGTGGAAGTTAGAAGCAAATTGGAATTATTTAAAATGTGGCAAATAGTGCACAGAATTTAGTTTATGTGTATCAATTTCAGAGCCAAAGGAGAAAACAGTGACAGGTGGCACATCGTACAAGTTTTCTCTACTGAACTAGTCTATAATTAGGTATTTGTGGGAGATTGGGAATAACTTTTCCTTGAAGAATCCAAATCAGTTCATACCTGTGGAATTGAAAGAAGACTCAGAGGGCTACTAGAAGAAAAAATATCACATATTGGGGATCTAAACTAACAGATATACAACAGATTCAATATCGAGCTCCTAGAAGGAAAGAAAAAGCTAGATCATGTGTTGTCAAGGGCTGCAAAGGACTAGAATTTCTAGGGCAGCAAAGAAAAGAAAGGTTCAGAAAAATGATGCAGCAAAGGTAAGATCCAGGTAAGTATCTTCTGTATATGCATGTTCATCTCTTAATTGCATTAGGTTCTTTGTATTATAATTTGTTGTTTTTGTTTAGCACTGGCATATTCTCTGCAAGATGAGGTAAGCTTTTTTATTATCATGTCATGGGTATTTCCTTGAATACTTTTTGTAGGTATTATATATTCCGAAAGATAATAATCAACGCATGATCTAATGTTGTGAAGAGTGAGAAAGGGTAACATGACAAGAGCAACAATCAAGGTGCAAGAAAACAGTAAGAAGCTCACCACATGAAGTCTTCAAGTGAGAAGTACTGCATATTTTCATTGTAAAGTAATCATTGTACTGAGTCATTGTAAAAGAATCACTGTAAAATGTGCACAAGTGTATATTTGCCAAGAGTTGAAGAGGCAGTTTTGGGAGGTCTAGGATCATCATTAGGGGGTTGTGTCATAATTGGGGTTATGATCTAGTGTGTCCTCTTCTTCTACATCATTCTATATCATAGTAAAGTGGACCATTTTCCTTGGTATGAGAGTTCATTCTTATTTTATTATTCTATAGGATGGTAGGGTGGTCATAGGGTGAGTTGTAGCTCATTGGGTTTTGGGGCATCCGTTCAGTTGACTACTGAAGAATACCGGGTGTTGGAGTGTCCATCCAGTGGGAGATGTAGAAGAATGTTTTTCTAGATTCTAGGAAGTTGGAGATTTATTTTCAATTGGAGTTTAAGATTAAAGAATTATTAGAAAATAATTTAGGTGGTTTTTGTCCCAGAGGGGGTTTCCACCTTAAAAAATGTGTGCATTTTTGTTCCTTTTTTTTACTGCTATCATTGTACAAACACTGATAATAATTGAAGATTAAATAATGCTCTAAAAGATTAATAATAATACTAATTGAAAGGAATATTTATTCACCCCCCACCCCTCTCAGTATTTCCAACAATTGGTATCAGAGCCTAGTTCCTTCAATAGCAGTTTTATAGTTGGAAGGAGGTCATGGAGCATACCAAGAATGGTGTACTTGTGTTCAATGAAAATAATTATGCACTGTGGAAAGGAAGAATGGAGGTATATCTCTTGATGCAAGGTTATGAATTATGGGACACTGTTCAAAATGGCTTTACACCAACCAAGAATGAACAAGGTAAGAAGAATTTGGTAAATAATGAAAAAGAAAATAATATTATTATCAATGAACTTATTGAGTCTGCTGATCATAAGGTTTTGGGTTGTAAAACCACCAAAAATGTATGGGACAAGCTTGAGAATATATATGCAGGTAACTCCAACGTCAACGAAGAAAATATGCAAATCTACAGAGAAAAATTTGAGCAACTCAGAATGAAGGAAGATGAAAAAATTGTTGCATACTTCCAACACGTTGATGAAAAAACCAACACTCTAGAAGGATTGGTAGAGCCAGTTGACGAGAATACTATTATATGAAATATTCATAGAACGTTACCACAAAGATTCAACCCAAAGGTATCGGTCTTAGAATATAGTGCAAATCTAAAAAAATTCAAAAAAGAGGAATTACATGGAGTTATCATAGCATATGAAATGAAACTTGATGAAGAAGAGGGTACTTCACATCTAGAAACTGCGTTCACTGCATCTAAGAAAACCAATAAGGACAAACAACCTTAAAATGAAAATACCTACACTTACAAGTGTGAAGAAAAGGAAGATGAAGAAGAATGTCTTTCAGATGGAGAATATGCTTACTTTACAAGAAAACTAGAAACTGGTAAGGGAAAATTCAAAGGTAAGGAATTTGACCAAATTTAAATTCCTTTTCCCTCCACAAAAAATAATAAAATATTCTATGTAAGTTGGATCTAGATTTGGTTAATAATATTTTAATTATGCACCAATATCTAGACTAACTCAATATTTTGTTATTAATAGAAGGGTTTTCCATTCATTCACTACCTTTTGTTGCCTAAAGATCACTCTTGATACTTTTGGTCTGAATTTGATCCTCCCATCATTGTCATATTTTTCTACTTTTTTCTTGTGATCTCACTTCAAGTTCCATTTTTGTCTGGGTTTTCTTCACCATCAAGAGAGAGAGATCTTAGATTTGAAGCACTGAGGACATACAAGAATCCATCCCATTGAGGGGGATTGGTAACATCTTTCTATGTTCTCTTCCTAGGTGTAATAATACAAAAAAATCCTTAAAAAATTATTGTCTTGTTCATTGGATGCATGGAGAAATGCTTGGTTATTTATTGTTGTTTAATGTCTTTAACTGCATAGATCTAGATTTTTGTAGCATTTATTCTAATCACTAACTGAAAATATATGGAAATTAACTACCATCTTTGATGTTAGGGTTACTTTTTATGCAAAGCTAAAGTGAGCTTTTTTCATATGCTTGCAATTATAATTCACACTAACAACTGGTGAATCCACAAGGGTTTATAATTATGACCGAAGCCATTTTTTAGATCCCTGCATGACTAACTGCTTCAACCCGTAGGGTTTTTCTTAAAATTCTTATTTTACATTTCTTGATGTTTTTTTTATACTCTAAAACCCTAAAACAATAAAAATTCTAACTTCCGTCTATTTCCAGGCCCTTTGCGCAGGTAACATGTATCAGTCGCAGAAGAGACGATAATTTTTTTTCTGAAACCTACTCCCGAGATAGCCAGAAGTGCAGGTCTCACTTTTTGGTCCAGAACCTGTGACCTAAGCTATCACGTAGCGGATAATTGCCGAAAAATTGCTACCTCAGCAGAAAATAGGTCAAAACCTGCGACCTGTACTTTTTGTGGGATTTTTTTCTATGATTTATCTAGGTTTTTTCTGGGGCACTATTTAGGGTTGTTTGACCTCCCTCTTCACTCATCTTGGACCTATAATTGCCTATTTTTACTCATAAAATTAATAACCAAGTCCCTTAGGGCTTCAGTACGCTTCCACCTTTTTAGGAGGAGTTTAGATGAAGCGGGTCTTCTAAGATTTCAGTTTTTTCAGCCATTTTTTAGATCTAAAATTTCACTTTTAGATCCATTTCATATCGGCTATTCATACATCCAAAACACCTCTTTTAATTTTTTTTTGGTCCTCCTTCAGGGTTCACACCGTTTCCCTTCAGTTTGTTGACCTTCTCTCCCTTTTTTGTAGAATTTTTCACTCTATTATTTTGTTGTTTTCTGCCCCTCTTTCTAGCAGATCTGACCTTTATATCCCTGTCCCTCCTACCTTAGATCCATTGGCCATTTTCTATGTTTTCACTAGATTTCGCCCACCCATAAACTAGTTCTTGGGAAGCCATCCTCCTTGGGCTTAAATTTATGCATCTTTAGTTGTTTATTTTACTGTCAGATTCAGTTTCCTTTATTATCATTTTCAGTTTTATTTATAGTTATACAAATTCTTTTTTCTTTTGTCTCTACACACATCTAGGCTTAATTATAATTAACACACTTATCACATACAAGCACACCGTAAGCAAAGAGTGCCTGGTTTACACTTCCAGGCCAAGACTTAAACATTTTAATCAATTGATCTTGCACCTCCCTACCCTTGTTTACCTCTCTTCCTTATTGGGTTATGTGTCTCTTTACCATCATTGCACTGCCAAGGCTTTTATCTTGGAGACTCCAAGGCCTTCATCCTCAGTTTCTGTTAGGAAGACTTAACCCACTACATAGGGTTCGTGTTCATCCTCCATCAAGTACCCATTCTGACTCTGATTCTGGTTCATTCGGTTCTCCTTATGGTTCCATTCTCGGATCCCCTCCAGATTTCACCTTCATCATGTCTGGTTTAAGACCTAACGCTGGTGGCAACCATAACCCTAATGCTAGAAATTATACTAGTGGTGCCGCAACAAGAACTATTCTGGATGCTCCCTTGCTTCCTTATATGGCATGCCTAAGCCTTCCAGATTTTAGCCAGTTGATTAATGACCCCATACACCATAATCCTGGTTGGCCTGCTATGCCAACCAATCTTCCTTCAGACATCCCCATGTTTGAAGGAAATGTTGGAGAGGATCCTACCAGCCATGTTCATTCTTTCCATGTGTTTTTTGTCTAACTCCATCATCGATGACTCTTTCAATTTCTGATGATTCTGGCGTACACTTACTAAAGAAGCTTCTAAGTGGTATGTCAACTAGGCCTCATGATTCCTCTAATACTAATTTTGCAACCCTTTCCAAGGCTTTTCGGTCTTAATTCTAGCTTCCCCTTCACTATGAAACTAGTACCAAACTCTTGACCTCTTTCCGTAAAAAATCTACTACCTGCCTATTTGACCATATTCAAGAATGGCGCAGAAGGAAGAGCCTATGTCAAGCCCCTATTCTCAAAGACCGTGTCTACATGGACTGGTTTCTAAAATCCCTTTTTCCTACTATTGATAATGATTTCGCATCTCATTTTACTCGGAGCGAGGAAGCTGCCCTCCAGATTGCATTGAAATATGACCTGATCTACGTGCAATCTAGTTATGTTTATACCGTCTTACCTGATATCCCTAGACCCCGTCATGCCAACGCACTGGGAGCATCTTATGACGCCGATGGTATTGTTGGATCCCTTTCACATCCGTACACTCATCATCCCATGGGTTATGGTTTCTCTTAGGGAGGAGCCAACTCCTCCAACACCTTTCCCCCTCTCGACAGTATGTATCTAGGATATGACATGCCTCTTCCTTTTTCCCAGCCTGTTTAACCCAATTTTTCCAAACCTCCATATTATCCGTATCTGCAACCTGGTTCTCCAGATCCTCCAGCACTAGCACCTCAGCCTCCATTTCCTCCTCAAACTCTACAATAGTAGCCTACCCCCCCTCAAGGGCATGTATGCGCAACAGAGTGAAAATAATCCTCCTACTTTCAAAAAGAAGAGGAAAGGTAGTCAAAACCAATCTGCCCCAGGTAATCCAGGAAAAAATCCCCAAGGGAATACATCTAACACTGCAACCCAGCCACAGGGCACCCAACCCAAGCAGGACAGGCCTATTCGCATGAATAAACCTTGTTCTTTTTGCGGTGTCTATGGTCACTATACCCATGATTGTCCCCTTTCACCTTAGATGCATCAGATGTGGGATTCTCAAGCAGCATCCCGAGGACAACAAGCCTCCCCTTAGGTTCCTCCTAATGCTTCCCCTACTCAATCGACTATGTTTACCAATCCTTTCCCCCAGTAGGGATATGTGGCTGCCCAACCCCCTAAAAGTTAGGCAGCCACTCAACCTCCCCCATCTGGTACCTCTGATTACCACATCCTCATGATGAACTTAGAACAACCCAATACCGCTGACCTCAACCTTCAAACTTGGTCCCGCCAGTACACCAAGCCTCCTGCTACGTCTGCAACTGAGCCCCCATCTTTAGGTCCCACAAAGCCAATTTTTACAGCCAATGGTCCTTTACAGATCCCTCAGCATAAGTTAGAGGTACATACCAATATCCCCAAAGGACCATTACACTGAAACGCTGCTTCCAGTAAAGCCACCCACTCCTACATTATAGTAGATGACTTCATGAAATCCCCTGTCGCCATGTGAACACTGGAAGTCCTCCAGTCATGCCCTTCACAACGAAAATATCTACTAATTGCTATGGGAATTTTGCATCCTTCAGATGATCATTTGATTGTCTTTGACATTGAAAAGTCAAAACATTCCCCCCTTCTTGCATCTGTTGCCTTCCAAATCCCTTTCAAGATCCAGAATGCTAACATCTATCGTTGTATCATTGACGAGGGGGCATCCACTTGTGTGATGTATTCTTCTATTTGGAAGCATCTTGGATCCCCTAAGTTAGCCGCTTCCACTATCATCCTCCGTGCATGGGATGGCCACTCTTCTCAGCCCCTTGGCATGTTCTAAAATTGTCCTATTACTCTAGCGGGCAAGACTGTTTGGGTTGACGTTGAATTAATTGATGCCCCCTTACACTAAAAAATTCTATTGGGTCATAGCTACACTTATGCAATGTCTGCTATCCCATCTGCGATTCATTTTAATATGTGTTTTCCTTGCAACAGAAATATCATCACCATCGATCAGTTGACATATTACGAATCGAAGTCTCAGACCTCTCCATAGTCCATTATCTCTTCGGAGGCCAATAAATAAATATTTGAACCTGCGACCAGAGTTTCACCTGGAGTCTATAAATATTCCTCTTTTCTTGGTTCATTCCTTGGTCTCCCCCCTCTCATCTTTTACCCTATCTCATCAAATGTTTTCATGATGCAATCATCTCAGTCTGACCTCAAACGGATTGGTTTGAATAGCCAACAACCCCGCCCTCTGCAACCTGCTCCTAGTACTTTGACTCAGCCTCCAGGACCTCCTCCTCAAGGCCCTTCATCTGTAGCTGGTTTCCATGATCCTATCTATCCCCCTGGAATGGTCCCCCCTGGCCTTAACCATCTTGGAGCTGTCCTGCCTTGGCGTTACCCCTCCGGTCAGATATCGTTTCTTGCTCCCCCTCCTAAAGTATTTTAGGTACCTATTATGTCTACCTTGTCCCTTCCTAACATGAACCTGGGGATCCGAGTCTAGTACATTGATCCCCCAGCAAATATCCCACCTGGTCAGCCCAAGCCTTATACAACTTTGACCCCTCCCTTTTCTTTTGTGCCTCAACCACCTCAAGAGGACTCTACTCCTTTTGCAAAAGCCTCGGGTGAGGGGGGGAAAGCCCGCAAGAAGGAAGCTAAGGATAAGGTTTCCCAGACAACCACTTCTCCTCGTCAGCCTCCAAATCGTACCCCCCCATGTTCTTTGTGCCATTTTTTCGTTCATGCCACCCATAATTGTTCTGAATTTCCTCGTATCAAGCCCATGGTCAATGTCATGTTTCTTGAGTGTAAAGTCCCTAAAGTCCCTATTAATTTACCGACTATAGCCAAGAAACCCAAGAATGCGAACATAAACCACCCCTGTGATTTTTGTGATCTCAATGGCTACTATACCCACCTCTGTCCCCACCTTAAAAAATACCACACCTCTTTGGACGTAGTTCGCTAGTATGAGGCTGACCACCATGAGTCCACATCTCCTTTACTTGCGCATTATGCTTCGATAGAACCAGAGGAACCATCCACTACCATTGAGATTCCCCCTCTCAATGACAAGATGATGGAGTCTTCATCCACTATCCTCTACCTGTCATAATCTATGATATACACGGTGGAAGGCACCTCTGGGGCTTCCCCTTCTATTTTTCCTAACCTCCCTTCAACGATCACCGTGGGCTCAAAATCAGTGGATCCTTCATCTACATTTTTTTATTCACCCTCTTTGATGATGTGCATGTGAACCTTTCATCTCATTATGATGATTTATGTAGCTTTTCTGCATCATGTCGTTATCCTTCCACCAATCACCCCATCTTCTACTTTGATGACAACATCATGGAAGCCTTTCCACCCTTGACTTCATCTATCCATCCCATAATAAAAATGGCACAATCCGTATCTATGGTGACTTTCGTGACCTAAGAAAAAACTTCCCCCAAGGAAGTTCCCCCACACCATCCTCTTTTCAGTGTGCGGGGGGTATAAATCCTACCCATAGCATTCCCTCTAGCAGTGCTTGTTTCATTTCCACCTTGCATTCAGGTTGTCATCATTGTTCATCATTATCTCATTTTTTGTCTTTTGGAACCTTTCAGATGGACCCTTCGTCCACACCATATATTAGTTATGTCGATGGTGCAAGTCACTACTCCCGGAATCTAGCCTCAATAGCTTGGGCCAATTTTACCCCCTTGCATTCACTTGTCCTCTCTAATGGCATATGCATTGTTACTTCCACCAATAACCAAGCCAAATATGATGCAGTGATGGGTTTATTAGCTGATGCCCTTTACCATCAAATCCTTCACCTTCATGTTCGTTTAGATTCTCTGTTGCTTGTCATGCAATTGAATGGTGTTTATTGTGTGCATAATCCCATCCTTTTTAGAAGATATTTAGGAGTGAAGATTTTCATCCATGGATTTCAAATCATTACATTCAGCCATGTACCCAGAGCAAAAAATCAATATGTAGATAACATTGTAAACTATATTCTAGATTGAAACTTATCACATGCATTTAACACAAGACAATAACAATAAACCATAAAACGATGCATATCCATTATATGTGTCATTCAAAATGTTTTAGAGTCCATAAGCTCTAATACATATGAAATTCCCATAGCATGTTACAAAAAATCAAAACTAGGGGCACCTCATTCCCCTTCATCTAATCAATATCTAGAGGATCTCGGGTCAATGGCTCAGCTTCGATAGCTCGTAGATCGTGCATCCTCTATCTGGCCATTGCCATGCGTAGCATGACTCTTTGCCACTCCAAGGGTAGACCAATACATGCCTCTATGTACTGGTCATCAAGGTCTTGCTAGGCACGCTCTAAAACACCAGTCAGCAGCCTACCACATCTACGACGAATGTCCTCCAAGAGGGCCACTGCATCCTCATTTTGCGTTCCCCTCGATCCAGTAGGTCCTGTAGCTCCTAATACTGCGGGTTTTCCCATATACCCAGTTGTTTTTACCGATGCTATATCTTCGTACCAAAAGTGAATGAATCAGTACCATATAAAATATTCTGAAACTTGAAACTGCACATAAAAGATAAGAAAATTTTCACTTACCATCTGGTCCCCACGCCTGACCTAGTGACAGTGGCATGTCTGGCTCCCCATGATAACTCATCTCACTATAGGGATAGTCATCTATGTACAGTGGCATATGATCCCAATCAGAAAAAAACTTGGCTCGAAACACCTATCTGACTACTCCACCTCCCCCTCTACATAGTAGTCACCCTTAGCGACACATCTTGGGTTCTTACAGGCCCCCATCTTGGATTTGTATACGAGGCCGAAGTGTCGGGATATTCTCAAATAAGAGCGAGCAAATAACTATGCCATATGCACAGTCATGGTTCACCTACCACTTGCACAATGAAAACTATTTTTTCAATGACGACAACATCATTTGGGCCCACCCATAGTAAGTCCCACTCAATAAAATCTCAACAAGCATCATCTACCCCTCAGTGATGTGGTGGAGTGCCTAGTTTCCTAGGATCTGCAACACTGCTATTCCCATAGCAAGAGTCTCTAGTCTCTCTAGATCTTTGATTGATATCTGTGTCCCTTTCACATGGACACCCGCTCAACAGTGGAGCTGCACAAACTCCATAATGTTTTTCCTTCACGGTAACACTGGTTGTGTGTTTCCCACCATCCCCAATGGCAAGAGACTGGTCAGGAAATATATATCCTAGACAGTCAACTCGTTCTGGTGCCTCTGCACTATAAATATCTCATGATTCAGATCCCAATAACTAAAGATCTAGGCCAAAAAGGGCTCTCTTTGACTCATCAAAGGGTTCTCCACAAACTTCAGGACCCCAAACCTGGCCCATACAACGTGGACTACATGATCCTCTTGTATATTAGACCATAATGTGTCCAGCTCTCTCTCTCTCTCCACTTGATCCTCAACTCTACCATACCTTCAAAAAACCATCATGTTTGTCAATGTACAGAAAGGAAAGACTACATCATCACCATAAAATCCTAGCTCTCAGCTAGAAAAAAACACTAAAACCCCTTTCCCTGACAAGTCACACTTTTCTGGACATTCCTGGGATAGGTCGCAGTTTTCTGCTGAATACCTGCTACCCAGGTCACAGAAAAGGCCCAAAAAAGTGTGACCTAGCCGTGAAGAGGAGCAGGGATTTGTTCTTGAGCTCTGGGTGCCTAAACTAAAATTTTAATCCAATGAATTGAAAGAGTATGGTTAGGCCTCTTACCTGCAACTGACGTATCTTGATTCCAATGGCCAGTTTTTCCACTACAATCGTCGCAAGATTTAGGGCCTTTTCTCCTCTCTACATTCACCATGGCTACACTTGCAAATGACTCAAATTGGAGGGAAAATTCCTTCTTAAAAGAGAAACCCCATATTTTTCTTTCGATATTTGTGACCGCATCATAGCTCAGTTTGACAAACTGTCAACACCATTGGAAAGCTCGTAAGGAGCTCTCAAATGGGAATCCTTTTTTTTGGGTGATGTGATACTTCACCCGGAAGCTTTTTTTCCAAGAAGGGTCACTTCACTACTTCTCAAAATTGAATTTCTCCACTTTCAACACTTGTAATTGGGGCACCACCTTGCCTTCATACTTGTCCAAACTGGTGTCAATTTTCATCACGAGTAACCACCTTGTACTCATGATTTTATGGTCCCCACTAGGCCTGTTCTATGTGGAAGCATCATCAAGTCACCCTCGTTTAGAGCATCTAATTTGAGTCATCACCGCATCCATGGAATCTGTCCCAAGTCCCTTTTGTCTCCTACCATATTCATCCATCCTTCATTGCTTTATACCTCTCTCGTGCCACATATTTTGGCTCCCAATCATACTGTCCCCTATCCCCTCCAGAGTTGAGTCAGTAGCTACTAGGTCATTCATGCCCTTTATGCTCTAACAAGGGAAGTCATAAACCCACTACTAAGTACCCCCCATTCTATCATCATCCCTGGTGTCAGTCTATCAGTCGCTCTACTATTATCCCTTGTGCCTTAGTTAAGGATCCCTTATTGCCTCACCTATGGAATACCTCCTTTTGTCGACATTAGCTTATTCATTATAGAAGACAGGTCTAGAGGGCAGTGTACCTTGGTTCTGGCTTCCACTCCTTTTTAGTGCCTCAGATTAGGTGAAGGGACCCTTTATTTCCCTTTGACTTGATTGTTTCTCAGTTCGAGCTTCTTATGCCATGATAAAGATACATATATTTGATGGTTCAGTGATGCAGCAAATTGTACCAGTGATTCTCGGTTGTGTGTGAGATGTTTCAGACCTCACGAGGGGTTCGCACTTCAAATAGCTCCCCACATACCAAGATGACGTCTTTCACTACAGCCTTGGATGCAGCTCTACAGATTTGATGGTTTTTGCCTTAGCTACTTGCAGCACCTTTTTAGTTCGCATGTATCATTCAGATTTTTAGAGCCCTTTCCTGTTTTATAGGGCCTCCTTGGTTGTTATTATATCTCGTTTACTTAGATATTATTGTATAAGTCTCAGTTATTGTCCCAGTCATAGTATGCATGTGGGATCCATTATGTTTTTATCTGGAACATGTTTATTCCAGCATGTACTGGTTGCACCATTATTCTTTGTACTTTGTCATCTCAGCAGGCATAGGTATGCCTCCCCCACCTCATTGAGAATAGGTAGTCACTCATAAAAGAGACTTGTCACACCTGTAAGTATTGCCTCCTCAGGGTCTTTTCCTCTCTCACTTCAGTCCATCTTATATTTCTCTTTCTCTAACTCCCCTTCAGTGTCTAGTGATTGTGTTTTTACAACATATTTCAGTCATACGATTAACTCTTAAAGTTCGCACATTGGGGGGAAATATATTACACCAATTTTTGGTCATCTAAATTGTTACTATTAGATGGACTAAAGTACACCATGTAGGACCAATTTTACCATACTAAAATTACTTTCACTATGAGAAATAATTTAATAAACCATAATTTATTAAATTGTTTCTGGTCTAAACAAGAAACCCCATGAGGAATAATTGAATAAAACCTTATTTGTTTGATTTTCTTCTAGGGATAATTAACTAAACCACTGTTTAATTAATATTCCTAGTTATATTTAACCCAAAATAGGAAAATTAATTAGATAAATTATTATTTATCTTATTATTCTATAAGAATAATGATTTAAATCATTATTTAATAATATTCCTTATTAAAATTGACTAAATCTTTTATAAATAATTGAATAAATCATTATTTATTTAATTATTCCTTAACCTAATCCTTGAAATAATAAATGAAAAATGTATTTATTTATTATTTCTAAATAAAGGAATTTGACCAAATTTAAATTCGATAAGATGTAGACTTCATTGGACAAGATTCGCAAGAACAACTTGGGAAGACAATTCCCCGACGAATATTTCCATCCAGGTACCAACATATTTTTCATGGCTATTGTTATTCATGTGGAAAATTTGGTGATAAAGATGTAGAATGTCGCACATACCCTAGTAACCAATATAATTCCAGGATATCTGTCAAATATGAACTTCCCAGGGCTCAACGAAATATTAATAGATTTGAACATTTAAGAAATAATGTTGAATGTTACAAATGTTGAAACTTTGGACACATAGCCAAAGACTGCAGACTTGAAAATCCTCTAGAAGAATCTTTGAAGCCATAGGACGAATGAAAATGGAAGAAGAAGAAGACTCATAATTGTGCTCTCGATCTCAAGGATCTAAACAACAAAGATGTGTGGTATGTTGATAGCGGTTGCTCAACGCATATGACTGGAGATAGAAAGAAGTTTCTATCTCTAAAAGGGAAGAAGGATGGAACCATGTCCTTTGGAAATGATGGATCTTCAAATGTTATAGGATAAGGTACCATCACTCTCGGAGCAAAGATGCTCTAGCCAAGAATGTTCTATTGGTTGAAAACATGAATCACAATCTGCTCAGTGTTAGACAAATGTGTGATCAAGGACACACAATGCTATTGAAATCCACAAAATGTGAAACTAGGAAAGGCAACTATGGTAAAATTGTGGCTACAGCAAGTCGAGCTCCAAACAACATATATGTTCTAGATGAAACAACTAAAGCATGTATACTAGATAAAGAAGATGTGTTACACCAATTTTTGGTCATCTAACCTGTTACTATTAGATGGACTAAAGTACGCCATGTAGGACCACTTTTACCATAGAAAAATTTCTTTCACTATGAGAAATAATTTAATAATCCATACTTTATTAAATTGTTTCCCATCTAAATAGGAAACCCCATGAGGAATAATTGAATAAATCCTTATTTTATTGATTTTCCTCCAAGGATAATTAACTAAACGACTGTTTAATTAATATTCCTTGTCATATTTAGCCCAAAATAGGAGAATTAATTAGATAAATTATTAATTATCTTATTATTCTCTAGGAATAATTATTTAAATCATTATTTAATAATATTCCTTGTTCAATTTGACTAAATAATTTATAAATAATTGAATAAATCATTATTTATTTAATTATTCCTTAACCTCATCCTTGAAATAATAAATAAGTCATTTATTTATTTATTATTTCTAAATAAAGGAATTTGACCAAATTTAAATTTCTTTTCCCTCCACCAAAAATAATAAAATATTCCATGTAAGTTGGATCTAGATTTGGTTAATCATATTTTAATTATGCACCAATATCTAGACTAACTCAATATTTTGTTATAAATATAATGGTTTTCCATTCATTCAGTACCTTTGGTTGCCTAGAGATCACTCTTGATCTATACTTTTGGTCTGACTTTGATCCTCCCATCATTGCCATATTTTTCTACTTTTTTCTTGTGAGCTCCCTTTGAGTTCCATTTTGATTTGTATTTTCTTCACCATCAAGAGAGAGAGATCTTAGATTTGAAGCAGTGAGGACATACAAGAACCCATCCCAATGAGGGGGACTGGTAACATCCTTCTATGTTCCCTTCCCACGTGTCATAATACAAAAAATTCTTTAAAAAATTGTTGTTTTGTTCATTGGATGGATGGAGAAACTCTTGCTTATTTCTTACTGTTTAATGTCTTTAACTGCATAGATTTGGATTTTTGTAGCAATTTATTCTGATCACTAACACCATATCTAAGGAAATTCACATCCATATTTTATGTTAGGGCTATTTTTTATTCACAACTAAAGTGAGAATTTTTCGTATGCTTGCGATTAGAATTCACACTAACAACTAGTGACTCAACAAGGGTGTATAATTACGACCGCTGTCGTTTTTCAGATCCCTACATGACCACCTAATTCAACCCCTAGGTTTTTCTTCAGCTTCTTATTTTTGATTTCTTGATGTTTTTTTTAACCTCTAAAACCCTAAAAAAGTAAAAACTCTAACTTCCGTGTGTTTATGGGCCCTTTGCACAGGTAAAAGGTATCAGTCGCAAGACAGATGACACCTTTTTCTAAAACCTTCTCTCGTGATAGCCAGAAGTGAAAGTCGCACTTTTTGGCCCAAAACCTGTGACTTCAGCTCTCAGGTAGCAAATAAATACCCAAAAACTGCGACCTCCACAAAAAACAGGTCAGAACCTGCGACCTGTACTTTTTGCGGGACTTTTTCAGTGATTTTTCTAGGTTTGTCTGGGGCATTGTTCAAGGTTGTATGACATTGATCTTCACCGTCTTGGACCTTTACTTGCTTATTTTTACTTGTTGAAGTAGGAACCAAGCCCCTCAGGGCTTCAATATGCTTCCACATTTTTAGGAGTTTAACTGAAGCATGTCTTCTAAGATTTCAGTGTTTTTCAACTATGTTTTTGATCTGAACCTATACTTTCAGATCCATTTCAGATCGGCTATTCATCCATCCAAAACACCTCTTTTCAGTTTTTTTTGGTCGTCCTTTAGGGTTCACACCGTTTCCCTTCAGGTTGTAGCCCTTCGACCCTTTTTTTGTAGAATTTTTCCCTCTGGTTTTTTACTGTTTTCTACCCCTCTTTATAGCATATTTAACCTTTAGATCCCTGTCCCTCTTGACCTTAGATCAATTGGCCCTTTTTTGTGTTTTGACAAGATTTCTCCCACCCATAGAGTAGTTGTTGGGAAACCCTCCTCCTTGTGTTTAAATTGAGGCATCTTTAGCTTTTTATTTTACTGTTACATTCAATTTCCTTTATTGTCATTTTTAGTTTTGTTTACAGATATGCATCATATTTTTTATCTTTTCTCTACACATGCCTGGGCTTAATTAAAATTAACACACTTATCACAAACACGCACACCCTAAGTGAAGAGTGTCTGGTTTACACCACCAGGCCAAGACTTAAACATTGTAATCAATTGATCCTGCACCTCCCTGCCCTTGTTTACATCTCCTCCTTATTGGGTTCCATGTATCTTTACCATCATTGTGCCCCTAAGGTGTTTATCCCAGAGACTCCAAGGCATTCATCCTCAGTTTCAATTTGGAAGACTTACCAAACCGTGTAGTGTTCATGTTCGTCCTCCACCGAGTCCCCATTTTGACTCTAATTCTGGTTCATCAAGTTCCCCTTCTAGTTCTGTCCCCGACTCTCCTCCACCTTTCACCTTGACCATGTCTAGCTCAAGACCTAACACTGATGGAAACCCTGGCCCTAATGCTGGAAATTATATTGGTGGTGTCGCAACAAGAACTATTCTGGTTACTCCCTTGCTTCCTTATATGGCATGCCTAAGCCTTCCCGATTTCATCCAGTTGATTAATGACCCCATACACCATAATCCTGGTTAGCCTGCTATGCCAACCAAGCTTCCTTCAGACATCCCCAAGTTTGAAGGAAACGCAGGAGAGGATCCTACCAACCATGTTCATTCTTTCCACATGTGGTTTTTGTCTAACTCCATCACCCATGACTCTATCTGTCTTAGGTTATTCCAGGGTATGCTTACTGGAGACGCTTCCAAGTGGTATGTCAACCAGGCCTATTCCTATCATACTACTTTTTTGACCCTTGCCAAGGCTTTTCTATCTTAATTTTAGCTTCCCCTTTGCTATGAAACTGGTACCGAACTCTTGACCTCTTTCCATAAAAATTATGCTACCTGCCTATTTGACCATATTCAAGAATGGTGCAGAAGGAAGAGCCTATCTCGAGCCCCTCTTTTCGAAGACTGTGTCTACATGGACTAGTTTCTCAGATCCATTTTTCCTGCTATTGGTAAAGATGTCTAATTTCACTTTCCTCAAACCAAGGAAGATGCCCTCCAAATTTCATTGAAATATGACCTGATCTACGCGCAATGTGGTTGTGTTTATATCGTCTTACCTAATTTTCCTAGACCCGGTGGTGCCAGCGCACCAGGGGAATCCCATGCCACTAACGATATCATTGGATCCATTTCACATCTATACACTCATCCTTCCATGGGTTATGGTTTCCCTCAGGGAGGGGCCAGCTCATCCAACATTTTCCCCCCTCCCTACAACATTTATCCAGGATACGTCATGTCTCCTCCTTTTTCCCAACCTATTTACCCCAATGTTTCCCAAACTCCTTATTATTCGTATCTGTAGCCTGGTGCTCCAGCTCCTCCAACACTATTACCTCAACCTCCCTTTCCTTCTCAGCCTCTCTTGGTTCCTTATTATTTATCTTATTATTCTCTAGGAATAATTATTTAAATCATTATTTAATAATATTCCTTGTTAAATTTGACTAAATCATTTATAAATAATTGAATAAATAATTATTTATTTAATTATTACTTAACCTCATCCTTGAAATAATAAATAAATAATTTATTTATTTATTATTTCTAAATAAAGAAATTTGACCAAATTTAAATTCCTTTTCCCTCCACAAAAAATAATAAAATATTCCATGTAGGTTGGATCTAGATTTGGTTAATAATATTTTATTTTGCACCAATATCTAGAATAACTCAATATTTTGTTATAAATAGAAGGTTTTTCCATTCATTCACTACCTTTTTTTGCCTAGAGATCACTCTTGATCTATAATTTTGGTCTGAATTTGATCCTTCCATCATTGTTCTATTTTTCTACTTTTTTCTTGTGAGCTCCCTTCGAGTTCCATTTTTGTCTAGATTTTCTTCACCATCAAGAGAGAGAGATCTTAGATATAAAGTGCTAAGGACATACAATAACCCATCCCATTTAGGGTGACTGGTAACATCTTTCTATGTTCCCTTCCCAGGTGTCATAATAAGAAAAATTATTTAAAAAATTCTTGTCTTGTTCATTGGATACATGGAGAAACTCTTGCTTATTTCTTGTTGTTTAATGTCTTTAACTGCATAGATATGGATTTTTGTAGCAATTAATCTGTTCACTGACTGCATATTTAAGGAAATTAATAGCCATATTTGGTGTTAGGGTTGTTTGTTATGCACAACTAAAGTGAGTTTTTTTCATACGTTTGCAATTAGAATTCACACTAACAAGATGAAAGATGGTTATGGCACAAAAGAATGGGTCACATAAACTTTGACCTTGTCAGGATAAGCAAAAAGGAAGCACTACGAGAAATGCTAAAAAACTCAAAACCTTCCAACACACTATGTGAGGCCTTTCGGCACGACAAAAACACAAAAGTCGAATTTAAAACAAAAGAATACTCTGCATCAAATCCATTTGAATTGATACATACTAATATATGTGTTCCCGTGAGAACAAAAGGCTTAGATGGAGAATTATATTGCATGTTAATTATAGATGAATATACGAGGATGATAGTCATCAGTTTCCTAAACAAAAAAATCTGAAGCATTTGAGTGCTTTAATATCTACAAGGAGTTGGTCGAAAATGAAACTAATTTGAAAATAAAGCGTCTAAGATTAGATAATGGCGGAGAATTAACTTCCAGATTATTTCAAAAATACTGTGATGAAAATGGAATAAAAAGACAATTTTGAAAAGCACGAACATCTCAGCCAAATTGAGTTGTTGAAAGAAAGAACATAACCATACAGGAAATGGGTAGAACAATGTTGAAGGACTCAAAATTGGATGAGAAATTCTAGGTTCAAGCAATTGATACGACAATTTCATTATCAACCAAATTCTTCTAAAAAATAATTGTAACAAGATCCCATATGAATTATGGAAAGGAAAACCGGATAATGTAAAATATTTCAGAATCTTTAGAAAAAAATATTATATCAAAAGAGAAGATCAAAAGTTGGGTAAGTTTGAATCGCATGTTGACGAAGGTATCTTTGTTGGTTACTCACGAAAAAGAAAGGCCTATAAATTCTATAATATAAGATGAAAATATATAGTGGAGAGCATAAATTTTAAATTTGACTAATATGGTATTCTAACAAATAGTGATGAGGATCTAGAATCTTTGAAACTTGAGTCAGAGGCTGAAAAATACATAGAGAAAATTATAGAACAAGAAGCAACCGTCAACCAGGAAGAAGTAAATAATGATCATCAAGATATACAAGAACAACAACAAGAAGATCTTGCAAAGAAAAAAAAGTATTGGATTTAAAAGAACCATCCATCAAATCAAATCTTTGGTGACATAAATGAAGGTCGACACCTTCATTCATCACAACAAGCTCACATTTCTTTTCTAGCAACCTTTGAGCCTAGTAGTTTAGAGGAATCCAAATACAATGAACATTGGGTAGTAGCTATGAATGAAGAATTGGATCAAATAAAGAATAATAAAAACTAGAAATTAGTTCCATGAAGAAAAGATAAAATTGTCATTGGGAATAAATGGGTGTTCAGGAAAAAATTGAATGAAGATGGTCAGGTTACTAGAAACAAAGCAAGATTGTTTTGCAAAGGCTATGCACAAGTGGAAGGAATTGATTTCGACGAAACATTTGCATTAGTTTTTAGAATGGAAGCCATCTGGATGTTTCTCGCCTATGCATGTTCAAGAAAAATCAAAATATACCAAATGGATGTTGATTTAGCATTTCTAAATCGCGAATTAGAAGAATAATTTTACATCAAACAACCTATAGGTTTTCTACTATCTGAAAAAGAAGACTATGTTTGCATGTTAAAGAAGGATCTATATGGTCTCAAGCATGCTCCCAGAGCATGGTATGCTCATATTGATGGATATCTACATAAACAAGGGTCCAAGAAAGGTACTGTTGATGGCAATTTTTATGTACAAATAGATAAATATAATTTAACAATCGTTGAGGTATATGTGGACGATATAATCTCTAGTGGCAATGATGATCGACTAAGTAATAACCTTGCTACAAAGATGTAAAGTGAGTTCGATATGTCTTTACTTGGTGAGCTTAGGGCTTCAAATATCTCATCAAGAGAAAGGAATATTTATATGTCAAGCCAAGTACGTCAAGGAAATTCTCAAGAAATTTAGAATGGAAGATTGCAAACCCATCCTTACTCCGATGGTAACAGGTTGAAAATTGAACATATACGACTCATATAAGGATGTGGATCAGAGGTTGTACATATCTATGATTGGTATTATTTTCTATGTAACAGCCTCCCAGCCAGATGTTATGCAAGCAATTGGAGAAGTAGCAAGATTCCAATCAGCACCAAAAGAATGACATATTATTGTCATCAAAAGAATTCTTTGATATCTAGAGGGCACAACAGAATATGGCTTGTGGTATCCCAAGAGTAACAATCTCATTATTCAAGCCTTTATAGATGCAGATTAGGTAGGAAGCATTGATGATCATAAGAGTACTAGTGGAGCAACATTCTATCTAGGTGGTTGTCTCGTATCATGGTTGAGCAAAAAGCAAAGCTAAATATCGTTATCTACAATGGAAGCAGAATACATTGTAGCGACATCTTGTTGTACTCAAGTCCTTTGGATGAAACAAACTTTGTAGGATCTTCAAGTACAATTCATTGATACTATTACCATCTTCTGTGATAACACCAGTGCCATAAACATCTCCAAGAATCCTGTCATGCATTAAAAAAAAAAAAACACATTCTAATCAAATATCATTTTGTTAGAGAACAAGTCACTGAAAAGAATATCAAACTTGAATATGTTGGTACGAAAGAAAAAATCATTGATATCCTCAATAAACCCTTACCTCGTGAAGCATTTGAATATATTCGCCAAAAGCTTGGGATTCTCCCTAGTTCTAATTATATTTTAATTATTCATAAAATAAAGGGGGAGTGGAAGTGTGTACAGGTTCGTAGGATGGTTGTGTGTCACAGGGGGTTACCCTTTGTCACTGATGTCAAAGGAGGAGAGAATGTTGTAGGAATAGGTCTCATGATTGTAGGGGGAGTACTTGTGTTGCCATCAATTCCAAAGGGGGAGATTGTTGATCAGTGGTTGTCCTTGATGTCAAACCAAGCAGAACCAGGGGCTACCTCGATATTGCATGGGAAACTTGACTTGAAAATTTACTCTATTCTGAGTCAATGATATTTGGGTTTGTTTCTACTTGTTGAGATTTTTCCGTTGATATATCGCACGTGACGTAATTCTTCACGGTTTGAGAGATATTCATGTTTGAAGTTAGTAACCCCAGTTAGTGGGCTAAAACCCCATGGGGTTGTGGCATGACAATAATCATTGGTTGTGGTCTTTGAATAGTCAATAATTAATAAATTTTTAAGCTCCTAAAAGCCCTCCAACTTTCACTTGTTGAAGACCCTATCAACCTAAGCATTTATATAAATTATGACCCTCATATCCTCCTCATGTAAGGATTTCGCTACAAGAAAAATAGGAAATCGTGGAATTTTTGCTATACCTTGTTTTCTACGAAGCTTCAAATGTTGAAAAAAAAAAACATTTTGTAGAAATCCTGATGAAGCTCATGTCCAAATTTAAGATCTTGTTTCGCTATATTTTTGGAGATATGATCTGTGAAAATTATGGTTTTTGCAGGCTTCCAAATTTCATCTCAAATAGGCGACCTTAGGAAAATCCTCATAAATCTCTCTATGAGAAGTGGATTGGAATTCTGTTAAAAGTGGCAGATAATGCACATACTGCAGTTTTCTATGTATCAATTTCAGAGCCGAAGGAGGAAACAATGACACATGGTCCGTCGTACAAGTTTTCTCTATTGAAATAGTCCATAATTAGGTCATTGTGAGAGATTGGGCATAAATTTTCCTTGAAAAATCGAACTCGGGTCAGAATTTTGGAATTGGAAGGAGGACTTAGAGGGCTACTATAGGACCAAATATCACATATTGGGGATATGAAATCACATAGATACATTAGCTTCAATATCGAGCTCCTAAAATGAAAGAAAAATGTAGATCATGTGCTATCAGGGGCTCCAAAGGACCAGACTTTCTAGGGCAGCAAAGAAAAGAAAGGTGCAGAAAAATGATGCAACAAAGGTAAGCTCCAGGTAAGTATCTTCCATATATGCATGTTCATCTCTTAATTGCATTAGGTTCTTTGTATTCTAATTTTTTGTTTTTGTTTAGCACTGACATATGCTATGCAGGATTAGGTAACTTTTTATATTATCATGTCATGGGTAATTCCTTGAACAATTTTTTTAGGTATTATATATTCAACAATAAAAGATGCAATGCATAATCTAATGTTCTGAAGAGTGAGAAATGGTAGCATGACAAGAGCAACAATTAAGGTGCAGAACAATAGAAAGAATTTCACCACATGAAGTCTTCAAGTGGGTAGCACTGCATACATTCATTGTAAAGGTATTATTGTACTAGGTCATTTTAAAAGCATCATTGTAAAATTTGTAAAAGTGTATATCTGCCAAGAGTTAACGAAGCAGTGTCGGGAGATCTAGGATCATCATTAGGTGGTTGTTTCATAGTTGGGGTCATGGTGTAGTGTGTCTTCTTCTTCTACATCATTCTATGTCATTGTAAATTGGATGATTTTCCTTGGTACGAAAGTCCATTCGAATTTTATTCTTCTATAGGGTGGTGCTAGGCTAGTGCTTGAAGTCACCAACAGGTTCAAGCCTGTGAAAAATTCAGGGTGGTAGGGTGGTGCTAGGGTGAGTTGTAGCTCATTGGGTGTTGGGGCATCTGTTCAGTCAAATACTAAAGAATATCAGGCTTTGGAGAATCCATATAGTGGGAGTTGGAGAATAACGTTTTTCTAGATTATAGGAAGTCGAAGCTTTCTTTTCAATTCAAGTTGAAGATTAAAGAATTATTAGAAAAGAATTCATGTGGATTTTTTCCTGGAGGGGGTTTCCAGCTTAAAAATTGTGTGCATTTGTGTTCCTTTTGTTTATTGCTATCATTGTACAAACACTGATAATAATTGAAGATTAACTAATGCTCTGAAAGATTAATAATAATACTAATTAAAAGGAATATTGATTCAACCCTCCTTTCAGTATTTCCAATAGGATGCTATGAAAGAGAAGCTTTCCTACCCACGGAAATCATTTTATTTGATATATCATCAATTTCCAAAACTAGTAACCATAAGATTGTGGTTATGTTGCTTTCCCAATATGTACGAGAAAATTTTCCATATTTTCCTTGCAATTCTTCAATATCTTAAGAAACAATTTCCTCCATATAAATAATGTAGTTTTTCCCAGAGAAACTCTTTTTAGAAAAAACTATGATATGCTTTAGAACAAGTTTCCAACTCAATATTATAAGAAGTATCAATTTATAAATGAGGTTTGTATTGATGTGTAAAACAAAAACATTTAAGAGAGTAGTCAATGGGCCTGATAAACAGTCCTAACCATTGGAGTTACCCATCGACAATCTAGATGAAAAAAATACAATGATATCAACCAATCCCCTTGGCTTGGAAACCTTCAAAATAGGTTTCAAAATTCTCTCAAAGCTCATAAAATAATCATTATTTGGATGGCCAACTTTGAGAAATTATGTTGCCTAAATTTCAACTAACCTACTTGACAAGTTATAACTCCTAACACATAAGATCCTACACACTAAGGAGGTAAGGACATCATAATATAATCTTCTCCTAGATTTATAAAAGGACCCTTTGAGCATATTATAACCTTGACACCCTCATCCACATTATATGTTTCCATTAGGGTGAGGCTTAATGATTCTAGGAAAATTTCATTAGGAAAAAAAATCTAGACTATTACTAGTAGATTATCGAGGTCACCCTCACATAAATCAAGTGGTAGTCCTTACTTTCAAGAGAAGGAGATTAAGGATGAAATGTCAAGCGATACACAAATTTTCATTTCAATATGAGAAATTCTGACCACATTTGGTTGCAAGGCCTGTAATTTTGTATCTAGAAATAATCCCTTTCTAGTGATAGAAATATAAAACAATATGTAAGATATCCATGTTGGTCTTCAAGTTGATTTTTGCAGTTAGCTAAATTAGGAAGCACCTTTGCTAGTAATTTATGACACTCTTCACCTAAATACATAGCACAAACATTTTCATACGGTTTTTATGATAAGACAAAACTCCATTTCCTTTCAAACATCGCTGACACTTCACCATCGAGAAAAAACCCATGTCTTTTCCATTGACACCGATGATAATTATTAGCAACACCTTTTGTAAACTCCCAATACAGTTTCTCAAATTCCTAAATATATGAAAAATCATTTTGTAAAGTTTCATTAGCAATTTTATTATGTAAGGCATACCTATTTGTGGCATGTATTTTGAAAGCTTCAGTTGTTGATGAAATAAATAACATGAGGGACTTGAGTTGTTTTCTACTGCAGATGATGAATTAGCTTGAGGCTTTGAGCTTGTAAATATTACATGGGGACGTGACATCAAGAAAACACCATCTATAGCTTTGCTCTCCTTAAATACATGATGACTTAAAAAAAAAATTGACACGTTCCCATTAGGTAGTGAGCCTCTTCTTTGATTTACCTCACAATGCAATATCATAGGTCGTAATGGTAAAATCTTCCTCAGAATCCCAAAGGCTTAGGCTTCTAATTAAAAACTTTATCTTTTACAAGCACCATTTCTTATGAATTAAGGGGAATCAATGGTGAGACTACAAGTTTGGGCCAAGGAAACATGTTGAAATATACACTATACATAAGACATCCTAACAAGAATTTCCTTGTTACTGCAATCAACTCATTCATATTGAAATATTTCCAATCACCAATAGAATATTTGATTTTTTGGCTTCTTTTCCTTCATATGTAAATGATCCATAGTTTCAAATCTACCATTATGTCAATTATTTGGTTCAATTTCCATCTCGCCCAAACCCTGGAAATACAAAGACAAGGATGAGTTGGCGTGAATTCATATTGTATGTTTTGACTACTTCTTAAATTAAAATTATTGCATCGAAACCAATTACAACTTCACTTAAACCTAGAATCGTATGGACATAAATAAATTTAATGTGTTTTCGCTGTCATGAAAATGATTTCTTGACTATTCAGCAAGGCGAGTTGTGCTAATGCCTCTAACGACCATGACCATGATTTTTTATAAGATGAAACATTGCAATATAATGCACATGACTAGGCAGACAAAATCTCATGGTGCATGATTCATTCATGAAGAGAACTCAAGTGTAGTTACGAAATGTAACACCCTTCTCCCACATTCACCAAAGTTAACAGGTCCACTGGGGTAAACATGTGAGGATAGGCTACTATGATGTCAATTGAACTCCCTAGGTATAGTTAAGGAAGTGGAACCGACAAAACCAAACCAATCATACCTTCCTCAGGAGCGACAGACCCTTTAGGAGTCAACCAACCCTTCCAGGTGTTTAACCCTTGAGAAAAATTTTCATTTTACTAATCATGACCCTTGGTCGCTCCCATAACAATCCATGCATGTGACTGAGGCATTCTAGTCACTCCCACATCAAGGAAAACAAGCGACTGTGGACTTTTTCAGAAAATTATGACTTAGCGACCCTAGATTATGAACCTCTTTTTTAGGCTGTGTCTCAGGACACTACCTAAAAATTCATGAAACTCCCAGAAATAATTAACAACAATGGAATATGCATACTAATGAAACTATTGGTACAAGTAATTGATCTAAACCCTACTAGCCATGAAAGTAATTTCATCAAACATGTCACAAATATGTAATCTACAAGTCATAATAACAGGTCTGAGCATAGGGGTCTCATAATTTTCTGAGAATCGCCAAGAAGGACTAATGTCCTCTCATAATGGTTTCATTACCATCTATTAGGTTGTACATTCATTTTTCATTCATGTACTAAACAAAACATGATGAGAGCGATACATCAAGTCTGTCATGAAACATACTCATAACCATCATGTAACCAATTAAACAAAAATAACAAGGACATAGTAGCCATTAAAATGCATAAGAACCATTACATTTACACTTGAAGTGCCAAGGGAGAAGGATCTCTTATTAAAATATGCAAAATGCAACCAGGTCTACGACTTCCACATACCACTCGACTATAGATTGGGCTGAACCAAATATTTCTCTCAGCCAATCTCCCGCATGCCATATTCCAAGAATGAATGTGGAACTCACAAAAGAACCAACAAGGTTTCCTTGGGCTTTACCATAATCCACCAAGGGATTCCTAAGCCCCAAACAATAACCATACAATAATGGGATTTATTGCAATCCCACCATATACCGATCCAGGGATCACTAGGCCTATACAAGCATGGATGCCACCAGATCTCTCCACCCATACTATGAGGAATTTTCTTGTCTCCTAGTATCTAGGCTTTACCGTATATCCTGCCATTCGCCGGTTGAGGATTCTTAGGCATCATCAAGACTCCACCTTCTAGAATTTATCGTATATCTCGACATTCATCGGTGAAGGATTTGTAGGCCTAATTGAGGGAACACACCTCCAAGATTTACCGTATATCCCTCCATTCATCGGACAAGGATTCCTAGGCCCCTTGAAGTACAAAAAATTAAGCTTTATCACAATCCCACCTTCACTGGTCCAGGGATTCCTAGGCCTTGTGTTCTTCTTCAAAGACCATCCTAGTGAGTTTCAAGACCATCTAAAAATCCAACTAAACCAACTAAAAGAGAACCCATCATATCATGGATATTCGAAAATGGAAAGGCAAGGCTAAAAATCATTGTCACACCTAGAAAAACCCATGTCAATGACAACAAGAGAACCAAATACACACATGCATGTACCATGCATGCCAAATCTAGCAAGGAAATCACACATGCAAATCATTACCTACAAGTAATCCCATTGTAGTCTCTTGATTGTTCTCTTGCTTGCTTGATATTTGCTTCCATTTTCCTTCTTTTCTCTTCCTTGATCCAATGTTGAATTCTCCAAGAAAACTCGAAGTTTCCAAGAGTGAGACAGAGAGTAGAGAGAGAGAGAGCTCCAAACCTGAAATGAAAAAAAAGCTACCAACTGATCCTCAAAAGACTTTTTATTAATGAGGCCTCTATTTTCTTCATTTTCCATTTTCCTCCTCACATGCAACATGTGACCTCTCACCTTCATTTTCTCATAATTTCCATTATTTTCATAAATAAAATGCCAATTAATTCCAGTTTTCCTTTCCAAAGCCTTTTTCATTGCCTTTCCAATTTCCTTTAGCCATAATGAACCAAATAAACACCCACACTAGGATGTTTTGCCCAAAATTCAACTTGGAATATGTGTCCCATGACCTTGGTCTTATTTTACCTTCATTAACTTTATTACATGGAATTTTGACTAGGGTTGTTACACAAAATATATGTCTAAAGTACACAAAGGAAACATCCATTAAAACCTTGGAAGGTAAAAGGAGACCTAGAATTTAGGTGTATTGGCTAAAAAATTTAGGGGTTGTTGTAGCCGCTACAATAGGTTCCTAGGCCATGAAAATATTATTATATTCCTAAACTGACTTTAGGAACAAATAAAAAAACTATGAGTATTGGCATAAACCTAAGTCCAAAAAGTGAAGTGGAGGTAGTCTACATCAGTTCCCAAGTCATGGGGGTGAGTTCCTCATGTAACACTTGGAAGAAATATAAAATGCATTAAAAATTCATTTTCCTAACATTTTTTTTATTCATTCCATGTTTATTAAACGATAATGGTTTCTTGGTACTTTATTTTTTCATTTCTAGATTTTTGTTGATTCATTTTTAGTTCTTGAAATAAGCCTGTGGGTAAGTGAGATTCGATAACCACTCAACTTATAACTTGGTAAACTATGTTAAATTCATTGGTGTAATTCAATATCCAATTGTCCTTACTTGTCTTTGGGAAGAATAGAGCTTGGAAGCGGAATTGGTTAGGTAGAATATCCTAGTGTGAGGCATGCTGGGTGCCTAAAGGACTACTAAGGGTAGCTAGAAATCCTATAATTATGGTACTTTGAGACTTCATGCATGGATTTTGTTGGAACACCAAGAAGAGTAGTGGAAATATGAGGTATAGGTTGATTAAGTATATCATATAAGGGTAGAGAAGAATCTAGAAAATGATTAGAGATATGGTAGATGATCAAGGTTCCTGCAACAATAGATATGGAAAAGTCAGGGGAATGAGTCATGGAAATTCTAAGACAAACTTAAAAAATCATCAATATGATAAAGGGGAGAACCAAATTTTGGTTTAGATAATCAACATTATAAACATGGAGTTATTTAGCTATAAAGATGAAAATGAAAGGTTGGTTAGAACACAAGAAGTGCAATAACTCATTAACACTTATATTTTACAAAGTATACATAATTTGTATTAAAATATTAATTATAATTTTAAATCCAATCAAGTTGTAGAACATAAAGTATCTAGTAAAAGGGAGGATACCAATGACTCAAGAAAATATAAGATTACAAATAGGCATCAATCTCAGTTATCGAGATAGTCAATAAGTAGAGAACACAAATCCTTTAATTTTACCAATAGAAAAAGTTTATCACCATCCAAACATCAAAAGAGAAACTATGAGAATAATTATTTGAAGGGGGAGCTCAGAAACATTAGCCTCCTATATTTAATGGAGACCATAATGAGGGTGAGGAGGCAAAGGCCTAGCTATTGGGAATGGGAAATTATCTACAATTACATAACTACTCATCTAAATTGGATGATATAATTTACATCTATTACTTTTAGGGAAAAAACATCCATTTGGTGGGGACATCTTAAGGAAGTCAACACTTTAATGATAAGAAGATAATTTGGAAGCAATTCAAGAAGAATTAAAAAAAAATATCTACTACATAATTTTTATGATAGAAAGATGCAATATTTATTTGAACTCTCTCTTGGCAATGTGACAATGGAGGAATATGAGAGGAAATTCCTTGATTTTCTTAAGTATGTTTATTTTATTAAATATGAGAAATTAAATAAGTTCACATATTCGTTACTCATACAATTTTATTGTGTTTTATATTTTAAACCATATTCGACTTCATGTGCACACATGTATAGAATGTCCTCACATTTTTCAATGGATTAGTAACTAGGATACATGGATGTGCAGAAGTGTAATCCAACTGGTTAAATGTAGCCAATTTCTATAGTTTTCTAAACATTTAAATCTTATGGAGGACATGCAATGGATATGAGCTAGCCAAGTGGCCTTCTTTGGTATTCCAAAAAAGGGTGAGATGAATATATGAATTCAACTAAGAATCACAAAGTTAGTAGGATAGGTTATTTACTTGCTTAAGTTAATCCTATTGAAGGACAGGTGGATAAGAAATATTTTAGCTTTAATTTTGATGATATACATAAAATATACTACATTATGATGGAAAATTAAGTACTTGCAAAAACATTGTGAGATGAATATATGGGTTTAAATAAGAATCACATAGGTAGTAGGATGGGTGATTTACTTTTTGAAGGTAAGCCCATCATAGGATAGGTGGATAAGTCCAATTTTAACTTTAATTTTGATGATCTACTTAGCACATGTAAAATTAAGTACATATTGTAGGAAAAATAATAATGAACATGAAAAAATAGTTAAACAACAATTTGAGAAAGGGAGAAACGTCTTTAGAATATATCATAACCTTAGGAACAATTTTCACCCACAATGTGAATTGAACAAAACCTTTTCTACACATATATCACAATCTTAAGAACAATTGTCACCCACAACTTGTATATATATATATATATATATATATATATATATATATATATATAATTTCTAACATGGTTTCCCAATTATATCTACATGTACCCTTGTTGGGTCCCTATATTATTAGTGTAGTCCCTTATTTTTGTTAGTGTAGCTCCCTTATTGTTATTGTTGTACCCGTGTAACCCCAATATTGTTATTAGTGTGCCCTTACATTATTATTGTTAGGTTGGCTAGGATTATATTGTGACCCCATAGACTCCTATATATAGAAGGAGGTTTTTTCATTTGTATCATCAACGAATTGTTCATTTATGTAATGTAAATGAGGTTTCCCCCTCAAAGTGGCTTATTTATAAGGCGTTGATCTCTCTTTTCATCTATTTTTGGAGCTGGTTTCATAACATTTAGTATCAGAGCTTTGGATTCTAGGGTTTCACTGCTCCAAACAAGTCATCATGGCATTTTAGTTGTAACATTTTTTCTACAAAGATTCATAAGCTAAAATGTTTCTCACGGAAAGTCGAAATCCTGAGGAACTTTGTGTAAAAATTTCAGATCTTGTTTCGCAATATTTTCAGAAATATGATCTGTGGAAGGTAGGGTTTTTTTAGGCTCCCAAATTTCATCTTGAAGAGGTGATTGTGGTAAAATCATCATAACTCTCTCTCTGAGCATCGGATTGGAATTATGTAAAAAGTGGCCACAAGTACATAGACTGTGTTATGAAACCAACTCCAAAATTAGAATAAAAGAGATATAAATGCCTTAGAAATCAGCCACTTCGAGGGGGAAACCTCCAATACATTGCATAAATGAACAATTCTTGGATGACACAAATGAAAAAACCTCCTTCTATATATAGGGGTCCATGGGGTCACAATATAATCCTAGCCAACCTAACAACAATAATGTAAGGGAAAAATAATAACAATATGGGGGTTAAAGGGGTAAACAAGGGGACTACACTAATAAAAATAAGGTACTAAACTATTAATATGGGGACCTAACATTCCCCTATCCTTCAAAAAAGTGTTGTCCTCAATGCTTGAGTAGATCTGGATTCTTCTGCTTAAAATTCTCATCCTCTCATGTAGAATCTTCAGTGAGTAAATTCTTCCACTTGATGAGATACTCTGAAATTGATCGATTTCGTAGCTGTCGAGTTCTTGTTTCCATGACTATTTCAAGTTCCAATATAATATTTCCTTCCTCATAAAGTTCTAGAAATGAACTGGAAGTTTGTCACCTATAACCTTCTTTAAGCATGAAACATGGAAAACTGGATGCACTCACGAAGAAGCAGGAAGCTCCAATTTCTATGCCATAGTACCAATGTTTTGCAACACCTTGTAAGGACCATAGTATTTTAGAAATAATTTATTATCCTTATTATCTCGATTTAGTGGATTTTTTTTGTATGGTTTTAGCCGTAAAAATACTCAGTCTCCTACATCAAAACTTCTCTCGCTGCGATGCTGATCTACTTGTTTTTTCATTCTATTTTGTCCCAAATTGAGGTTATCCTTTAAGAGTTGGAGAACTTGTTGTTGATGATCGATGTGATCATCCACTACTTGGACCTTAGAATTTTCTCTTAAATATGATATGATGGAAGGTGGATGATATCCATAAAGTGCCATAAATGGGGTCATTTTTGTTGTGATATGGAAGGAAGTGTTATACCACCATTCAGCCAGAGGTAATGACTTCACCCATTGTGTTTGTTTATTAGATACAGAACAACGAATATATCCTTCCAAACATTTGTTCACTATCTTAGTTTGACCATCATATTGAGGATGATAAGATGAGCTATGAGCTAGTTGAGTACCCAAACAAAAAAATAATTTCATCCAAAAATTTCTAGTAAAAATGGGATCTCTGTCGCTTACCATAATCTTTGGGTTTCCATGTAGATTTTGAATTGTTTCCATAAATGTAGTAGCAACTATACTTGCTTTAAATGGATGAGATAATGCACAAAAGTGTGCATACTTGGTAATTCTATCAACTACCACCATGTTGACACTCTTTCCTTTGGACTTAGGTAAACCTGTGATAAAATCCGTTGAAATGTCCCCCCAACGTTGACTTGTAATGGATAAAGGTTGTAGAAGACCTAGGGTCTTAATTGTCTCAACTTTATTTTTCTGGAAAACCATACATTCTGCCACTAAATTTTGAATATCATATTTAAGGCCATCCAAAAATGATTCTGTCTTCACCCTATGGTAAGTTTTTAAAAATCCTGAATGTCCTCCTAAAGGAGAAGTGTGCAATTCCAAAATAATATTTTGTTTTAGTTGGCAATTCTTACAAACATATAAGAAATATGTATACCATAAGGAATCTTTTTTCCAACTAAATGTATTAGATGTACTAGGATATTGCTTCAAAATTTGACTGAGTGTCCACACTTCTTTGTCCTTCTTCCATTCATCCATTTCTTTGGTTAACCAATCTGGTTGGATAATAGAAATTGCACAAATAAATGCTTCCACCTCTTCATCCTTTGTTGAGAGTGCATATGCAACAACATTTAGGTTCCTTTTTTTGTAGATGATTTCGATTTCAAAGTCATAACCCAAAATATTTCTGACCCATTTTTTCTGCTCTTCTAAACATATTATTTGTTCGAAAAAGTGTTTAAGACTATCATGATCAGTTTTTACCTTGAAGTGCCTTCCCATTAAGTAAGGTCGCAATTTCTTTAGTGCATGTAGTATTTCTAAGATTTCCTTCTCATAAATAGCTTTCTGTAAATACTTTCCTTTGATTGGATGAATTTCAAAAGAAATGGGTCTTCCTTTTTGCATTAAAAGAACACCAATGCCATTTCCTAAGGCATCACATTCCAAAATAAAGGTTTTTGTGAAGTCTGGCGTGCTAAACCAGTGCTAGGCCCATTTCCTCTTTAATATGTTCAAAGGCCTTAGTTTCTTCAAGAATCCATGAAAATGCATCTTTCTTCAATAATGTTGTTAGAGGTGCTATTATTCTCCCATAATTCTTTAAAAAATTGCAATAATACCTTGTTAACCCGATAAATCCTCGCAACTACTTTATTGTTGTGGGGACTTTCCATTCCTTAATGGATTTAATTTTTTTAGGGTCTACCTTAACACTCTCATGAGATACAGTATGACCTAGATATTCCACCTCTTCTAATCCAAAGAAACATTTGGATGTTTTTGCATATAATTGTTTCTCCTCCAATATTTTGAGCACCCTGTCAACATGTTGAACATGATCCTTCCAAGACCTGTTGTAGATTAGTATATCATAAAAAAATACTAGCACAAATTTTGTAAGGAATGATTTGAAAATGGAATTCATCAACCCTTGAAATGTAGAAGGTGCATTGGTAAGGCCAAAAGGCATGACCAAAAATTCATAATTACCCTCATGAGTTTGAATTTTTTTTTTCAGAATATCTTCAGTATTCATTCTAATTTGATGATATCATGAAGGAAGATCCAAATTGGTAAAATAAATTGTGCCATGTAATTCATCCAATAATTCATCAATCACGGGAATGGGAAATTTATATTTAATAGTAGGCTTATTGAAGCTCCCTATAATCAGGACAAATGTGCCATGATCCATCCTTCTTGTGCACCAATACTATTGGAGTAGAGAAAGAACTTTGATTAGGTTGAATTATATCAGCCTTCAACATTTCCACAACCATACGTTCAAGTTATCTCTTTTGGACATAAGGATATTTGTAAGTCCTGATGTTTGGAGGAACACTTCCTGGAATCAAATGAATAGCATGATCATGATCACCAATAGGTGGGAGTCCTTTGGGAGTTTCAAACACCTTGGAATGGTTGTCCAAGACATTTTGGAGAACTGGAGAAATAGATGATTTTTATGTTGGAACTTCTAGTGAGCATAATTGTGAAATTACACCTCGTTGTTCTTTATTCAGAAGCTTTGTCATGACATTAGAGATTATCATATTTCCTGGCTTTCCTATGATACCCCAAAATTCAATTCCCTTTCCTTCTGAAAAAAAATTCAAGAAAAATTCTTGAAAATTAAAAGCTATCATCCCCATTGTACTCCTAGTACAACATCAACACCTCCCATTGGAATGGAAAACATTCGACTATTCAATACATATCCCCCCATGGTTAGCTTGATATTATGGCATTTTCCAGAGAAATTTATAGTTCCTCCATTTAAAACCATCACTTGACATTCTGGTGTTGGGTATAGGAAACAATTAAATTCCTTGGCTACCTTTCAATGAATAAAATTATGGGCACTACCCGAATCAATCAACACTATTACCTTTTTATTCTTGATATGTCCTTATATCTTGAGAGTTTGAGGAGTGGTAATTCCTGCTAATGCATTACACGATATGGTCAGAATAATTTCTTCTTCTTCTAGGCTTGGTTCCTGGTGTATATCCTCTTCTTTTGAAGGTTCTTGTTCATTTTATTCCTCCTCTTCACAATCTATGTAAAATAATTTCTTCTCAACTCACTTATGACCTTTAGCATATTTTCTATCACAATTGTAGCAAAACCCTTTTTCTCTTTTTTCTTCCAATTTTTGTGGTGTCAACCTCGTAGGTTCTGGTAGTCTATGAGTAGGAACACTTCCATATTTATAGATGTGAGTGGTAGGCTTCCTTGTCGCCATAATTTTACATTCAATTTTTCTTGGCAACTTGAATGCCTCCTCTAATGAATCAGGTTCCCAAACACAAACTTCATGTTGGATGTTATCATTTAAAGCCCTATGAAGACATCAATCCTATGTTCCTTTGGAATATCAATTACCCTTATATTCAATGTTTGGAAGTCCTCAATGTGCTCCACTACTGAACCCTTTTGTTTGATATTTATCAATTGGATAAACAAGGTGTTTCTCTTTGTATCCTCATAATGTGCTATCATTTCCTTTGTATAAATTGACCAAGTGACAATTTTTTTACGGGAGCATAGCCATCGATACCATACAAATGTATTTTGTTCTAAATGTAAAGTTGCAATGCGTACCTTTTGTGTGTTTTTCACATTATTGAGATCAAAATATTTCTCCATATGTAGTATCCATGTTACGGGATCCTTTCCATAAAATTCCTCATATCCATCTTTGGAATATGGTGGTTCTTCCATCCAACACTAGATTTTATGAAATGACGATTAAAATTTATTGTGTTCTCATCATGAGTTTTCTCTACTATATTTTTTCCATTAGGAAAAATTCCTTGTATCAACTTTGTCAAACCTTCCATGTATAATTTTAGATCACTCTTCATGTTTTCCATGTTGTCTTTCATGTCATCCATCTTAGCTTCCATGCCAGCTTCCATGCCATTCATATTAGCTTCCATGCCAGCTTCCATGCCATCCATCTTAGATTCCATGCCAGCTTCCATGCTATCCATCTTAGCTTCCACGCCTTTATTCAAACCATCCATCTTCACTTCCATGCTTTTCTTCAAAACTTCCATTTCATTTTTTGTTTCTCTTTACGAGAGCGAAATTTGGTGTGCTTGCTCTTGTAATTTTGATAGATCATGTTGCAATTCTTCATCTTCATGAGTCATAGTAGAGTGTTATGAGGGCTTAATGGGTGTTGAATTCTTTATATGGGGAATTTTAGAACCCAATACTGATATCTATGCTCAATGGGCCCTTGGAATCAATTAAAACTGATTTTTCAAACAAGACTTATGCAATTTAAAAAAAAAAAAAAATACACACATTTTTCTTGCGTTTGAGGAGCTCGATACTGAAACTGAATTATCTATGTGATTTCGGATCTCTAATATCTGACATTCGGCCCTGTATTATCCCTATGAATCTTCTTTTGAATGCCACAAGTCTGACCTAATTTGGATTCTTCAAGTCAAATTTATGCCCAATCTCCCACAATGACCTAATTTTGGACTAGTTCAGTATACCGAACTTGTACGACGTGCCACGTGGCACTGTTTCCTCATTCGGCTCTGACATTTATACATGGGAAACTAATTTCCATTTAATTGTGGAAACATTTTACAGAATTCCAATCCTATGTTCAGAGAGAGAGTTATGAATATTTTCCCAAGGTCACCGCTTTGAGATGAAATTCGGGAGCCCGAACAAACCCTAACTCCCACCGATCATATCTCCAAAAATATTGCGAACCAAGATCTGAAATTTTTACAGGAAGTGAATCACGAGTTAGGCTTCTCTCTGTAAAAATTTCATCTTTTGAAACTTCATAGAACAAATTCTATAGCGAAAATTCCATGATGACCTGTTTAGGTAAAATTTGGGAGCCTGAAAAAAACCCTAAATCCCACAGAACATTTCTCCGAAAATATTGTGAAATAAGATCTAAAATGCTTACAACATGTTCCTCGGGATTTTTAATTCTCTCTGTAAACATCTCAGCTTCTGAACCTTTGTAGAAAAAAATTTATAGGGAAAATTCCATGATGGCATGTTTGGAGGAGCGAAACCCTAGAATCCAAAGCTCTGATACCAACTGTTATGAAACCAGCTCCAAAAATAAAATAAAAGAGAGATCAAAGAATTATAAATCAACCACTTTGAGGGGGAAACCTCCAATACATTGCATAAATGAAAAATTCTTGGATGATACAAATGAAAAAACCTCTTTCTATATATAGGGGTCCATGGGGTCACAATATAATCCTAGCCAACCTAACAATAATAATGTAAGGAAAAAATATTAACAATATGGGGGTTACAGGGGTACAATAATAAAAATGAGGGGGATACACTAATAACAATAAGGGAAAACCATAGTGTGTATCAATTTCAAAGCCGAAGGAGGAAACATTGACATGTGGCATGCCGTACAAGTTCGTTGTACTGAACCAGCCATAATTAGTACATTGTGGGAGATTGGGCATAACATTGCCTTGAAGAATCCAAATCAGGTCAGATCTATGGTGTTCAAAGGAATATTCAGAGGGATACTACAAGACCAAATTTCAGATATTGAAGATCTGAAATAATAGAGATAATTCAGTTTCAATATCGATCTCCTCAAAAGCAAGAAAAAGGTATGTATATTTTTTTTGCTGAATTTCATAAGCCTTGTTTGAAGAATCAATTTGAATTGATTCCAAGGGAATATTATATAATATATATGAGTATTGGGTTCTAAAATGCCCCCTAAAAATAATTCAACACCCATTAATACTTTAGAAGGCTCTACTATGAGTCATGAAGATGAAGAAGTACAACATGAAATATAAAAATTACACAAGCAAGTGCACCAATTTTGGTCTCAGAAAGAGCAACAAAAAATGAAATGGAAGTTTTGATGAAAGGCTTGAAAGCTAACATGGATGGTTTGGAGAAAGGCGTGGAAGCTAAGATGGATAGTTTGAAGAATGGCACGGAAGCCAAGATGGATGATATGGAAGTTGGCATTGAAGCTAAGATGGATGACATGGAAGCTAAGATCAATGAAAAAATGGAAAACATGAAGAATTATCTAAAAGCAGACATAGCAGGTCTGACAAAGTTGATACAAGAAATGTTTCCTAATGGTGAAAAGATAGTAGAGGAAACTCATGATGAGAACAAAATAAATGTTAATCATGATTTCATAAACTCTAATGTTCTATGGAAGGCCCACCATATTCCAAAGATCGATATGAGGAAGTTTGATGGCAAGGATCCCGTAACATGGATACTACAAATAGACACATATTTTGATCTCAATAATGTGCAAAACACACAAAAGGTACGCATTGTAACTTTATATTTAGAAAAAAATACATTTGTATGGTATCTATGGATTTTCTCCCGTAAAACAATTGTCACTTGGTCAACTTTTACAGAGGAAATGATAGCACAATATGAGGATACAAAGAGAAAAACTTTTTTTAGCCAATTGATAAATCTCAAACAAAAGGGTTCAGTGGTGGAGCACATTGAGAACTTCCAAAAATTGAATATAAGGGTAACTGGTATTCCATAGGAACACACGATTGATGTCTTCATACGGACTTTAAAGGATAACATCTAATATGAGGTTCGCGTTTGAGAAACTGATTCATTGGAGAAGGCATTCAGGTTGGAAAGAAAAATTGAATGTAAAATTATGGTGACAAGGAAACCTACCACTCACATCTATAAATATGGAATGTTGCTACTCCTATACTTCCACAACCTACAAGGTTTAGATCACAACAATTGGAAGAAAAAAGAGAAAAAGGGATTTGCTACAATTGTGATATCAAATACACTAAAGGTCATAAGTGTACTGAGAATAAATTATTTTACATAGATTTTGAAGAGGAGGAATAAAATGAACAAGAAACTTCGAAAGAAGAGGATATACACCAAGAACCAACCCTAGAAGAAGAATAAATGAGTCTGACCATATCGTGTAATGCATTGGCATGAATTATCACTCCTTAAACTCTCAAGATAGAAGGACATATCAAGAAGAAAAAGGTAATAGTGTTAATTGATTCGGGTAGTACCCATAATTTTATTCATTGTAAGGTAGCTAGGGAATCGAATTTTTTCCTCTACCCAACACTAGAATGTCAAGTGACAGTTGCAAATCAAGGAACTATAAATTTCTCTGGAAAATGTCATAATATCAAGATAACCATGGTGGAATATGTATTAAATAATCCAATTCTTTCCATTCCAATGGGAGGTGTTGATGTTGTACTAGTAGTACAATGGTTACAATCTTTGGGGATGGTAGATTTTAATTTTCAAGAAATTTTCTTCAAATGTTTTTCAGAAGGAAAGGAAGTTGAATTACGGGGTATCACAGGGAAGCCAAGAAAGATAATAAGCTCTAATTTCATGACAAATATTCTTAAGAAATAACAATGAGGCGTAATTGCACAAGTATGCTCACTAGAAGTTCCAACATCAAAACAATCTATTTCTCCAGATCTCCAATAATTCTTGGATAATCATTCCAGGTTGTTTGAAACTCCCAAAGGACTCCCACCTATTCTTGATCATGATCACGATCTTCATTTGATTCCAGGAAGTCCTCCAAACATCAAGCCTTATATATATTCTTATTTCCAAAAGAGAGAAATTGAACTTATGATTGCAAAAATGTTAGAGGTTGGTATAATTCAACCTAGTCAAAGTTATTTCCTGCTCCAGTAGTAATCGTGCACAAGAAGGATGGATCATGGCACATGTTTCCAGATTATAGGGAGCTAAATAAGCTCACTATTAAAGATAAATTTCCCATTCTTATGATTGTTTAATTATTGGATGATTTACATGGAGCAATTTATTTTACCAATTTGGATCTTCATTCAGGGTATCATCAAATTAGAATGAAGACTAAAGATATACCGAAGACAACATTTCTAACTCATGAGGGTCATTATGAATTTTTAGCATGCCTTTTGGCCTTACCAATGCACCTTCTACATTTCAAGGTTTGATGAATTCCATTTTCAAACTCTTCCTTAGAAAATTTGTGCTAGTATTTTTTGATGATATCTACTTCAAGTCTTGGAAGGATCATGTTCAATATGTTGACAGGGTGCTCAAACTAATGGAGGAGAAACAATTATGTGAAAAAACTTCCAAATTTTATTTTGGAGTATAAGAGGTGGAATATCTTGGTCATATTTTATCTCACGAGGGTGTTAAGGTAGACCCTGAAAAAATTAAAGCCATTAAGGGATGGAAAGTCCCCACAACCATAAAGGAGTTGTGAGGATTTCTTAGGTTAACAGGGTATTATCACATGTTTGTTAAGAATTATGGGAGAATAGCAGCACCTATAACAACATTATTGAATAAATATGCATTTTCATGGACTCCTGAAGCAACTAAGGCCTTTTCACATCTTAAAGAGGCAATGTGCCTAGCACCGGTCTTAGCTACGCCATATTTCACAAAAACCTTTATTGTGGAATGAGATGCCTCAGGAAATGGAATTGGTGTTGTTTTAATGCAAGAAGGGAGACCCATTTCTTTTGAAAGTCGTCCAAACAAAGCAAATTATTTATAGAAATTTATTTATGAGAAGGAAATATTAGCAATACTACATGCACTAAATAAATGGTGACCTTACCTAATGAGAAGACACTTCAAGGTAAAAAATAATCATGACAGTCTTAAACACTTTTTGGAACAAATACTATCTTCAAAGGAGCAACAAAAATGGGTCAGAAATATGTTGGGTTATGACTTTGAAATCATCTTAACAAAAAAAGGAAGCTAAATGTTTTTGTAGATGCGCTCTCAAGAAAGAATGAGGAGGTGGAAGAATTTCTTTGTTCCATTTCTATTATTCAACCATATTGGATAATCCAAGCAAGGGATGAATGGAAGAAGGATGAAGAAATGTGGACACTCATTCAAAAGTTGCAGCATGATCCTAGTACATCTGCTACATTTAGTTGGAAAAATGATTCCTTATGGTACAAAGATTGCTTATATCTTTGTAAGAATTCCCAGCTAAAACAAAATATTTTTTTGGAATTACACACTTCTCCTTTAGGAGGACACTCAGGATTTTTAAAAACTTACCACAGGATGAAGAAATATTTTTTTTGGGATGTCCTGAAATCTAATATCCAAAAGTTTGTGGTAGAATATTTGGTTTTCTAGCAAAATAAATTTGAGACAATTAAGACATCGGGTCCTCTACATATTTTATCCATTCCAAGTCAACATTGGGAGGAGTTTTCAATGGATTTTATCATAGGTTTACCTAATTCCGCAGGAAAGAGTGTCATCATGGTGGTACTTGATAGAATTACCAAGTATGCACACTATTGTGCATTATCTCATCCATTTAATGCAAGTACAGTTGCTACTACATTTATGGAAACAATTCAAAAGCTACATGAAAACCCAAAGATTATTGTAAGCGATAGAGATCCCATTTTTACTGGAAATTTTTGGACAGAATTATTTTCTTGATTGGGTACTCAACTAGCTCATAGCTCATCTTATTATCCTCAATCCAATGGTCAAACTGAGATAGTGAATAAATTTTTGGAAGGATGTCTTCATTGTTTTATATCTGATAAACAAACACATTGATTCAAGTGGTTACCTCTCACCGAATGGTGGTATAACACTTCCTTCCATACTGCAGCAAAAATGACCCCATTTATGGCACTTTATGGATATCATCCACCATCTATCACATCATTTTTAAGAGAAAATTCTAAGGTTAAACCAATGAAATATCACATCGAGCATCAACAAGAATTCTCCAAGTCTTAAAGGATAACCTAAATCTAGCACAAAATTGAATGAAACAATAGGCAAATCAACATCACAACAAGAGAATTTTTGATGTAGGATACTGGGTATTTTTACAGCTACAACCATACAAACAAATGTCCCTCAAGCAAGATAAGAAGGATAATAAGTTATCACCAAAGTACTATGGTCCTTACAAGGTGTTGCAAAATATTGGTACTATGGCATACAAATTGGAGCTTCTTGCTTCATCACGAGTGCGTCCTTTTTTCCATCTTTCATGATTAAAGAATGTTATAAGTGAAAAAATTCCAGTTCAAACAATATTTCCAGAACTATATGAGGAAGGACAAATCATATTGGAACCTGAAGCAATCACGAAAACAAGAACTTGATAGCTACAAAATCGATCAGTTTCAGAGTATCTCATGAAGTGGAAGAACTTACCCACTGAATATTCTACATGGGAGGATGAGAATTTTATGCAAAAGCACCCAAAGCTACTCAAACATTGAGGACAATACTTTTTTGAAGGACAGGGGCATGTTGGGTCCGTATATTACTAGTGTAGTCCCTTATTGTTGTTAGTGTAGCCCCCTTATTGTTATTGTTGTACCCCTGTAACCCCAAAATTTTTATTATTGTGCCATCACATTATTATTGTTAGGTCAGATAGGATTATATTGTGACCCCATGGACTCCTATATATAGAAGGAGGTTTTTTCATTTGTATCATCGAATAATTGTTCATTTATTTAATGTAAAGGAGGTTGCCCCCTCTAAGTGGCTTATTTCTAAGGTGTTGATCTCTCTTTTCTTATATTTTTGGAGTTGGTTTCATAACAACCCTAAATGACCATTTTATACATTAAAAAAAACTCCAACTCGAAATATTTATGATTTTAAGCTATCAAGACAATGCCAATCAACAATAATTAAGATTTGCATTTTTATTTCTAGTGGATGAAGTTTAAAGCTTTGACGTAACTCTATGTGTATTTTTTCTTTTTTGGAGTGGATGAAGTTTAAGCTTTGACGTAATTCCATGTTTATCAACTATCCACATTCCCATCATGACTTGGAAAGTCTACATTGAATGATTATGAGAAATAAAGAATATTGAGTAGACAACATTATAGATAAATTTCATCTCTTATCCAAGGGTTGAGTTAAGAAAACAACATCAAATGGCATATACCATTTGTGGACTAAGAAAGGCCTCCTCACTAATTTTACACATCATCACACCAAGAAATATTAAAGATACATTCCATAGCCCTCGTGTTCATGGTTGTACAACATAAGGCATGTCAGAGTTGGATGTCCTCCACTTGAGATAAAATATTCATGATATATGGTTCATGATAAAATGTTCATGATATATGTAAGCCATTGTACAAAGAATTACATCTCCACCTTTAAGGCTAGTGCCATTACCCAAATATACAAAATTCAATTTGTTTTAGTCACTTAAAGCACAGTTAAGAACCTCCACAGGATCAACCACATATGTGAATATTACCGTTTGATTTGCAAGAAGCCATTTGAATAAATCTATAGATTAATTTTTTACGTTGTATTAAATAGGACCGTAAACTCTATTGTCTTTTATATATCAGATGGCTAAGTGGCAATATATTTGTACTTGGTTATTAGAATTCAACTCATAACTTACTATATGTATGTATTTATGCATGTACACACTTGATATTCTTGCCACAATTTATCACCAAAGTGTGTTCAGAGGGTCTTACAAATATGTTTAGTGGGTATCCACACACATTATGACTTGGTTAAGTTGGGGAATTTACATTATGATTTTCCACAATATGATGACTTCCCATACTTATCTCAAAGGTATACATAAATAATTGTTTGTCACAACTTGAGATAATGTTCGAGACCTATTTGGTTCTAATTATGACGTCTTATCCAAGGAATGAAAGGATAAATCTACCATTGTTTAATATTAGAATAACATATCTAAAAAGAAACACTAGAAAAAACATGAAAAATAAATGGATGAGGAGGAATTCCACTTTTACTGAAAATCAAATGGATGAGGAGGTCCACTTTTACATAATTTTTAGTAGAAGAGATTATGACTCTACTAATTTCCTTTTATCCACACATAATATCATATATATTTATTATCTCTCCACCCATTATATATTTTAACACGTTGCTTCACCAACAAATTGGATAGAGATCCCATTACAAAGAGAACATATATTCTTGCTTCTATTAATCCTTTATAGGTTTGGATTATTCTATGGAAAATTTTTGGTTTTGTTTCTTTTTCTTTTCTTTTCTTTTCTGTTTTCTCTATTTTTTTCTATTTTTCAAAATTAGTTGGTATTGCATTATTTTTATAGTGGTTAATATTTATATATAAACTATAAAATTAATTAGTGAAATATGAAATATTAGTATATATTCATTTTAATTTTGGAACTATCAAGTAGTGAAGGTGACTTCCACATTGAATTTTCAAAATTGGTTGTAGGGAAGAACAGGGCTTGTTTTGGGTGGTTTGAGCATCTCTTCATAAGTGATATTTGAGAAATTAAGTATTGAAATCACAAATATTTTGATAATATCAAGTTTTTCCTATGCAACAAAAAGGGTGTCTAGATAATATTGCCATCTGCGTAGAAATAAGAAGAAAAAATGGATTGTTCAATGGATCATTTATTGATTATTCATTTAACCTCAAAAAATACACCTCTTGTCTTTGAACATCATAATTAAAAAATAATTTGACATTCTCATTCTGACTAATTTATAAAATTTCTTTGTAAAATGTTTCTCAGTGTACTTTATGTTGTGATTTGATTCATAAAAACCATTTTATTTTACCTGTAGGATTCATTAAATTAACATTAAGATCCTCTCCATCACTAATCCAAGATTATTAAATGTTGGTTGGGTTGAGTGCTAGGGAGGTCCTTCCATTGGAAGAATTGTTTAAGAAGTCAAACCAAGGGAAACAGGCACCACATAGGTTCACCTATCCTCACACAGATGAGTCCCCATCAAATTCTTATCTTCCAAAACATTTTCACAAATAGAAATTTATATCCTTTCAATAGGTGAAGATCAATTGGTTTGCTTGGAATTTTTTACCCATCAAGTCAGAGGTTTCAATAAAATCACAGTTCACAATATCCATGAGGTATAGATTAATTGGTTTGTGTGGGGTTTATTCCCCACCAGGTAAGAGGTTCAAATTTAATTGGATCAAATATCAGGGGAGTGGTTGAGAATGGGAGACACCTTTAAGCAAATCAAACTATCCCAAGAGACGTTATCACAATCCCAGTGATAGAAAACCATCTTTGGGGGAATTAAACTATCCAAAGGGACATTATCACAATCTCAATGATAACATCCCATTGGTGGGGATATTTCCCTTTATTCCAACATTGGGGCTAGCTCCAAGCTAAATTTTCAACCTAATTCGAAAAAAAAAATACCAGTACACCATATGAATCTACATCTCTCATTTTGAGAAACGAGAAAAGAGAGTTCTCCTTTTAGAAAATTGAGCTTTCAAATTAGGTAAGTGAAAAGGTTGGAAAACCACAACTCTTTCCCCTTTATCACTTGCATCACAATAATTTTCTCTTTCAAAAATATAATTTCTTGAAAATATTTTAATTCTTAAATTATTTTTTCATCCTTCTCCCAAAAGTACCCCTTTTGAATGAACAATGATTTCCATCAGAAATAGATATGGAATTATTGTTCAAAACTACTTGATGATGAAATTAAAATTTGTGCTAATGTGGTATTGTAGTTGAAATTACAAGCCTAATCAAGGGAGCCTTTACACATACATAAAAAAAACCATGTACGAGTGAAAAATAACAAAATAACATCTTTGTTGTGAAAATTGGGCTAACCAATGGCATGTAAAATAGGAGCCTTGGGGAGGTAAGGTCCATGCATATGTTTTAAATACTTTGATTGTAGATTATAATAAAGAATATGTCTAATATAAGACCTTTCAAGTTTCACATAACAAACTACAAGCTTTCATAATTGTGACAATTGTGAATATTGAATACATGTAATTATTAATAAAATTTATGTTCATATACTTTCGCCCTTTGTCATGACAACAATGTATATTGCATAAATATTGTCTCTCACTAAATATATTTTTATTCATTTTTTGTACATAGTTAAGATGTTATCACTTCACAAGGAATTAATGTTGTATGAGTGTAACTTAATCCATAACAATTTTAGCTTCTTATAATATTTTCTTGAAAAATATATTTACTTATATTATATTTTGATGAAGAGATTATGGGTGATTTTTTAAATTTTTTATGTAATTTTGGATAGCCTTGGATTGTAGTAAAGGATTTTTTTTTTTTAATTGCTAATGGAGATAGTATTTGATCTTATATATGGGACTACGATTATATGATACTAAAAAACACATGTTCCTACTAAAGTTAGTTTTTGTGATGACCATAGGGGAAGCTAGCTTTCTTATAAATATTGCTTCTAGTTATCTAATATCTGATCTTCCTTGAGAAAAAAGAAACATGTTAACAACCTAATACCTAGAGGAATTTGGCAAAAGTGAAGGTCTACCCCCTTATGTGCCACTAACAAGTCATTTAGTAGGGAATGGTTTTCCTTGGGTTGTATTATTACCTTTTTGTTTCCCCTTTGGGCTTATAGGAATAGTGTTTAGTCAGTGAGCATTCATTTTTAGTAATCAATGATGGTTGTCCTCATTATGGGTTGACAACTTGAATTATGATAGATTTTGTGGTTGATGATTTTTTTATTATAAAACTTTATAAAAATTTTGTTTCATTTTGAAATGATCCAAATTATTGAAATTGAAAAAAAAGGAATATATGAAGGTAAAAATTTATCTCCAAAGGAAAATTTTACTTAATAACCCAAAATTTAAACGTGTCCACATAATAACTCACTTTCAATAAGAAGGGTCATGCTTAAGTTCCAATCAAAATTGGAATGGTTTGAATTTTCTTATAAATCATTTCTAAGTAAGTGTTGTGAGCCCACAAATTGAGTTTGGAAATGCTTTGAAGTCTCAATCATATGTACAATATTTCATTCCCTTGATGAGTTTTTAGACATGTCCATGTTCACAGTTGTTTAACGACTCCACCATGATTCTTGTTTTTCTTCTACAATTGTCTTTTCCTTAGGATAAAATGTTGGAATGTTATCATATACCAAGGGACTCTATGACATTTTAATTAGGATTATAAACCACTTGAAAATATATGAGGTAAAATTGTGGTGGTATTAGTGTTAATCACTTAAATATGTTGCAAGGCATTCCCCTTATAGAGGAAAACATATTGATTTAATGGTTTATGCTTTGACAACCATCAGAGGTGTTAGATGTACATGGATGCAACCATTTCCAACCATTTACATTATTGATACCTGACATCTACCTCATTTTTCCAACAATAATTTTTGAAGAGGTCGTGGTAGAAACCCTTCTTTAGCCATTGGAAAAGGAATCAATTTTTGTTGTTATTTATTTGTCTAATGAGTTAGAAAAAAAATGGTTTAGTTCAATGTTTCAATACCTAAATGGTACCTTAAGGAAATTTAGATCCATAATGGGGCCTTTGATGCATAAAATACGATGTAATCCCTAATATGAGCATTAGGATCCAACATAGCGTGACATGGGTTGTTATGATTGCTAACGATGCCATGTAGGCATGTAAACTTACACTTATAGAGGTTGTTATTAATATTAACCATGCAATACAAATAGTGTTGATTTTTACTTATAAATTTTGTTGTATATATCAATCATGCCAAGCAGATAGCCTCAATTTTAAATTATATTTTAAAATTAATGCAATATAAAGTTAAAAGAGCAGTAAGGACTTAAATATATCTAGGGAAATAATGTCATTCCTCTTCTACTTAAATTTTACCATCCTCTTTACATAGACCTAGAACATCGAAAAATAGTACAGTAATAACAACAAACCATTGGATCTAGTCCCTCACTATTTGTTTCAATGTCCTCACTCATTAGGTCAATGGACCCCAATATTAGTAGTTATAAATTTATTATCTTTTTTGGATGATTAGGGGAACTTACACCTCAATTTCCAAACTTGCATTGAACTTCTCCTTCACAATATGTTTTGGCCTAACCTTTTGAAGAGATGTATAAAATATAGAAGGAAATCAAGCACAAGAGGGTAACATAGAGAAAATAGGATCTTTTGAGAATCAATACTTGCTAAAAATAATGATGAATTGACACCCAGGTTCAAAAAAATTTCATTTATTTTCATTTGATATAATTTTCCACGATATTGTAATGAAGCCCAATTTTTAAAATGCATGTCAAAAATATCTCTTTTTGATGCTTGTCTCCTCATCTCTAAGTATCCTTGATGGATTATGCTCTATTTTACACACCATGAAGCTACCATCACCACTTAATAACTGCAATTATTTCTATCTCATGTAGTTGTAATGATTTTCCATCCTATGAGTTTCCTTACTCTTTTTTATCTTCCTGAATATTTTTTATTCATTCATTCCTTGCAATGAATTCATCCTTATTAGAAACAATAATATTTTATTTTCTCTTTTTATTGGGATATAAAACAATTCAAATTTGTACTCTCATTTAAAACTTTTTCTTCATCCTTTGTCTAGTGTATGTTTATGTGTGTTTACATATGTTTTCCATGATCTTGCACCTTTTTCTTTCCAATAATATATGTTATTGTTACAGTCCCAAAGAAGAATATTTGGAACTTGTAAGCTTACATAACATCCTTATCTCATGTGTTATAAGACTTATCTTCTAACTATCACTAGAAGCTTCTATTGTACTTATAGATTCGATTATTGTGCTAGGAGGTGTTGTACATCCCATTATGGGGGAGATGTGTAGGAATAATGTAAGAAAATTAGTATGTGAACAAGTTTTAAATGTTGGGAAAAATATATATGGAAAAAAAATCAAAATTAAATGTCGGCTTCATATGTTTTTAATTAATATTCAAATTTAAAGATATATAAATGAAAAATGAAAAATGAAAAAATGCAAATTGAAAAATGAAAAATATAAAATTTATTGCAATATAAAATGTAAAATGTAAGGCATATAGCTACCAATTTGATCACAAGAAATTGGTTTTCTATAATGTAAAGTTAACATAATATTGTCTCACTAACATATTATTATTGGTATAATAAAAAATATTATTGATTATTATTATTATTCCAATATATTATAATAATAATCATCTCCATTATCAGGATTATTATATTATACCTTACCTATATTATTGATTACATAGAATGAGATTTCTCAAACATATGGATGGATGGGGCAGAGAGAGGGAAAAATAGTGATATTGAAAGATGGGGAGAGTTGGAGAGAGGATCTGGGCGGTGGAAGGAGAGAGAGAGAGAGAGAGAGAGAGAGAGAAAGAGAGAGAGAGAGAGAGAGAGAGAGAGAGGGAGGGAGAGAGAGTGAGGTGGAGAGAGGGGGAGTGAAGAAAAATTCATAGAGAGATTGAGGTGGAGAGAGAGAAAGAGAGACAAGGGAGAGATGGGGAGAGATTGAAGGAAATAGATGGAGTGAATAAAAATAAATAGAATTGAGGTGGAGAGAGAGAGTGAGTGATAAGGAAGAGATGGGGAGATATTGAAGGAGAGAGTAGAGAGAAAAGGAGAGGAGAGAGATATGGATCCTAGGGGAAGGGGGAGAGAAATGGAGACACATAGATGAAGGGGGGAGAGAGGGGGAGATAGAGAAGGAGAGAGGGAGGGATGGAGGGAGAGATGGAGTTAGTGGTGGAGAGAGAGGGATGGCAGAAGAAAGACATAGAGATAGAAAGGTGGAGAGAGAGAGAGGGAGTGACAAGGGAGATATGGAGAGAGAGTAAGGGAGATGGGAGAGTGGGAGGGAAGAGAGAGTGAAGGAGAGAGAGGAAGATAAGGGGAATATATATATATATATATATATATATATATATATATATATGAAGTGACAAGGGAGATATGGAGAGAGTAATTTAGAGAGGAGAGTGGGAGGGAACATATAAAGGGGAGAAAGGAGGGGTAGAGAGATAGGGAAGGAATATGGATGAAGAGAGAGAGAGATATATATGGAGGGATAATTTATATGTTTGGGGGGAAAGATAAAGAGATAAATAATGAAATTCAAAGGGAGATAAATATATAGATGGAGGGGGATGGAGGGAAGAAGAAAAAAACAAAGAGAGGGACGAGGGTTACTAGGAAAATTTAAAACCAACATAGATCCATCTTAACTCTAGATCTATCAAGTGTCAAGAGGCATCAATTCTCTCATATGAAAACTTCTTTTTGAGTGAAAACATTAAGGAATATTTTCACCTCGAGAGATTTGATCCTTCTTAACATTTGATATATTTAGATATAAGATGGATCTTATATAGAGATGTGAAATATATATATATATATATATATATATATATATATATATATATATATATATATATATATATATATATATATATATATATATATATATATATATATTATTAAGAAGAAACATAGATCCATCTTATCTAAGGATCTACCAAGCAATGAGAGGAATCAAATCACTCGAGGTGCAAACATTTCCTCAAATTTTGCACTAAAAAAAAAAATTTCATCTGCGAGAACTGATCTCTATTAATGCTTGGTAGATTTGAAGTTAAGATGGATCTATGTTGGTTGCAAACCATTTTACTCAAGTAATGAAGTGACTTTTTCTTCGCTCTTCAATTTTCATTCTCTCTTTGTAGAAGGTATTTTAGGCTTTTCATTCTGGTCCTTGGATTTTTTTGTACACTTACCAGGTATCAAAGATTTGATTGCAGGTTCGTTCTCATTTGTTTTGAGAGATCTGTTGTAAGGGATCAAATAAATTTTGATTTTGGTAGGAGGCCACATCTTTTGTATATTTTTTTTTTTGATGAGGTTTATTTGTGATCCTATGGTCGGATTTGGATATACAAAAAGGCCCTAGTTTTTCTAAGTATATCATATCGTTATACTCTAAGTTGATCATGGTACAATTTTATTTTCTTTCATATTTAACCAAATCTGGAAGGTGGATAATAATGTTAAGATAGGTATAATATATTATTTGTTGAAACATAATTCATATTGCAATTATTTGTATATTTTTTTGTTCAGTTGTCCCAAGGAATAAATATAGAAGAAAGGGTTTTATTTCTAGTGAACCGAATTGCAATTATCATTTTTTTTTCAATTTCCACATAATTATCATGTTTCTACCAAAATTTTAGTGGCAAGGGTATTTTAAAAAGATATCCTTTTGGGATGAATTTTTCAAATTTTTTAACAACACAATAATCTTCCAAACTATTGGTAACAATATTTTACTGGGATAAATGATAGTTTTATTCTTTTGCTGGGATAAAAATATTTGGGCGTGAAATATTTTTTTTGTTATATAGATTTCATTGGGTAGTTTTTGAATGCGAAAAGTTATTGCATAATCTATAGTTGTTGAAAGTAACCAAGTTTGTTAAAATATGGCACAGTTAAGGACCATAGAGCTCCTTGCTCACTATAATTATCATACTTGGAAAATTAAAATGCTACAAATTTTTCAATCAAGAGGATTGTGGAAAATGTTGTGTGTTAATCAACCAATTTTTACAAAGGAAGTTGAAAATTTTACTTATCAGGGTAAGCAAGATGAAGGCATGGGTTTGATAGGGATATATATGGTAGATAATCCATGGTTTATACTGGAAAAATATGCCACTCCAAAATAAAGTGGTACAAGTTGTGTTATAATTGGAAGCAAAATTATCGACTTTGGTACCTGATGAGCATGCCTCTATTGAGGAGAACCTTGCAAAATTTAGGATTTTGGTGGCCTAATTAAAATAACGTGGCAAGGTGAAAATAGAACCAAAAATGTATTTTTTATATCTTATCCATATAAAGGGTCCTTTCTATGTTTTTTCCATCTACATTTTATTAAAAATGGATACCCTTTGATATTCATTCAAAATTCCCAGTTTTGGGACATTGAGTGATTGTCTCATGCAAGAAAAATTAAGCTTAATTTGTTAGATGTTATCTATATAGCTCTTTAGGCCATGATATTTTATTTCACACGTCCAAAGGTCAACCCAAATCCCAGTCACAATAGAAGAAAAAATATGCTCAAGCTCGTGAGACTCCCTCCAAGCATAAAAAAAACACTCAATCTCCACCCAACTTCGAAGAATGGTCTAAGAAAAATAAAAGTAAGAACATAAGAATAAAATAGATGAAACATGTTCCTTTAGTGGAAAATATGGGCATACTAAAGAAAAATGTTTGGAAAAGTTGCAACTCTTATATGATGGCATGAATAAGCACATTATTTCAACAAGTAAAGGACTTTCTTTATTAGTTTAAGACCTAGGAATAAATATAAAAATCATTGAATACTTGATTCAAAAGAATAAGCTCATATGAATCCTTGTCAATATTTTCTTCCTTTAACATCCCACAAAAAAATTCAAAAAATTATAGTTGGATAATCTACTTAGCCTGAAGTCTTGGGATCAGGTACTGTGTAGTTGGATAATGGGTGAATTAAGAATGTTCTCTTTGTCCTTGGCGTATCTACAAATCAAGTATCCATTTATCAGATTAGTCGTTTTGGTGATGGTAAAATATTTAAATTTTCTCATAATTGGGTACTTATTCAAGACTACATGATTCAACAATTTTTTTTTCTATTGGTTAGGTTGATAATGCCTCTAGATTATATAATTTGTTAGATTTATACTTTCCTAAAATTCTTTCATATCTCGTATTGATTCTTTGACTAGGATTTGGCATGAAATATTTGGCCATATAAATTATAGATATATGCAGCATATGCTGGCCAAAAATTTGGTTTTTGGTCTTCCAAAAGTTTCTTATGGTGATGGGGTGTGTGTAGGTTGTGCTCTTGGAGAACAACACTAAGTTCCATATCTTAAATGGAAACCTTTAATGGTAATTGTACATCTTGAGTTAGTGCATTATGATTTAATGACATTTCTAAGTCTTTCATTTTTATGGACCAAGTATGCAGTAACATTTATTGATGATTTCTCATGGCACTCATCGGTGTACTGCCTCAAGTATAAGAGTGGATTATTTGCAACATTCAAGATATTTGAAGCCGTTTTTGAGAAATAATTATCACGGTCCATCAAGAATCTATGCAATGATAATGGGAGGGAATATGTCAATAAGGTAATTCAAAATTTATATAGATAATAAGAAATTCTACATCGAAACTATGTTCCCTACACACCTCAACCAAATGTTGTTGCTGAAAGGAAAAAATAAACAAGCATGGAGATTGAAAATTGCATGATTTAGTCCAAGAACATGACACCTTCCTTTTGGCCTGAAGTAGTTAGTTGTGTCAATTATTCTCAATATTGTAACAACCTTGGTGAAAATTCAATGTAATAGAAGTTAATAAAGGAAAAAATAATAACCATGGTTGATGGGACACTTATTATAAATTGAATGGTGGGAAAAAACATCCTAGTGGATGTTCATTTCGGTTATTATGGCTAAAGGAAATTCACAAAGGAAATGGCTAAAGCATTAAAAAGGAAAAAAATATTTTTGGCACATTTATTATGAAAATAATGGAAAATAGGAGAAAAGGAAGGTGAAAGGTCATAGGTGGCATGTGAGGAGGAAAATGATGGAAAATAATGGAAAATGAAGAAAATAGAGGCATCATTCATAAAAATCCTTTTGAGGATCAGTTGGCAAGATTTTTTCTCACACTTATGGCTATCATTCTATTCTCTCTCTCTCTCTTTTACTCTTGGACACTTAGATTTTTCTTGGAGCACTTTTGCATTGTAGCAAGAAAGGTAAAGAAAACAATGAGAAGGAAGGAAAAAGCAAGGAAGAGCAGGATCAAGCAACTACTGCGGGATTATTTGTAGGTATCGATTTGCATGTGTGATTTCCTTGATAGATCTAACATGAATGCTATTGTATGTGGTTCTTCTCTATCATTGCATGGGTTTTTCGAGGTGCGACATTATTTTCAACCTAGCCTTGCCATTTTTGGATAGCCTTGATGAGATGGGTTCTCATACCTCAGTTCAGTTGGACTGCCGAATGGATTAAAAGCTGAGTGGGGTGGATCTCCAAAATGAAAAACACATGTCCTAGTGATAACTGAACTAGACTATTGATTGCGGTAAAGCCACTAGCCTAGTAACCCCTTAACCAGATTATGGGTTGTAGTAAAGACAGATTGTGTACCTTGGTGGGCTTAGGAATCCTTATCGGTGAATGACCGTATATACGATAGATCTAAGAGATGGATTTATCTCCATTGGGTCTAGTATTCCAGGGATGGGATGTATGGTATATCTTGTAGGTCTTGGTGTAGGGCCTAGTGATCCCTAGATCAAACTGTTTACTACAGTAAGGATTGAGAGACTAGGAGGCACTCAAATTCCTCACGGTGTAGGTGGAGAACTCTGGTATCGTTCATGCTTGTTTGGTTCTTTTTAGTTGGTTACAAGTCCCACATTCGTGCATTAAATATGGCATGGGGGTGATTGGCTGAAGAGAGATTTAGCTCAGCCAATTTATGGCCAATGGAATGTGGTAGTCCCATCTCTAGTTGGTTTTTACATTCATTAATGAGAAATTAATTCCCTTGGTATTTGGTATGAAAATGTACTGATTTATATGTGGATTCTATTTTTGTTATATCCATGGTATTTATTTTATGATTATTTTGGTTACAAGTGTTAGTATGAATCTTGATTCGAAGCGTATGAAAAAAGACCACTTTAGCTACGCATAACAAGAAGCCCTAACAACAGAAATGACTGCTAATATCTTCAGATCTGCAGTTAGATGATCAATAAAAATGTTGCAAAAATCTAGATCTATGCATTAGAAGACATTAAATAGTAGAAAAATAATATTTACTCCATAGATATAATAGAAAAGACAAGAATATATCCAATGAAATTTTTATTAATGGCACCTGGGAGGAAAACACAAGAGGGTGTTCCCTGTTCTCCTCAATGGGATGGATTCTTGTAAGTCCTCAGCACTTCAGATTTAGAATTCCTCTCTCTTGATGGTGTAGAAAACCCAGAAAAAAATGGAAAATATGGCTATGATGATGGATCAATAGCCAGACCAAGATTTGAGATCCAGAGTAATATTTAGGCAACAAAATGTGACAAATGAATGGGAAAACCCTTCTATTTATAAAAAAATATTGAGTTAGTCTAGATATTGGTGCATAATTAAAATATTTTAACCAAATCAAGATCCAAATTTTATGGAATATTTTATTATATTTGTTGGAGGGAAAAGGAATTTAACTTGGGTCAAATCTCCTTATTTATAAATAATAAATAAATAAATGATTTATTTATCATTTTAAGGATGTGATTTAGTAATAATAAACAAATAAATGATTTATTTATCATTTTAAGGATATGGTTGAGTAATAATCAAATAAATAATGATTTATTTAATTATTTAAGGGAGATGTAGTCATATTTAACAAAGAATATTATTTAAGTAATGTTTAAAAAATTATTCTAAGAAAATAATAAGATAAATAATAATTTATCTAATTAATTTCCTTGTTTTGGGTTACATATAACCAAGAATATTAAGTAAATTGTTGTTTAACTAATTATTCCTTGAGGAAAAATCAAACAAATATGGATTTATTTAATGTTTCCCCATGGGGTTTCCTGTTTAGACCATAAACAACTTAATAAAGGTGGTTTACTAAGTTATCTCTCGTAGTGAATGCGATTTTACTTGGGGTAAAATTGGTCTTACTTGGTGTACTTGGGTCCATCTAATAACAATGGATTAAATGACCAAAAAATGGTGTAACAGATTGCCCCCCAATGTGCGAGCATTAGGAGCTAATTGTATGACTGAAGTACGTTGTATGAAATCAATCATTAGACATCAATGGGGAAATCAAAGAGAGAGGATTTTAAGGTAGACCAAAGTGCTAAAAGAACTAGACCCTGAGGAGGTGACTTGTAGGTGTGACAAGTCTTTTTGATAAGTGAATACCTGCTATAGGCGGTGGGGGAGGCATACCTATGCCCGCCGAGAATGGACATCTTCCCTTGTTAGAGCATAAATGGTGTGGATGACCTGGCAGCAACTGACACAATATCATGAGGGATAGGGGACAGTAGGACTGAAGGCCATAATGTGCGACACAAGAGAGGGACCAAGAAATGAAGGATGGAGGACTATGGCAGGGTGCGAAGGGACTTGGGATAGACTCCATGAAAGTAATGATGACTCAACTCAGATGCTCTAAACAAGGGTGACTCGATGGTGCTGCCACATAGGATGGGGGTCCAATGGGGCCCATAAACTCATGAGTACAAGATGGTAACTCACGACGAAAGTCAACATGAGCATGGACCAGTATGGAGGCACCATGGTGCCCCGGTACGAGTGTTGCAAGTGAATAAATTCGATTTTGAGGAAGGGTGAAGTGACGCTTCTTGGGAAAATGTGTCTCAGTGAAGTATCAAATCACTAAAAACTAATAGATACCCATTTGAGGGCTTGGTGAGAGCTTTCCAACAGTGTAGATGGTTTGGTAAACAAAGCTACAGTTGGGTCACAGTAGGCCAAAGAAAAAACAGGGGTTTCTCTTTTAATAAGGCATTTTCCTTCCAAATTCATTCATTTCAATGTGGAGCTATGGTGAATGTGGAAAGGAGAGAAGGCCCTAAATCTTGCGGCGATCGTAGCGGACAAACCAATCGTTGGAGTCGATATCCGTCAGTTGTAGGTAAGAGGCCTAACCCTACTCTTTCTTTTCAGTGGATTAAAAGTTTAGATTAGGTCCCTAGGGCTCGGGAACATCCCCCTACTTCTCCTCACGGCCGGTTCATGCTTTTTGGGGCAAAAAGTGTGACCTAGGTAGCAGGTTTTGAGCAAAAAAGTGCGACCTATCCGAGGTTTGGGCCTGAAAAGTGCGACCTATTAGGGAGGCGTGTTTCTGTGTTGTTTTTTGGCTGAGCACTAGGTTTTTGTGATGAGAAATAGTTTTTCCTATCTTTTTACTAACAAATATGATGTTTTTGTGCAGATATGGTAGAATTACGGATTAACTGGAGAAAGAGACAGAGATGTAGGCGCATTATGGTCGGAGATCTGGGAGGATCAAGGTGTCCGCAGTGCTTTGGCTAGGTTTGGGGTTCTCAAGTTTGTGGAGAACCCTTTGATGAGAGCTGGGGAGCCCTTATTGGCCCGGATTGTCAGCTATTGGGACCCAGACCATGAGGTCTTTATAGTGCAGGGGCACTGGATCGAGTTGATGATCCACGATATATATTTCCTGACTGGTCTCCCACCACTTGGGATGGTAGGGAATACTCAGCCATTACTACTGCGTGGGTGGAATATCATAGAGTTTGTAGAGCACCATTGTTGGCCAGGTCTCTAAGTCAAGGGGAATCGGATACCCATCGGGGATTTTGAGAGGTTGGAGACCCGTGCTGTGGCCGCAATAGTGCTATGGATCTTGGGCAGCCAGGTGCTCCATCAAATCATGGGGGGGGGAAATGATGCTTGTGGAGAGTGTTTGTAGTGGCACCTATTATGGGTGGGCCCAGATGATGCTGTCACTATTGAAATGATAGTTATCTCTTTATAAGCGGCAAGTAAACCATGACTGTGCATATGCTATAGTTTTGTCTTATTTCTTCTTTTAGAAGATATCGACACTTCAACCTCGCATACAACTCCCAGACGGGGGCTCGAGAGAGCCTAGGATGCATCGGTGGGGGCGACTACTCTGCAGAGGAGGAGGTGGAGCAGTTGGACGAGTGTTCCATCCTAATTTATTTGTTCATTGGGATCAGATGCCGCTATATATAGATGACTATCCCTATAGTGGGATGAGTTATTGTGGGGACTTGGATCTACCACTACCACCTGGTTGTATATGGGGAGCCAATGCTGAGTTACAAATTTCTAATCTTTTATGTTCATGTAAATTTTCTAGAATATTATATTTGGTACTAATTCTTTTACTTTTGGTATGCAGATACAGCAGTGGTAAAATCGGTCGGGTACATGGGACGACCTGCAGTATCGGGGACCGTAGGATCTAGTGGATCAAGGGTGCAGCACAATGAGGATGCATCAGCCCTTCTGGAGGATATCTGTCATAGATGTGAGAGGCTTCTGAAAGGTGTTTCAGAATGTGGTTGGAAAGACTTAGATGACCAGTACATAGAGCCATGTATTGGTTTACCCTCGGAATGGTGAGGGGTAATGCGGTGCATGGCGATGGCCGGACAGGGCATGTGTGATCTATGAGCTGCGAGGGCAAATCCATTGGCTCGGGATCCTCCAGATAGTGATTAGTGTGTAGGGGTAGTTGGTGCCCCCAGTGTTGAGTTTTCGTAACATGCTATGGGCATTTCATATGTATCAAAGTTAATGAACTCTAAAACATTTTATATGACACATACTATGGATATGCATCGTTTTGATATTATTATGTTATTGTATTGTGTTAAATGTGTGTGTTAAATTCCAATCTAGAATATGGTTTGCAATGTTATCTACATAGTGGTTTTGTGCTCTAGGTACATGACTGAAAGTAATGATTTCAAATTCACGCATCAAAAGCTTCACTCGTAAATATCTTCTGAAAATGATAGGATTATGCACATGATATACACCATTCAATTGCATGACAAGAAGTAGGGAATATAAACGAACATGAAGGTGGAGGATGTGATGTGAAAGGGAATCGGCTAATAAACCTCGTACAACATCATATTCGGCCTGATTATTGGTAGCAGTACCAATGCATACACCATTCGAAAGAACAAGTGCATGCAAAGGGGTAAAAATGGCCCAACCTGCCAAGGCTAAATTTTGGGAGCAGTGACTTGCACCATCGACAAAACCTATATAAGGTGTTGATGGGGGGTCCCTCTGAAAGGTTCCACAAGATAATAAATGGGAGGATGAAGAACAATGCTGGCAACCTGAGCGCATAGTAGAAATCAAATGCACTCTGCAGAAGGAAGTGATCTGGGTAGGATGTCTACTTCCCACATGCTGCCGATGAGGGGAAGTGTGGGAGCTATTGGAGGCATAGCTTGAGCTTAGGCTGTATAAGTCACCAAGGGTATGGATGATGGCATCCCATTTATGGGCGGGAAATATGAAGTCAGGGGTGGATGTGGCTTCCATGATTTCGTCGTCACAATAGGAGGTGGAAGGATAGGAGGAAGGGAGACCACATCATGAGGCAAGGCTACCCAACTCATCATCATGAGAAGAAAGGTTCACATGCGCATCGTCGTGGGGAATGACGTAAGAACAAGCAGATAAAGGATCCACTGATGTTGAGCTCGGGGTGTTTGCTAAAAGGAGGTCAAGCGAAACAACATGAGAAGATTCAGAGGGAGATTCTGTTGAGGGTCTCAAGGATGATGAAAGGTAGAGTATGGTGGCCGCATGCTCCATCATTTCGACATCAAGGGGAGGAATGTCAATAGGAGTGGGTAAATCCTCAGTCTAGCCTATAGCATACTGTGCAAGCACGAGAGAAGCAGATTGATTATGTTCAATCTCATACTCCCGAACTACCTCCAAGGAGGCACGGTAATGTGTAAGGCGGGGACAATGATGAGAGTAATGGCCACGGAGACCACACAAAGCACAAGGGTGTTTTTTGTGAATATTCTTGGTGTTCTTGGTTGTGGTCGATGAATAAGAAGAGGTTTCAGGGACCATAGACTTAGGGAATGCGACATTAACCATGGGTTTGATGCGGGGCAACTCGGGACAAGTATGGGTGGCATGACCGATGACATCACATAAAGTGCAGGGCTTTGGAGGCGGAGGAGGTGCAGGGTCAGTCGGGGTAGCTTTTTCCTTTGAGGCCTTTTTGCGAGCTCTGACCTTATTACCTGAAGCGGTCGCAAAAAAAGGTGGATCTTGCTGAGGTGGCTGAGGCACTATGACAACGGGAGAAGTCAGGGGGACTGGTTGAACCGGGGTCAAAGCAAGATAAGGTTTGGGTTGACCTGGCGGGGTAGCAGTTGGAGGATCAAGGTACCAAACCAGAATCCTGATGGTCAATTTAGAAAGAGAGAGGGTGGCCATGATAGGTGCCGTATAGATGCCTGGTGGAGGGACTAGGAACGATTTCTGACTGGAGGGGTAATGGCTAGGTGGGGCAGCTCCTAAATAGTTAAGGCTTGGAGGAACTGATCCAGGAGGATAAAGAGGCTCATGAGTACCAACTGAAGGGCGAGGAGGAGGAGGTCCAAAAGGCTACATCAAAGGGCTAGGAGACAGTTGCGGAGGGTGAGGGGGCTGCTGACTAGCCGAAGAGGGCCTCTTAAGAGAAGCCCGAGACTATTGCATCATACAAACATTCAATGAGTTGGGATCAAAGATGGGGGGAGGAAGACTAGGGAATGTACCAAGCAAGGTGGAGTCCTTGTAGACGCTAGGTGAGACACTGGTCAAAGGATTGACAGTTTGCTTATTGGCCATCGAAGAGATAGTGGACCCATGGGAGGTCTAAGACTTCAGTTCGTAGTACGTCAACTAGTCAATGGTGATTATCTTTCCATTATGGGGGAAGGACATCTTGCGTTGGACCACAGAAGGGACAAAAAACATCGCATAAGTGTAGCTACGATCCAATATAATGTTGTAATCTAAGGGGGCATATATGACTTCTACTTCAACACAAACAGTCTTGCCCACAAGAGTGATAGAACAATTGTGGAATAAGCCAATGGGCTTGGAGGCATGGCCATCCCATGCTTGGAGAGTGATCGTGGAGGAAGCCAACTCAAGGGATCCGAGTTGTTTCCAAACCGAAGCGGACATCACGCAGGTGGATGCCCCCTCATCAATAATGCACCGAGAAACGTTAGCGTTTTAGATCTTGACTATGATTTGGAAAGTGATGGAAGCAGGGAGAGGAGGATGTTCTGACCGATCAAGATCAAATACAATCAATTTATCATCCGAAGAATATACAACGCCCATGGCAAATAGAAGAGTTTTTCGTTGTGAAGGGCATGTTTGGAGGAGTTCCAACGTTGAAATGGCAATAGGATATTGTGCCAAATCATTGATTATGCTATATGCATGGGCAGCTTTGCCAAAAGCAACATTTCGACACAGTGGTCCCTTAGGGATATTGGTATGAACCTCTGCCTTAGGCTGAGGGATCTACAAGGGACCCTTAGGTGTCGAAAAAGGCTCTGTAGAAATCGAAGAAGGTAGCTCAGACATAGACGCAGTGGGAGGCTTATTGTATTGACAGGACCGAGTCTGAAGATTGATGTCTACGGTTGAAGGTTGATTGGATTTCATCATGATGATCAGGTCATCGGGAGTACCAGATTGAGGAGGTTGGTTAACAATGTGGTAAATAGGAGGTTGGGCAAAGAAAGGAGGCATGTTGTATCCTGAATACGTGCTACCGGGAGGGGAAGATATGCAAAAGGTGTTGTCCCCCCTGAGGAAAATTAGAGCCCATGGGAGGTTGAGAAATGATGACACACACACAGCACAAAGGAAAAAGAGACCGACAAGGGCAGGGAGGTGCAAGATCAACCGATTACAATGTCGAAACAAGGGTAGAGAGGTGCAGGATCAATTGATTTCAATGTTTTAGAGTATTTTCTTGGTGGTGTTAACCAAGCCCTTTTTCGCTTATAGTGTGTCTATAAAAGTGTGTAAATTTTAATTTTTAAACCGAGACATTTGTAGAGAAAAAGAAAAAAGTGTGTTGTATAGCTGTAAATAACCTGCAAATGATAGTATATAAGACTGCAAAATAGAAAATAAACAGCTAACAATGCAATAATATAAACCCAAGAAGTTGGGCTTCTCAACAACTAGTCTATAGGTGAGTGAAAAAACTAATCAAAACACATTAAAACAGCCAATAGATCTAAGGTCAGAAGGGACATGGATCTAAAGGAAAAAATTTGTTGGAAAGTGGTGCAGAAACAGCAACAGATCAGCGGAGAAATTGTTGTAGAAAGAGGTAGCGAAAGGCTATCTCCAGGAGGGAAGCGGAGTGCACCCTAAAGGAAAACCTAAAAAAAGCTAAATGAGGAGATTTGGATGGATAACAAGACAATCTAAAGTGGATCTGAAGGTGAGGTATCAGATATGAAAAAGTGGCTAAAGACTCTGAAATTTCAGACAACCTATGACTGCAAAAATTCTTCCACAAAAAGTGGAGGGTAATGAATCCCTAGGGGGCTAGGTTCCCAATTATTTGAGTAAAATAGAACAATTGCAGGTCCAAAACAGGTAGAGACGACGGTTAGACAACCCTGAATAGAGGCTCAGACAAACCTAGAAAACTTTCAGAAAAATCCTTGCAAAAAGTCCAGGTCACAGTTTCTGACCTGTTTTCAGCAGAGGTCACACTTTCTGGGTAGTAAAGTGCACCCTTGAGGTCCAAGTCACAGGTTTTGGGCTTAAAAATGTGACTTGCACTTCCGGCACTCTCAGTGGAAAATTTCAAAGAAAGTTGTTGTCTCAGCTGTGGCTGATGTCTGTCACCTGTGCAATAGGTCCGAAAACACACAAAAGTCATAATTTTTATTGTTTTAAGGTTTTATGGATTAAAAAAAACATCAAGAAAAGAAAAAACAAGGGGCTGAAGAGAAATCCTAGTGTTTGAAGCACTGGATATGCAAGGATCATAAAAATGCCAGTGGTTGTAATCGTAAACCCATGTGGAGTCATCAGTTATTAGTATGAATCTTGATTCGAAGCATACGAAAAAATACCGCTTTAGTTGCGCATAACAAACAACCCTAACAACAAAAATGACTGCTAATATCTTCAGATCTGCAGTTATATGATCAAGACAAATGCTACAAAAATCTAGATCTATGCATTAGAAGACATTAAATAGTAGAAAAATAACATTTACTCCATAGATCCAATAGACAAGACAAGAATATATCGAATGAAATTTTTGTTAATGGCACCTGGGAGGAAAACAAAAGAGGGTGTTCCCTATTCTCCTCAATGGGATGGGTTCTTGTAAGTCCTCATCACTTCAGATTTAGAATTCCTCTCTCTTGATGGTGTAGAAAACCCAGACAAAAATCGAAAAATATGGCTACGATGATGGATCAATAGCCAGACCAAGAGTTGAGATCTAGAGTGATCTTTAGGCAACAAAAGGTGATAAATGAATGGGAAAACCCTTCTATTTATAACAAAATATTGAGTTAGTCTAGATATTGGTGCATAATTAAAATATTATTAACCAAATCAAGGTCCAACTTTTATGGAATATTTTATTATATTTGTTGGAGGGAAAAGGAATTTGACTTGTGTCAAATCCCATTATTTATAAATAATAAATAAATAAATTATTTATTTATCATTTTAAGGATGTGATTAAGTAATAATAAATAAATAAATGATTTATTTATCATTTTAAGGATATGGTTGAGTAATAATCAAATAAATAATGATTTATTTAATTATTTAAGGGAGATGTAGTCATATTTAACAAAGTATAGTATTTACGTAATGTTTAAATAATTATTCTATGAAAATAATAAGATAAATAATCATTTATCTAATTAATTTCCTTGTTTTGGGTAAAATATAACCATGAATATTAATTAAATTGTTGTTTAACTAATTATTCCTTGAGGAGAAATCAAAGTAATATGGATTTATTTAATGTTTCCCCATGGGGTTTCCTGTTTAGACCATAAACAACTTAATAAAGGTGGTTTACTAAGCTATTTTTCATAGTGAATGTGATTTTACTTGCGGTAAAATTGGTCTTACTTGGTGTACTTGGGTCCATCTAATAACAATGGATTAGATGACCAAAAAATGGTGTAACAACAAGCATGTATTTTATCAATGATGATGTATGGCTCTCCCCATGTTTTTACTTGTAAATGAGTGCACAATGTATCTATGGAAAAATAGACTTTATTGCATATTATGATGTAGGGGAACAATGCTTGTTAGATATTCTCAGATAATTAAGAGACCCACTTTCTTTTAATTGTTGTTATACCTGTAGCTTCCATGTTTGTGACATGTTTGAAAAAATTCCTATCATGGCTAGGAGGGGTCTGGATGATTTCTTAGTGATGTGATTACTTTTGTATCATTATCTTGTTATTTATCATCTTTGAATTTTTCATGAAGTTTTGGGCAGAGAACTAGGTTTTGGGCCTTAAAATGTGGCTCAATTCCTAGTGACACTAGCACAAAAATAAGGAATTGGGGCCCTGGACACTGGCATGTTGCGTTATGCCTACGTCTTTGGCTCAAAGAGGTCAAAAGGTTAGTGTGACCCAAGGGTAAGAGGCCTAAATGGTTGGGTTACCTATTGGGGTGTTGTTGTTATTGTACAAGGTATGTACGTTATGTTTCCATCAGTTCCACTTTCTTAAGCTCACTTATGAGGCTGAATTTTATTATAGTATACTCTCATCACATGTTTACCCCAGTTGGTCAATTACTTGGGTAGATGTGGTAAGAGAGTGTTACAGGGTAGTATCAAAGAATGGTTGTGTTCTCCTTCAGTAATATCTAATTCCAAAAGGTGGTATCAGAGCAAGTTGCACTCTCTTTGGGTCATATATGATACCACAGAGTGGTATCAAAGCATGGTTCAACCCTCAAATTGGATGGGAAATGTGTTGATCATGCATTTATGTTGGTTGCATACGTTTTTAGTATGCATGTGGCTATGTTTGCTTGTTGCATTTTCATGGTGTTGATCATGGTTGTATATGCATTCATTATGCATTTCAGTGTCTATATGTTCTTATGCATGACTTTTTGTGGTGAATTTTTTTATGCATAAGGTCATTGTATGAAATTAGTTCATCATGATGATATTGGTGTGTTAGGAAGCTAATGTGTTGGCTAATATAGAGCAATATATTCAGATCATTAAAGTGGCATTGAAACAATGGACTTTGGGGTAAGATAAGATCGTCATACAAGTTTATATGTTAGGAATCCATGTATGCGATTCATGGTTTTTGTAATAATTAGGGTTACTTATATGTTTTTCATTCCATTGTTATTTTGGTTACATGTATGATAAATTCTAGTTGATCAACGTAGTCATATGCATTATGGTTATATGTATGCCTTTCATTCTATTTATTTTATGGTTACATATATGATAGATGTTAGTTAATTAGTGTGACCATATGTACATGCATTGGTTAGTCAAGCATTGTATTAACTTAATTACTTTGCTATATGTTGTTGATGAATATTTTATATATTAACTTGTAGTTAGCTCAGTGAGTTTGTTATATGCTTTTAATGAGCATGTTATATGTCAACTTTTAGCTAGCTCGATGATCACGTTATATGTTGTTGATGAGCTTGTTATATGTTAATTTATTGTTGTTATATGTTAGTTAACTTGATGATTAGGTTTATATCATTAATATCCTGATGTTATACGTATCATGCTAAATTAGATTGGCCTAAGCAGATGGTTAGGATTATGAGTCGACTTATGTGTGATATTATGCCATACTAGTCTATACTTATTGTGCATATGTGATTATTGTGCAAGAAAAATAATTGTTTATGAGTTTATGATGTGAAAATGTTAGCTAGTTATTGTTATGGATATCGTGACCTTATTTATGTTTGAGGTGAGATCTTGTGAATTTATATCATGCTAATCTAGATTGATTGTGTAGACAAGATAGCCTCCCCTAAGATGCATTAAGGTATGAGTTTTCTTATGTCGTTTACTTCGTGCTTGAATTCTTGATTTTGTTGCCTATTTGATTTGGATAACCTGGTATGTTTATATTTTGTTTGAATGTTTGAATAATTGCATGATATGATTTGTATCTATAAAATTACACGAATAAATGATCTTGTTTTTAGATGGTCATACTAACGTGTTGGGATAGTTGATGTGTACTTGAGTGCAAGTAGGTGATAGTTGTAGTATTATGATCTTGACTATTAGTTGATTATGACATGGTCATTAGTCTTCCTAGAGACTAGTTTTAGTTAATAGATATGATGTATTGATATTGAAACATGTGATTGACCTATGTGAATAGTTGCAGGGAAACATCCATGGTATTATCATGACAATGTAACAGTTTATGTGTTTATATAACTAATAGATGGGTGATATGATAGTACATAGTAGGACTCGAATGCAACACGGTAAATGGTAAAAGAAAGGAATTGGGTAAGAATTCCTTTGGCTATGTTTGGAAACCCTAATTCCAAATGAATAAGTGCTTTTCTTACGAGAAGTATTCTTAACCTTGATCCTATATTGCATTATGTGGATATGTGTTATATTTATGAACATGTATTTGACTGGTATAATAGTTGTCTTCTAGTTACAACAAGATTCGTCAAGGGATTGGAGTCCCTTGAGAGATGATATATGTATGTGTCTAAGTGCAAGGTAGTGTTCCTGGAATAAAAAGGTAAGGTAATTGGAATATCATTATGTTTATATTATACACTGATAGTTCTGTGTTTATAGCGATATGATATAGGGGATTGCATGGAAAAAGAGACTTCCATGAAATCTTGAAGAAGGATTGGGTTGATATTTCCTTTGGAAGTATTGGGAACCATGGGGATTGAGTCATGGTTCTTGTTACTAGTCTTGTGCTTTTGGTCTCTTGTTATTTGTTGTGCTTGGTTTGCATTCTTGAGTGTGTCTAGTGCATGGCGATCTCACTTTTTCGTGGTGTTGTATTGTTTTTTTTCATGCTTTTTATTCTTTTTGTTTCTTGTTCTTTCATTTTGTTTGAGAATTTGGGAATTGGTTAGGGAATATGAGATTTGATGGAGCTCTAGGATAGCTGAATGGAACTTAACAGGTAATAAAAGACATGGATGAATCTTAGTGTATGAATAAGCACAACAGAAGGTAAGAATATGATAGCTGGTTGGATTGGTTGGGTCCATTGAGGTAAATGTACAATGGAATAACAATCACAAGAAAGGTAACATGAAAGGTAAAGTGAATGGATATGAGGTATTAGATGCCTTGGTTAGGTTTGGAACTATTTATTTCAGTGTTGTGCATGATGTACATG